>VFFE01007836.1:1391949-1497441 GCA_008921705.1 Burhinus oedicnemus
TCTATTTTTTTTTTTTTTGTTTGTTTTAAAACACAGCTACCTATCCATTCCAGAACTAGTATTTGCTACAACCAGAGACTGAAATGGTATGAGTGGAGCTTGAAATAATTTGGCTTTGACAGCTCCATCATTTTCTGAGAACTTGGAACGGAATTTGGGCTCTGCTTCTGCACTATCCTAGGTGATAATGCCATCCTTGCCTAATGAGGGAGGTATGCTAGTCTTGGATTTTTAATATAGCCTATTATTTTTTCAGTATGCTTGTACCTCTAAGTTGCAACAAAGGAAATGTTTGTATTTTTAGTTCATTTGTATATGTTATTTGAGATACAAAGATGTTGATAGTTAACATTATTTTTCAAAGATAACCATGGAACTGCTTCTCTGACTTTGAGTTCAAAACTACCCTATCAAAGCACAATTAAAAGAAAAGTCAGAAAGAAGAAGAATGGAGTCATCACTGCAAATGTCGCTGGCACAAAATATGAAATTGGTAGGAAGCTACATATTTTGTTTTCATCCTAATAGCTATTGATGTGAGCGAATTACTAACTAATGGGGTGAATTAATGGACTTTGTATCAAGCTGACAGTGAGACATTTCCAAAGGATTTTCTTTTGTAAGAAACCTTTATTCTTTTTTTGTAACATTGAGTTGATAGCTTTGAACACTGTGCATCAATTACTCCCTATTTGTTACTCAGGGAAGGGTCTTGAAATGTAAAAACTTAAGTAATCAAGAAGGCTGTGGAAAAACCCTCTAATTATGAATTGCATATGTGTTTGGAAGTTTACTTAAAGCCTTGAAAGATGAACAGTGTGAATTTAATGTTAAATACTCTAATTATTATACAGATGTTTCTCAATAAAATCTGCTAATGTTTTGTATTTTGATGCTTGGGACTACTTCAGAAAAATCTTTCTCCTAGTGCTTGAGTTATGCCTGGCACATAATCAGTCTTTTCTGTGTGTGTATGGTTTTTTTTGTTTTGTTTTTTTTAATATTAAAATGATGTATGCATTTGTTTTGGTAACTACTGTACCTTGACTGAGGAGGCATTCTTGTCTCCTGTCTGCAGTGACACTTAGTCATGACTATTTTAAAATTAACTTACGTGATAGCCAAGATTAAGTCTAAAAGCCATGCAAGTGGACTTTTACTAGATGACTGTGGAATGCCCTGAAGCTCTTTATAGTTCCCATCAGTGGTTGTGCTCTGATTCAAGCCTCAGTACAAGGTGCTGTAATGTTGTAACGACAGGTTAGCAATAGACTAATTCGATCTTAATTGATTTTTTTTTTTTAAATTTTGAAAAGAAATTTATTTTAGAGATTCGAAATATTCCCTAAGTATGTGATTTCTCTGTAGTACGTGTAGTAATACGAGAAATGGGATTTGTGAAAACACGTGATGAAGATGAAACAGCTAATCTTATATGGAGTGATTCTGCTGTGCAACAAGAGAAGATTGCTGAACTTCGGAACTATCAGGTAGAGTGGTAGTTAGGATTTCTGACATGTTTCAGTAAACTGCTTCACTCAAATGTTCAGTAATGTGTTGCTTTGGTCAGTCACATTTGTGTGGAGAGAAAAAAAACAACCACAAAACACCACTAACCACACTGCGATAAGGCTATACCACTACATATTTTAAAATCCTATTCTCTTTTCCAGAGTTATTTGTTCGTACCACTTGGAATCTGGTGTTTAAATATTTGGGGCTGTTCTTTTATGCTTTTGTCTGCCAGTTGGGTGTTGTGAATGATCAGAGTTTGAAAGAAGATGCAAAACATCATTTATAAGTTGCTCATAAGCTTTTAAGCACTAAGTTAACAAGCAGAGTTCTCTCCACAGTTTCTGTGAATAAATAATTCCTTTCTTTACCATTACTTTGTGACAGCATTCTTTGTTCCTATATAGCTTTGTGCATAAGAGTATGGTAGTCTACTTTCATGTCTGAAATGAAATCACTGGGCATACTCATGTTGGTGGAGAAGAATGCAACTTACAGCATCTTTAGTATTGCTGAGAATACATAGCATAATGTAAGATATTATCTTAGATAATTTATATGTAATACTAATTATGTTTGCCTGAGCATGCAGTTGAACTTCTTAAATGTTTGTATTAGGTATGCCAGTAAAACTGAAAAGTACCAACTTTCTCTTTTTCTCCTTCCTCAGAGAATCAACCATTTTCCAGGAATGGGAGAGATCTGCAGAAAGGATTTTCTGGCAAGAAACATGACTAAGTAATCTTTCTTTTAATATTAAGAAGTTTTTCCAGCCATAGTATTTAATGCAGTACAATATTGAATTATTGCTTGTAAGGTTTGTTTATTTCTACTAAGAAGCTATGAGAGGACCAGGAATAATTTCCAAAGTTCCTTAATAACTTTGGCTTTGGTCCTGGATCTGTAGCATCAGAGAGGGCTACTGTATCTCTTCAGTTGACTTCAGTGGAAAATGATGTGGGTTCAGTTCTCTGTCTACGCATTGCAGAATGTAGGAGAGCCTTAAATTATTGTATAATACACTTAATATATAATACACCCAGGCATATATCCTATAATGGTAGAACAGAAAAAATAGCTAGCATGTGGATGGATATTATTTGTTTGAAATAATTAATGACTATGTTTGTGTGTATATCAAACTTAAAAAATGGGAAGCATCTTACTGTTTGTACGAGAAACAGTCAGAAAGGCTCTTTGTCTAATTATAAATTCTCCTCTAGTAGGATAACTGGAAATTATCCTGGCTGAGAATCTGTAAGACCTGTAAGACAACAATACTAAATATTGATTCAACAGCCTGGTAATAAGGAAAAGTTTAGGGATAAATGTGTGTGAATATTTTGATTCTTCTAATTTAAATTAGTTTAAAGAGCAATTATTAATAGAGTTAATCTTTTGGCCCCCAATGTGCCCTACACTGCAATTACTGTTACCAGAACAGAATTTGTTTTCATATATTAATGTAATTAATTTGATATCTCCTTTCTCTCTCTTTCTCTATTTCCTTTTCTGTTTTGTAACTACAACGCATAGCATGTACAATGTATACAACTATCATGATGCAAATATTACATGCATTGCTATGGTGTCTGTATGTCCTATGTGTGGGCCAGAACTCCCTTGTGTTAATACATGCTACACAAGCACTTTCACTGCCCCTTCCAGACAAACTTTAAGTAAAACCACAGAGATAGCACATGAAGTCAAACAGCTGTTTGGAAAGATCCTGGAAACAGTGGAACAACATTGGTCAGGTTGGTAGGCAGTGGTATCCCTGTGTATTGTGACACTTCTGTGATTTTTAAATAGATGTGCAACATGGACAAAAGGCTCTTGTTATCCTGCGCACATTGTTTTCAAATACAGTCTGATATACCTCTCTCAACCTATCAAATTCTGAGTTTGAAATACAGTTTAAAGGTACTTGATGTGGAGATTGCACATATTATAGATAAGATGGGAATAAGTTCTCTGATACGATAACTCTGGGTCAAATATATCTATGTTGTGACTTCACTTAATATCAGTAGATATAGCAGGGTTTTAATCAGCTTTTTGTAGTACTAGCCTCACAATTCTATACTTAGTATTCATAATTTATAAAAATCTAAATGATACACCCTGAGACTGCTTGTGAAACAGACATATGTATGTGAAATCACAAGTCAGTTGGGATGCATGGTTGGGTAGGCTCTTGTCTGTAGAGTGGAGGATTTTGTTCCATACAGCTGCTGTACTGTCTTAGAATTTATTTGAACAGGATAGTGCAGAAACACTAGTTATGTTCTCTTGCTTTTCTGCTGCACACATTCTTTTCTGTTCCTGATACTGACTTGTACAGAATAGCTGTGGGTTTTATACCATTGAGAGTTCATGAAACAACTGCTGAGAATTGGTGGAGAGTAAACTTTTCTTTGTCTTTTACTTCTACCTTTGTTGTTATGCTGATCTCACCCTTCCATTTTATGCAAGCTGTTGGCAATGAAGCGAAAGAACAAATCTTTAGATTCTGAGAGGCAACCGCTCTTCAGGAGGAGTTGCACTTCAGGAATTCCTCTTACAGCCAATATCTAGGCACTCTGGATGACAGGACAGTGTGGTTTTCACAAGCAGAAGGGTGGAAGGGAGTTGTGCAACATGTAGTGCCTGTAATATGAAAGAAGACAACCCAGCACAGAAAGTGTAGGGACACAGAGTAATGGAATAGATAGAAGCAGGAATGTAATTGAGAGCAAAGAAGGCACGAGCACTGTTTGCAAGGGGAATAATCAGAACACAGAAAAAGGGGGTGGGGGGAAGATGTGCCATTGTATGGCCAACTAGATTTTAATTTCTGTAAATGGTCGCTTAGATGAGATCCCCTCATGTGAAGGGTAAGTGTGGTTACAGAATGAATACAAGTGGGGGAGAAGGTGTACAGAATGAATGGGAAGGGGAACAGACCCATGCGTGAGATGGTCTTTTTTGCCGCACCTTTGTTGTTTAAGTTAAAAGACTTGTGAACTGATCATGGACCAAGAATTGCTCTCATCCATACCTACCCACTAACTTCCTCTCATACTTGAAAAGTCAGAGGATCTTGAAACCTAGGCAGTGGAACCTGCATTATTAGACCAACAAGTCATGTCTTTAGTAACCTACGTTTTGTTCAACGCCTTTGATTCTTTTGCATAGAAAGCACTCTGAGAAACAAGAGCATAGTCTGACCACATCTGTTAGCTAAAATAGCACTCAGAAGAGCCATAAATTGCTGTTTGATTCTCAGACCTCCTGTTAAGGAGCAGCACAGTGAAAAAGTGGTTACCCACAGTAGTGGACAGCAGATGCGCTGGAAAATAGCGCTATTGTAATGGAATAGGTCTTGATTCTGCAAGCTACTTGATGATGATCCTAAGCCATTTCTGAATCGGGCCAAGCAGAGAAAGAACAGAGCTGAATTCTTTCGTTGAAAGATTTAGTGAGCACCAGAACTTGTAAGCAATGGTTAAATATTCTGTTTCATATTATTGACTGTTTGTAGTCTACCCAGTTATGCATAAGATAGAAAAAGACATATAGAAATGATGTACTTTCAGTCAGAAAGTAATATTAATATATCTAGAATACCATGAAGCTGTATTCATTGAGTAGGGAGCATGTGTATTGAGACCTGTGAGGAAGTTAAATGTCAGGTCTCTATCATATAACACTTCAGGATTCATACGGTAAATAATTTGGAGAGGGATGGAAAGTAACACAGAAATTGCTTTTTGCATAAAAATAGGATAATTTCTGTCTAGATAAACTATTCAGTTAGCAAGGTAATAACATTTGTAAATATATAGCAGGTGGAAAGCAGTTTAAAAATATGCATGAATCGTGAATTATAATACCTATTTAAGTTTTTTAAAACTTTTTCTGAATATTTGGTGGCTTTCATCAAACCACATTTGTAAAAATAATGGTTACAATGAAGCTGCAGAAGCACTGAACCTCATGCAGTACTTCAAGACTACTATAGCTATTGTGGTTTCTGCAGAGTGTTTGTTGGGTAGTTGGCTAAACAATTTGGTGACAGTGTATCTATTATACCAGTAGGGCTTGGCTACAGTCCTAACCTTGCAGATGTGGTTGGCAGCTCTGTTTTTTTCCATTAGTATTTGAGCTACTTAAAGAAAAAGTGCCTTATGTTGCATCAGGACTATTATGTAGGCTTATAGTAGAAATGAAAAATGGAATTGATATTGTAAGTCTCTCTTACATTTAAGTTATCCTGATGCTATTACTTTTCATTGCAAAATGAGAAGTATACCTAAATCTGTGGTTAATTAAAAAGTATTAGAATTCATCATGGTGCTATTTTAAAAAAAAATAATCAAAGTTGGGGAACTTCCTATGTCAGTTAATTTCTTTTAAACAACCAGTCACTTTCTGTTGTTCTGTGGATATTTGTATTTTAGATGTGTCCACCCTGTGTTACAGAGTAGTTTTGAGTTACCTGAACTAATTTCATATGAGGTTTTGTATGAAGTTTCAGGTATTCTGATACCCGAAACAAGCTAGCTGCACCAGTATTTAACTCAGCAAAGACTAAATTTATTCTGCTGGGAACTATGGTATGCCAGTCTGCATAGTACCAGCAAGTCCATATTGCTCCTATAACTTGGCTGTTAACCAGTATTAGAGCTACTTTGTTTAAAGCTAACCCATATGTATCTAGCCCATACTGCCAGTCTGCTGTGAGTATATCACAGAATCATAGAATGGTTGAGGTTGGAAGGGACCTTAAAGATCATCTAGTTCCAACCCCCGACAGCTTTTGGTGATGGAAACTGATAGTAACTGAATTTTCTACCATTTTTCCTCTTCTATTTTTCTTTTCTGCACACATAACAGAGCTATAAAATGAGATATGTTCACTACCTCAGCCGCCACAGCTATTACAGCAAGGGAGATCAAGACCTTGCTGCATCCTTTAACCAGATTCAGTTTCAGATATTATTCCCTACTATGTCTTAACCTTATTTTTGTGTTTGCTCATCTACTGCAGAATGATCAAGAATCAGCCTCAGGAGTATAGTTTTATTCCTCGAACGTGGATCTTCCCTGCAGAATACACACAGTTTCAGAACTATGTAAAAGAACTGAAGAAGAAACGTAGACAGAAAACTTTCATAGTCAAACCAGCTAACGGTGCAATGGGACATGGGTAAGTTGCATGTTAACTTCAGTCGTCTTACCCATTAAAGGTGAAATCCAATGCTATTTACAACATTAACAGAAGCTATGTATTAGTAAGAAGATTGTATTTCAAGTTGTATGAAAGTTCATGTATTGGACGAAGGCTTAAAAAGCAGAAACAGCTAAAATATAAAGCTAAATCAAAGTGGTATCTTAATGTTGTTCTGAATGTGGCATAATTAGAGAATGCATTTTCTCATGAAGCTCAAATAATTCTGAAGATCAGGATTATTTTTATTGTGAATTTATCTAAAAAATGTATTTATTAATCTGTTGCACTTAGACGTACAGGGTGAGATTGTATTGGGTGTAAATGGGTTTCAGTGGCTGGGGGCTGCAAGGGTGTCATGTGTGGGAGAAGGTCAGGATCTTCCACAGCTCTGAGACCAGCCCAACCAGCCCATTGTGTGCTAAAACTGCAGCCAGTCAGAGAAGTGCAAATGTATTTAAGAGTGGCAGCCCTGAGATGTAAGAGAAGCAGAGGAGACGCTGTTGGGGATGTGGCTGGAACGAAGTGACACCCTTGCCAGAGGAGGGACACTATGTAAAAAAGAATGGGATAAATATTGCAGTTTCATTCCTAACTTTGTTCTTGTTTTTTAGATATTTGAGCTTTCATTGCTTTTCATATCAATTTGGATTATACAGTACAGTAAAGCTCTTAGCTATTAAAAATATATCAGAAAAGTAAAAGTAAAGCCCCCAAACTTTCCATTTCCTCATTTTTCATTCTTTTTGATAAGGCCCAAGATAAACTGAAGGGAAAGGTAGCAGCATAATTCAGAGAAATGTCTGGAAAGTGCTTCAGCACCAGAACACTGAAATGTATCATAAATAATAAAAAGTAAGATTAAGGCAACAAATCTAGGGGAATTCGGGGTCAGTAATTATACATTGAAAAATATTAGCTATTATAGTTATTTAAAAGTCTGTGTGGTTAGGGATTGCCAATATATAGTCTGTATATAAACCATTTTTCATTCTGATGTGGAGAAACCGGAATCAGAAATACTGAGCTTCATCTACGGCATCCTTAGTCGTATTGATCAGTGTCCTGCTTTGCAAACATCATCACTGAGTCAGGTTAGCACTGAAAGTTCTTTACAACCTGTACCTCGGGCAGAAGTTGTGACAAAGACTGGAAGCCTATTTTTAGAGCTGCATGGGGAATAATCATAGAAGCTGGAGACTGGTCGTTCTGCCAAGCAATTTCTAAGTGTAGAGGGAACCCATTATTACAAATTGTTGAATCAAAGGAAGCAGAAAGTTATTTTGAAATGGCTCATTGCCTTTTTTCATCCGGTGAAGCACCATAAAGGACAGGAAACCAAAAGCCTACAAATCAGATATGTAAGTCTCTTTCTCCAGGTAGACTTTAGCCTGACTACCTGGTTGGGTGACCATGAAAATCTGTTTCAAAGAGTGATGTCAAAGTTCCATGTTTTTAAAAGAACTTTTGTTTTTACCAGGATCTCTTTAATAAGAAATGGAGAAAAGTTACAAGCTCAGGATCACTTGATTGTTCAGGAATATCTTGACAAACCATTTCTTATGGAAGGCTACAAGTTTGATTTACGTGTGTATATTCTTGTAACCTCCTGTGATCCATTAAAAGTATTTTTATATCATGATGGACTGGTGAGAATGGGCACAGAAAAGTATCACCCCCCCAGTGACTCAAATTTGGTAAGTCGGAATTTCATTCAAATTTATTGCTTATGCATGTAGACTTTTACCTGTGTAGTGTTTGAAGGAGGTAAAATAAAATAAGTTGTGACGTGAGATTTAATTTGGTATTCATCTGGCTGAACTTTTGCAATGTCATTGAAGAGAAAAAAAAAATAAAATGAAAGATATTTAACTCATGCTTTTCTATCAAAATCACAAGTATAGCCATATTATTGCTCAGGTATAAACATTTTATATGACTTTGCATGTATGTATGCTAAATAGTTTAAATATTTCCTAAAAGAAAGAAAAAGATGTCAATTATTGACATTCAACCCAGAAAAAATGAAGTAAAAAAAATCACTTCAAGAACAGTTACATTGCTTTTATATTTATCTGAGACTAAGTTTGAGGTAGGGGGAAGGGGTAAGGTTTATCTCCTGCTAGATCCTTGTTTAACATTCCTGAAGTTTAGAGCTGCTGCTGAGGATCCTGCAATGTTTCAGCCATTGAGTTGGGAACCTATGCAGAAAGCAGAGAAACAGCAATACAAAGACCAGTGCGTGAGAGTGGTCACTGCAATCCCTGAATGTGAGGGAATCTGCTGGTGGTGCTGTCTGTCAGTGACTGCTTCAGCAAGGAAAGGAGTATGTACTTGACAACTTTCGGATGATACAGCGAGGCTGCCTAGAAACTTGCAGAGAACCTGCCTAGAACTTGCAGGAATGGTAAGGGACATGCTAAAGCTTTTGGACAGTTTAATCCCCCTGTTCACCGTATAGCATCTTTACCTGTTGAGAGGTGTAACCCCTCTTTTCTGGCACAGACCAAAATGCAGATGTCTGTTAAGAAAAACTAGGTTTGAAACATTGGGGAGGCATCAGTAGATTTGAGTTCCTTATAACTCACTCTGTACTCCGTTGCTACTGGATCTTTCCTTTTTCATACTATATACTTTTAGAGCTGCTTGACTGTAATTATGCAACAGACAACACGTGGAGAACCTTTTTTCCTACTTGTCTCTTAAAATTGTGACTGTCTCTTTGAAGAATGCAAGTATAATTTGGAGCCCGGTACAAATGGTATATTTGGAAGAGTTCCAATGTTATATTTGGAATAGTTTGCTTTTAATATTTTTTATTCTTACTAATCTCAGCATTAGCAGCACTGAAATATGCTCTGAGCGGATAAACAGAACAGGCTGTTGCTTCTGTGTTCTCACAACTGTTCATGTTGCAGTTTGTCTATTGTATGAAATAACCTGGCTTATCACTAATGACATTGTTCTTTGGATGACATTGTTCCACAGTGACATTGTTCCAGAGAACTTCAGACTAAAGACTAGTTCAGATGTTTAACAAATGTTGTAAAAACACTTCAGGTTTTTTTGTAGTCTGAAAAATGATTGCTTTTGTCTGAAATAATTTGAATTTCATGGAAAGATGACATTTATAACAACAACAATAGATTTCAGAATGATTCTCAAAGCAGTAATTGGAAGCCACGGGAGAAATTCATTACTTGTAGTGCTAATACAATACATTGCTAACTAGCCTGCAATTAAGTTGATTGTTAATTTCATTAAGATTTTTAAAATGTAAGTAATTGGTGTGAGATAAATGACAGCAGAAGGCTTGTTATCTGTTGGCCATCTTTTCAAAAAGGAATGGGAACAGAAGGCTTATGGTCAGCTTAGAACATCAACTACACTCAAGTAAGAAATCAAACATGACAGAGAACTCTCACTGTGATGAGGACAGTCATCATGGTCGTGTAGGTGGAAAACTAAATTAATATCTGTACTGGGAGATAATTTATAAATCATGATTTATATGTTTACATTAGACTTGGAAAGGTGTGGTGTTTTTTTGTTTGTTTGTTTTTTTAAATGCAACTGATAACATGAATCTGTTGCTGGTGACGTTTTGCTCCATAAAGGAACTATAGCACTCACTCATTTATGTAATATATATCTTGAAATTCACCTCCCTCTGAGGTATGGCTACCAGCCAGTCAAAAATGAGCAATTTTGGCAGATATCAACACGGCAGATGAGTTTATGTGTAAAAGATATTTTAAAGTAT
This sequence comes from Burhinus oedicnemus, assembly GCA_008921705.1. Lineage (NCBI taxonomy): Eukaryota > Metazoa > Chordata > Aves > Charadriiformes > Burhinidae > Burhinus > Burhinus oedicnemus. The sequence continues at coordinate 1,402,437 of VFFE01007836.1, forward strand.
CACTAGCATGAGAACATTTCTCATAAATAAACTACAGTGAAAACTGAAATGTGGGATTGTCTATGAAACAGATGCCAGAGTGTTTTTTAGCACTTTTAAAGTAGCACTTCAAAATACCATCTTTATTGTTTGCTTCTTGTGGAATGTAATCATTCTGTAAGTCATGATACTTGCTCTTCACTTTTTCAGGTAGTTGTTTACGTACAGACCTGTAAAAATGGCAGAGATATTGCCTAAGCAGATGTTGAGTGGTAGATCAGTTAACTGCAACTGGCTTAAATATGCGCACAGGTTTTGTTATAAGAAGGCTAGAACATTCAGTAGATGAAATCTCCAAGAATCAGAAATGCTAAATCTGCACAGAGTGTTATTTGCAAATGTGAACTGTTTGGCCATGTCATTATTGATTTAACATTTTTTTTTCCTTTTAATTTTTTTGAATTAACCATTCTAGAGTTGTGTTTAAGGGTTTTTTAATGTCTTTTCTCCCTTTTTTTTTTAGAGTCAATTGTATATGCATCTGACTAACTACTCTGTCAATAAACATAATGAACACTTTGAACGGGATGAAACAGAAGACAAAGGAAGCAAACGCTCCATAAAATGGTTTACTGAGTTTCTAGAAACAAATAATCTTGATGTCTCCAAATTCTGGAGTGATATTTCAGTAAGATAAAACTAATACGCTTTTCTTTATTTTATATATGTATATTCTTAGAAAATCAATTGCTTCTGCCATCCACTTTACTGGAATCCAGAGTGATTTTTTGAAACTTTATTAATCCAAATTCTCAGCGATGCATGCCATAAAGGACATACTATAAATGATGATTATGGTTTTTAAAAGGCTAAATTCGGAGCTCGATCATAAAATTAATGTTAAACTTTTTCTGAGGGACAAAAGCCCTTTCAAACTGCAATTCATGTAATTAATATGATACAAAGGATCCCATTTAAATTCTTGGAGACTTTTCTAGACTATAAAGTTATTTTATGTGTGAGTATTTAGAAAATTGTAGTCAGCATTGCATATATCTGTGGACTGGAACCTGTGCCATTGAAGTCAGTGATTATGCTACAGACATCTTTAGGTGAGGAATAGGCCTGAGATTGTTAGAGCTTAGGCATCACGTGTACGTATGATTCAGAGAATATTTATTGAAAATTATATTGCAAAATGAAGTGAGTGAAGATTGGCTATACTGTACTTTGTTCCCAATATACATTCAGCATTTAAGTTATTACATATCTGAAGGTACATATGTACTATGGAAAGTATAATATATTCTCCATATGTCTGTTACTCCATAGGGATAGTTTATTTATTATAGACCATTTGTTTGGTATTTTAATTCATTTTTAGTAGAGACTTTAATGAAATGTAAAAGATTAAAGTATGAAACACATTAGTTCGATATATACTGGTGACTTGTCTCCTGATGAATTTTTCTGAAAAAAATCCCTACAGGAGTTAGTAGTGAAGACTCTCATAGTTGCAGAGCCACATGTTCTTCATGCTTATCGCATGTGCAGGCCAGGGCAAGCACCAGGAAGTGACAGTGTCTGCTTTGAAGTCCTGGGATTTGATATTCTGCTGGACAGAAAACTAAAACCATGGCTCCTAGAGGTAAACCTCTTTAAACAAATGTAAAGTAAAATTTTGAGAGTAAAGTTAACTAAGTCCCAGCTGAATCCATATCTATGTAAGAAAACTTCCAAAGAAAATCTGTGCATTGCAGGAGGTAGTATTGTTGAGTACATAGATAGTGCTTTTTCTGCAGTGTCCATATGGAAACACTGCCTTGCAGTGATTTTTGGAAACTTGGGTAAAGATAATTGTCTTCCTGGAGGAATGTTGCCCTTCAGATGTTTCTGAAAGTTTTAATCAGAAATGTGATGTTAATCCAGTTGTTATTGTAGTTGAAGGACTTTGTTTATAGCAATTGGGTGCTATGTAGATTTCCTTCATAAGTATGGCTCTGTATATGGCTCTGGAAACTTTTGTGAATGTATGGCCTTAATTTTCTTTTATTTGGGATATGTGTTCTTTTCCTCTCCTGTGGCTTTTAAAAGCACCCACGTAAACAGAGGAAACTAATTCAGTATACATGAAATGCTGTCAAACAATTCGCGTGAATGGACTGGAAGAAACGTTTCTCCTTTGACGTGTTACTGGTACAGTTAAGCTTAAGTGGTGCTTGAACACATTTTCAACCAGGCATGTTTGAGGTTTGTCTATTGTGTCTCTTTAATTACACTATTAATAACATATACATAGGCTTCACTTGTCTTTTTTCAGATTGTCTTATATGATATATGTTAAGTAGTTGGGAGGCTGTACAGGTGGAGGAAAAAAGCAAAATGTATTAAAAATCTGTCTGGCCACTGATGAGCAGAATGTACACAATTAATTTACTGAATTGTAACCTTGTTCTCAGGCCATTAATACTGTCAACAGTTGTTTTGCTGTGCTTATTTCTGTCAGGGGTTCAGTATAATTTTAATTAGAAAAATATAAATTCCTTCACTGTTGCCATGCAGACATAGGCATATTTGCTGGCTTTGATGTGCTAGCCAAAAGCAGCACATGACATGAACTTTGTCTGTACTGCATTGACATATTCTCTTTTTGTCGAGCAAAGCCTACTATCCCTTTGATTTAGCTCTACATTTCCAGATTATCATCTATAGGTTGCCTGTAGCTTGCACATAAGTGTATGTAGTTGTTTAAGCACAGACTGAAGTTGGTCTGTGTATGCATTTCATCCAGCCTTGTAGCAAATGGTGACAGACCTCTTCTAGGAGAGATGGTGAATCAGCCTGTGCAGTGAATCCGTTCTGAAGGACACCCCTCCATCTCCATGGATGTTTACATGCGGTATGGAGGTTTTAGGGGGTTTGATTCACCATTTATGATAATGGTCTCAGTAAGGAGAATCATACTATCCCAGACTCCTTGTTTGTGAGGGAGGGATCTCATAAAGTAGTAAATGCTGCTCTGGTATTTTGTGTTGCTGGAGAATACTTCAAGACTTGGAGCTGAGTACCTGGTTAGTATTTTTTTTAAAAACAGAAGTCTAATTATTTCCTTTTCTGCTTTTGGTGATACAGGTATACCTCAACTTACTTTGCCAGACATTGAACTAATCTAACAGAAATTTCAAACTTTGAAACTTAGTAATTAAGTTTCTGTGCTCATCCACTAATTTTTACTGTGCTTGTTCATGTTTTTTGCAGCACTCTCAGAACAAACACATAGTATGTATATGTATGCACACTGTACATGTGCTATATGTAGTGTAGTAAAGATAAAATATTCACTATACATAATATATATACAGTGTGTGTATATATATGTATATCTCTATATAATTTTTTTTTTTCTAAACCAGTTCTGGCTTCTTCCCCAGCTTTCCACTCTTATCTTTTTCCACCATTTCCCTCTTGCCAAACCCCCCTTAGGGGAGTGAATCATTCTTTCTAACAGTGGTAACAAGTACTAATCACGAGGCTCCAAATGTTCCCAGTATTATGGGAAAATTGCCAAAATAGGATTAGGATGGTAAATCTGGTTTCATGTTTCCATAGCTCATGCAGCTTTTCTGTTATAAAGATAGCTTAATAAACTATTATAAGAAATAAATTGTGCAACATTATAATGACTCTGCTTTCCTGAGATGACTTTTGTTTATATTGCCCTGATGCGATGTAGTTTTCTTGCTCCTTGATGCTACTGATCTTCCGGAACCTTCCACTGAAGTGAGGGCTGTGGGAAATGCGTGATTGCCATCTTGTGGCACCAAATGTTTCTCACAAGCATCTGTGCAGTCCCAGCAGCCTCCATCCTTTCTGAGTAGCAACAACTACCTAGATCTCCCTTCTGGTCCCAGAAAATCCAGTTTTACTCTTTTTGACCAAAATTTCCAAGCTAAGTTATTTTATGTACATAGGAAAACCATACAGTTGAAGTTCTTGGATGAACTCCAGCCTTGTTCAACCACATTATATCCAGTTGGGATCACAAAGTTGTGATCTTTGGAGAAAAAGATCACATTTTAATAACTGCCTCAAGTGCAGGGTATCCAACTTCCCTTGTGATTTATGTGAGTGAGAGAAATTCACCTTATATACAGATCCACAAATTTATTATTTAGTGTAACTGAACTAGCAAAATCTATTCAAAACTTTGTTATCCATCGAGTTAGAAGGACTTTGTACATCTCAGGCCAAAGTATCCAATTATTGCTAATTCCTGTTAATAAAGTAGTTAAAACTCACATACACAAGCTTTCTGGTACCTACTCCTTTCTCCTGCGTTACACTTCCCCTGCCTGTGCCCCTGGAGATCTAAAGGCTGGCAAGGGGCAGGAGAGGTCTACTTCTCAAAAAAAAAAAAAAAAAAAAAAAGGGTAGGTGCTTATAGCAAGTTGTCAGTGTCTTGTGTTCTTCACCAGGAATAACACACTGTTGATGGTGAAGGTATTTTCCTCTTTGCTCTTAGCTTCACTTAGGGTTGGTTTTGTTCATTTGCTGCCACCATCCACTTATGTTCATTCACTGGCCAGCAATTTTGCATTGTCTCCAATTTTTATTGTAAGTGGTTTGTTTTACATTTCCTGGATTCTGCTCTGTGTTCTCTTTGTTAGCCCTAAACCCAGCGTTACCTAGGTCACAAGGCTGCATTCCTGTAGTGAACACTACTTGGCCACTGTGATCAGTGGGCATCTCAGAGTCTCTGGATTTTCAAAGCTTTCGCTATCATCATTTGCTTGTACTTTTGGGGGCCCTCATACAATCCTGGTTTTGCCAACAATCTTCAAGATGTGCCTTCCTGATAAAATTACTGATGTTCTATTAACACAGCCTAGTCCTGTCCAGGTTCTCGGGTCACTGAACTCTAAATAATCGTGTCTCAGCAGACAGATTATGTATACAATGCTTTGGTAACCAGTTGTTATGAATACCTATTGTGACAGTATCACTGGTATGTTATCAAGATTACTTTACAACACTGCTGTCTTACAGATTAGTCAGCAACCATTTATTTTGTCTGGAAATAAGGGGTAGCCACATGAAGAATAAGGGACAGTACTGTCTTTTAAGGGATATTTTAAGGGAAAAGCAATTTTCTTAAAGTAGTGTTTTTGCCCAAGATTTGTCACCCATGATCACATTTGACAACACAAGACACTTTGTTCCATATAGCAAGTATTTAACCTCTTACATAAGTAAAATTATATGCAGATGTCAAACAGCTGAATATATAGGGTAATAGCATTTGCATTTCTTGTACTACTTAGACTACAGCCATGAGGAAATCCATTTCAAATGTATCTCATTGCATTTCATTGGCATTTGAATTGTTCCCATGATACAATTTTTCATAAAGCTGCTGCATAAATGTAATCTTTTTTGTTTGAGTTCAGGTTCTGCATCTCAATCAGCAACATGGCTTGTGGAAAATGACCGACCTTCAGTAAAACCAAACAGATTCAGTCACACCTTATTTCTCTCAAAGCGCTGAGCATGAGTCAACAATGTGTACTTACAGTGATGTTGGCTAGCTGGACCTGCAGGTTGATGGCAGTGATCTATTTGGCACCTGTGAGGCCACATCTGGAATATTCTGTCCACTTTTATCCCCCAGAGTAAGGGAGAGACATTGACAAACCGGAGTGAGTTCAGCAGAAAGGTGCTAAGGTGCTTAGAGGGCTGGAGCACATCCTGTATGAGGAGGAGCTGGGTGGAACTGGGTTTGCTTCGCCTGGAAAGGGAGGGCTCTGTGGGATCTAACTGCAGACCTGAAGTGGGCTTTGAGAGAAGTCAGAATCAGGCTCTCCTTAGAGATGCATAGTGAAATGGCTGGAAAAATTCAGGAATCATGGATAGGGGCATGATGTGGAAAGGTTGCTTGAATGAAGAAAAAGAGTATAAGAGAAACAAATACACAGAAAAGCTTCCTGCGTGATCTTTTGGGATTTCTGTTATTGTTTTGAAATAGGGTAATATGTCCATTGTGGATGCTGTGATAAATGCACGTAGATAACTATGCAAAGCAAATGTGCTGCAAATTACTTGTCAAGGGGAAAAAACTTAAACTTTCTTCATACAGAGAATTTAAGATGAGATTCTCATCAGAAAAGTAATGGAACTGGCATTTTGGGCACCTAAATTTGTTACGGCCCTATGGTTTCCACAGAGATATAAGCCCATTTGGGTTTTACTAAGACTGGTCATTATTACTTTATAATTTAGAGCTGTAAAAAAAAAAAAAAAAAAAAAAAATACTGCCAGCTGCATATTGTGTCAGCTTTCCACAGAGCACATGAATTATATTCAAATGGTAGATGGAAAACATTTTGAATAATTTTGTCAGGTACAGACAATCCTCTGTGATATTCAGATTGCTCTTAACAGTCAGAAAAGTTAAGAGGATTTAAAGCATTCTGTTTGAAGGAAGTGTTCACCACCTTACATGATCAGCTCTTGGACTGCCATTTCAGGAGTATGTGTATTTATTATATGAATATCTACTGGGGAGATCATGATGTTTTCTTTGCTCTGAGCAGAACAGAAACTCAAAGTATTCTATTTTATGGCACGTTTCAAAATACATAAAAATGTTGTAAATCAAATTTCAGGTTATTTAAAATACATAGAGAACCTGAGAGTTCATGTTGTTTCTTACTGAAATACAGTCCGGCAATCTCTGATGTCAGGGTGAGCAGCCTGCACTGTTACTCTGTTGAGAAGAAGAGCTCACTTCTCACTTTAATGTCTCGCTTAAGTTATATGAAGTCCAAATAAAAATAGTACACGAAAGTAATATTACAATAGTTACATTATTGTGTAAAGTAGAATTGTTAACATTATGTCCAGAAATGAGTAGCTAATAACTTTAACAAAGGCATTCTGAGCTTTGTAAATATAAATTTTAAGTGTGGGAATTTCCCACTCTTCTACTCCTCAGAGTCTGTAAAAACGTAATGAAACCTGAAAATACATCTCTATAAAAGCATTGAATTTTTTAAGTAGTCATTGATTTAACTAACATTTTCTTAAAACCTGTATTTCAGCTTATTGTAAGATTGAAAAGGAACATTTTCTTTGTAGGTTTGGAACAGAGCACCTGCTTTACTCATATTCTTCAGTAAAACCTGTATGTGTTTCACGAAGCACTTCTGTATCAGTCAATGAGGCAGTGTTAACAAAGGAATAGTGCATAGGCATTAATGATGAGTTAAGTGAGCACAGAGTGCCATTAATGCTGCCCTCCCGTGGTCTTCAGCAAGGTCAGCATTTCAATTATGTGATGAGTGTATATATACATATGTATAAAAGAAAAGCTGTAAAAGCTCAGTTGTCCCTTGACCCAAGAGTTTAGCAATATTTAGGACCTTTCCAGTTACCATTAGGAAGAGCAACTGATGAGACTACTCATCTCGCTCTTTGGTTCAATTCTTTCCTTGTTTTTAATTTTATGGATAATGAAGAAGACTTCCTTTCAGTGATTTTTGTGCACAGGCAGCCTCTCCCTCTGTTGCCTTGGAGAACCATTTTTGGGGCTCTTTCTCCTGCTGTCTGCTGGCTTTTTCCTCTCTCTGACATTTGTACATGGGTTTTCTTTGCTCTCAAATGGTAGCAGTGAATCCACTAAGCACACATGGCTTTAACTGGCTGAATATTTGCCTTCAGTAGTAACTCCTACTCTTCCCAGTTTTCCAGTGAATAAAGAGTGAAAAACACTGCAGTTTGATTTAACATATAATATGGTGTTACTGTGGGCAGTTGCCCAAAGGGTTGGTCTAGCAACTTGCCTCTATCCAGTGATCATGTCTATTGGATGAGATGTTTCTGGTTGCTGTTTGGATGAACGTCTCATTTACCATTCCAAACAAAACAGAATTTTACACGAAATCAGCCTGCAGAACTTCCTCATGCAGGGACTTCACAACGTTTGGTCTGGTGTGGGGAAGAGGGAAGTGACATGAAGGTAGGACTAAGAGGGGGGTAGCACGAGTCCTTTCTGGCAGCCTGCAGTTGCACTAGACTAGGTTAAATGTAAAATTGCATCTGGATGAGGCGGTTCTGCGATGCCTAAGCTGATCAATGTACCGGCTGTGAGATCTCTGCCCTCCTCCTGGCCTTTGTTGATGGCATGCTCCCTGCCCCCTTCCCTGTGATGGCACTGGTGCTTGTAGGATTCCTTCCTGAGGTGATCAAGGGCCAATGAAAAATAATTTTTGGTGAGGTTAATCTTTGTGTGGATCACTGGGATCAGCTTCCTCACTCTCTGTGAACCCCAGTGGCAGGACAGCTTGGATTTGTATTAGTTTAAACTGCCCTAGAAAAACAGCCTTCTGCTTAAACTAAGAAAAAGGTGGTTAGCTCTCTCACAATTTGTGAAGTTTAGCAATGAGTGATTAGAATGAACTTCATGATTGTCTCTAATCAAAGATCTGCTCAGTGATAGCCACTAACAGCAATCTGTATAATAGAATTTTTATGGCTTATAAATTTCTTTGGCTTTTTGAATTCTATTGTTAGCAATCTCAATCACTTTAATAGAGAATGACATCCTTTCCAAAACATTAATGCTGTCCTACAGATTGAACAGAGATTAAATCCCTGTTATTGAAAAGATGTAATATTTTATTCAATTGATTTTAGGTTTATAAAGTCATTCAGGTAATCTCTCTTTATATTTGAACGGTCTTTTCAATAGGTATGTGTGACAGATAGTGGAAAATTTCTTTTCCTACTCCATACTAATAAGCTGCCACAGCAGGAGGTGAGAACATGCTTTTTGACTATTTTGGTAAAGAGGTGAAATACCAGGCTGAAAGTTATCCCCTGTCTTGGTGAAGAAGAAAATGGTGTATCTTACAAAAATTAAACTCTGTAAATGTGTAAAATCAGAATCCTTTGCAAATGTAACTGTGAACAGGAGCCTTCACAGGAGGTGCTTCAAAGTGGGTTTCTTAATTTAAGCCTTACAGATATGAGGTCCTGTACTGACCAGTATGCAGTTATGAAATACACTGAGCTACGCAGCTGCTCTGCTTACAAGCAGTTTGATTAATTGTACGTGCTATATTCAGTGAAATTTTAATTATGAAACTGAAGTTGAAAATTTCGGTTGGAGGAATTAAAAACTTATGTGGTCAATTCAGTTCTATAGCTATTGAAAAGTCATAGAAAGTAAAGAAGCTAAAGTATCATCACCAGTAAAGCAGATATTTGGGAGATAAAACTGTGATATTGTAAAAATAATAGATGTGAGAAACATTATGTCCAGGAGTCTATATAGAGGAATACTGTATTTGTTTATTAAGCAGTTTAGAAAATGTGAAGTTTTGAAAATAGAAGCTGAATACATGACACTGCCATAACTCCAGAAGTAGTGTTACAAAATCAGTCATGAGTAGATTCAACCAGTTTGCTGCTAGTTTAAGAGTAGTGCTGATTATGGAAGATACTCAGCTAGATCAAGCACGTAGTTGTTTTATTCCTTTGAGTGAGGGCCCAGATAGTCTATAGTGTAGAGGTGCTGTTAAGGAAAAAGGCCTTAGTTACCTTTGAGAACAACTGAGTGGAGCCTTGAAAAGGTATTGTGTGGTGAGGCTGTAAAATGTTGTGGTAGCCAGTTTAGTTAGTTGTGCTCTTTGCAGAGAGTATATTATCTGTATGCTCTGGAGATTAGGTTATTTGCTGTGTGTTTTTTTTCTGGTATTGAAGAGGCTTTTTCTGTTCTAAAAATGTTACTTGTGTATTAAACCCTTTGTTTTGTGACTTAATTATAATTTCTTGCCGATTTACCTCAAGAGTATGGGTGGTTTTGCACATCGGAGACTTATGCAGTGGGTTCAGGTTATGAAGTCTTGGGTAGCAATGCTGGATGAAGATATTCCGCATTTTTATACCTCTCATAACTCCATCTACACTTAGTGATGAGTAAACTTTTTAGCTGACATTTAAGGTCAGCTGTCAAGACCGCCTCTTGAAGTTTCTGTTGCGAGAAGAGAGATGCATGGAAATGATAAAGAGGGTTAAAGAGAAAAGTTTGTTATTGAAGCATCCTTGCACATCATCATACTGAATCAAGAGGCAGTTCAAGGATACACATAGTATGGAATAGCTAATGAACTTTAAATTCACACCTGCTGTCTATGTATTAACTTTCTGATGTACCTGGTTGCTCAGATTTTATTTGTACTGGACCTGCATCTACTGCTACCTGAAACATATTGCACCAAGCCAAGTTTGCAATATCTATTCAGAACTGGATCACTGTTTTTGCTGCCCCTCTGGTTACTCTTCAGGCTTGAGGCCACAGTAGGACTGAGTTCTCAAACATTAGTCATGAATGGTAGGTCAAAAAAAATTGAGGGTGAAGGTGATACAGCAGTGCTCCAGTTTTAACTATGAGTGCTGTAGCTTTTCAGCCTCTTAAATGACTGCGTTAAAGTGACAGAAACCTTAGTGTGGAGTGATTGTGTAATGTCTCATAACAACATTTTGCTTCGTGATAGCATTTCCAATGCCTTCTTACATCTTTCCTAACCCCACTTTAATTTTCTGCTTAATAAACACAGTCAGTATGGTTTTGTTTGTTCAGAAGTGCCAGATGTAGATTTTTGGCAAAATTCACCCTGTGGGAGAGAAACTGTTATTTAAGTTATTTTACACTTCTCATAGTGTTAATTCTCACTGGTGCTCATATAAGTAACACATATTTATAACATTTTTGTTAATGCAGAATTTATGCCCAATATTATACTTCAAGTTGTTGTAAATCTGGGAAGTACCTAAACCAAATATGAATAAAACAGTGTGCACTTTTGTATGCTTTCAAGTTGGATGTTTCAGTGCTGTGTAAGCCTGTGTCTGTGCATCTCTAGGAATTCAGTATTGGATCAACATAGCATTTTATGTGTTCCAAATAAGTCCTTGTATCTAACTGCAGTCTCACTGGATTTAAGGATACGGTGTACATAAAAAATAAGAAATTAATTTCTTGGAAGTTTTAATAAATACATTTCTGTCCGTTCACCTGTTTTTAATGCAGGCAAAAATATTATTTCAAAGTAGAATATTGTTAGTTTCTTGATGTTGATATGGAGTAAAAAACCTCAATACATGGTACAAAATGTAATTTTGTTCAATACCTAACATTTCTCCTGAATAAGGAGTTGGGTTTGATTTTATGTCTCTGTTTTCAGTCCAGTGAGCTTATTGTGTACTTAGGTATTTGCTGGACTGAAGCATAATGCTCCATATTGGATGTTCATGCATATGTTTTTAAACATACATAAATCCTTCCTGAATTAGACAATATGATCTCTCAAAATCAGAATATTTCCAACTTATTTCAGTTATCAACTGTATTTAATCAATGCAGCCCTAGTTAAAGTGTTTTGTTTAAACTTCATGTTGAAAATGAGATGCAATTTGTCTGTGGTCTTGTCAACTGCCAGTATTTAGTGAAATGCTGGAGAAGTGGGTTTTAATCATTGTGTTCGTTTCTCTGAATGTTTACATGTTCGCTTAGCTGCAAGTGGAACATTTGCATTTAAAAAAAAAATGTTAATAAATGTTTGTACTATCACAGTACAGAAAAAAAAATTAGCCTTTGTGATGACGAAATTTAGCCTTTGAGATAAACAGGTCAGTCTAAGGAGGTTGGTCAATGAAATATTGGATGAAAGTCTTCCAAAAAATAATATGTATACACTTTTTCACTACTTCTGCTGAATTTTCATGGTTTTTGTTTCAACATGAGATCTCATTGCTCACTTTGCCAGCCTGTCTGCAAAACCAGCAAACAAGCTGATTCTCCAAGCCAAAAGGTACCTAATGACTATAAGCGTAAGTGATGGGGCAGCTGGGACTCAGCAACAGGACAGTTGGTGGCTCATCTGCCAGAATAGTTCTGTCCCGTAACTGTAGAGGCTCTGAGAGGGCTCGAAACTAAAGTGTTATAACACAGTTTTAATGAACTGCTTTTGTCCTCTGCTTTGAACATACTAGCTGTATCCCACTTCTTATTTGCATGGGGCACAAGGTGTTAGTTACCACTTCTGAAGCTCTCTAGTGTCTGTCCCTTCTGTAACCGGCACTACTCATTGACTATCAAGGTGAGATTCCTGCCTCTCAGTGGAACACATTGCTCATGTATAAGTTTTTATACCAGCCTGGAAGGTGTTCCTAGAAATGTTGACGCAGCCACTTCATATGATCCCTCCTCAAAGTTTTCCAAAAGCTGAAGTTCTTCTGCAGGGGCTCTGAAGCTTGGCAGTGGTTGTATGGTGGTTGGTTGAGACTCCTGGTTGTTAAGCGTGTGATTTAGTCTCAGTGATTCCCAGTTGCATTTCACTTGTTACTCTATGTTTATGGTAACATTTTATATCTCTTATCTTGTACTTAGCTTATAAGCTTTTTGTTACTGAGACTGTTAATTATTTTTTGTTTTCACACTGTGTACTGATTTAATAACTTAGATCTCCAGGTGTTGCTGTAAAGTCTATCTGAATAGTTATTTAAATATACTTGAGAAGACCTTGAATTAGGGGCTCTTTCTGTTCTCATATAGTTGTTACTTTTTAGAGAAGTATTCAAAGTTCCTTTCAGACTGGGAACTAGAAAAGAGTTTAACTCTTCCTGTGCTGGACTACTGTAGCATGGCACATAGTCTGTTATAATGTGTTTAATGGCACTTTGCATGGTAAACTTTCTGGTTGCAGCAACCAAGAATAGATTAGACTGGGTTCACAGTGCCGGTACTTGAATGGTGTTCATTATAAGTGTCTGGATAACGTGGTGGCTGAAATGTAGATCTGGCTCCCAGTATCCGTGATACTTAATGCTCTAATTTTAAAAAGTACAAACAGAAATGAGCTTCTCGACATGTATTCTCTTAACCTCTGCTATATTTGAAAAAATGGTTTCTCCAAAGCCTGTTACAATAGTTGTGTTCCCAGTGAAGCTGAACATTCCTGAGTCTTCTGTATCTCATTTTTTCAGATTAATCGTGCCCCAAGCTTTGGAACTGATCAAAAAATAGACTATGATGTAAAAAAAGGTGTTCTGCTAAATGCGTTAAAACTTCTCAACATACGGTAAACTTGTCTTCTTTTCTTCAGTCTGGCTGTCTTTCTGTTGCTTTGATTATTTTATTTATTTTTTTATAAATTTGAACAGAACTAGGAGAAAATGAAGACCTTTTTTTTTTTTTTCACCTTCATGTTTTCAAAATGTATATACTTCCCTTGCTGTCAATTTTGCTACTGAAATGAACCCAGATTTAATTCTTCTTCTTGCTCATGTGCTTGCAAAAAATGAGTGGTGATAGTAATTTTCATACTTTTTTTTTTTCCTTAATGATTTTTCAAACAGGTCTCAAAGTGGGGATGTGAGTGCAGTCATAGGCAAGTGGCCACACAGGAAATTTGCTTTGGTCATAGTTTCATATACAGTCAAAAGCCATACCCCTCTACAGGAAAACATTGTAGTTGGGATATGTTGGAAAAAATCTACACTTCAGGAAAATAGATACAACCATGTTTGTACATTAAATTATAGTACAGAGTCATTACAGTACACCTTAAAGTGTGAAAATATTGTAACCATAAAAGTTAATATTTAAAAAAAAATTCTTAATGAATGTTTCACTTCTAATTTTGTATCATAAACTGCACATGACTGACTGGAAAATACAGATAATATACTTGCACTGTCAGCTGCATTGGATTGACATATCTTAATATCATCTGTGCTTCAGGACAAGTGATAAAAGGAGAAATTTAGCTCAACAGAAGGCTGAGGCTCAAAAAAGACTCTATGGTCAAGGTTCAATGAAAAAACTGTTGCCAGGTTCCTCAGACTGGGAGAAGCAGCGCCACACACTGGAAAGGAGAAAAGAAGAACTGGTAGGAAGGAAAAAAATGTGCTGTTTCTTGCCCATGGCTTATGATCTCTTTGTTTTCATTGTCTTATTTTCTTGATTTGTAGAAGGAAAGACTTGCACAAGTACGTAAACAGATTTCCAAAGAGGAGCATGAAAATAGACACATGGGAAACTACAGGTAACTGTTTTTGACTGTATTAGTAGGAAGTATTCAATGTATTCTTTAGGAATAATGGAAACAAGTATTTGTGGTAGATGATAATTTTCTGTCAAAAATGTGTAGGCATTTATAGAAAATATATACGTGTACACCAAGTAGTAATTTTTTTTTTCAGATAGTTCTTTTTTTGATTCCAAACTTTTGCATGCACTTAGGAATTTATATGACATCAGTCACTCCTAGTGTTTGCGTAAGACATTTGCTTGAAAGACATGTTTGTTCACATTCAGTGTACCAAGAACCGTAACTGTCGTTATGGAGCTGTTCTACAATCACATATGAAGATTCTTATCTTGGGCAGGGGGTGGTGGTGGCAATGTAGAGGTGTGAATATTCCCCTATAAAAAAATCAAATCTGAATGTTATCTATAAGGCTTGCCAAAAGTTTAGAAACTTTATTGGTGCTTCCACCATTTTTGATAGAATGACATTTGAAATACCAGATTCATATTTCTGTACTTTGATTTTGGATCTTAGTAGGCTTAAACATAAGTCTCTTCAGATTCCTTGGTAAAATACATTCAAAAGGAAGCTTTAACTTGATGGTTATAATACGTATTGGCCAGAAAACAAGAATTTTGTTTTATGTTGTTTTTATTATTATTTCTTGATATTTGTTTAACGAGAAGTGAAAACAAGGCCTATGAATATTTGGCGAAAAGAAGTGGAGTACAGCTGGGAAGAGATGATGGAAGTATTTGCCCACTCTTTATAACACTCATGGAGGATGTTGGAAGTCCAAGTTCACACCTATTACTCTGAATTAGTCAGAATGCCTTTACTGCTATTCTTCATCTCTGCTTTTTTTTTGAGCAGATGTTCTGTAATTCCCAGTAAAATTCTCATTTAAACAGATGTTTCTGTGAAATTTTCATTTTTGATGAATTAATGTTTTGCTTACAAAAAGCCTTTGTAACATTCCCAGTTTTAATTACATCCTTTCTTGATATATATGGAGCTGAACTAGTATATAAAAAAATCCCCACAGCGAAACAGTTATTTTCATGCTACTAAGACTATAAGAAAGAGAAACATCATGATGCTTTAATACATTTTGCATTTTCAATAACTCTAGAGTCTAACTTTTTAACCGATCACATTTTAGGTTGCTTACTCAGTTCTTGACTGAAAATGAGCCAAATATTCTCTTTATTTAGCTTTTTGCTTAATGTAAATCAATAAAAATAGGAAAATATTTTTTTTTGCCTCAGGAAAAAGTGAAGTGTCATTTCATGAGGAACGTGCACATATAAAAGGGCAGAACAGCTTTGTGTTTTCTTATTACCACGTGTTTGCAAAAAGGCTGAAGAATTAGCAGAGCCTGAGAAGTAAAGGAATCTTGGCTAGAGATGCAGAGAAATTTTATCTGAGCATTATGCAGTATTTTCTCCTTGTGATGTTCTCCTGCAGAGTAGGACTAACTTCTGTCAGGCATTGCCATAGAATCATGGAACTTTTGGGTGCCAGTATTGCTGCATGGATTAATATTTCTGAATAAAAATACAGAGAAACTTCAATCAACCTCAGCAGGCTTTGATTTAATCTATGGATGTCAGTTCAGCAATTGGCTTAGTCAAGTGTCTGTCTGCAAGCACAACTAGCCCACTGATTCCAGGAGGAGTCCTGGGTGGTCAAAGCAGGAGCCATGCTTTCAAGCATTTGTGAATTCATGAGGAACTGAAAAGGATATATACGACTTTGAAGTGGCCTCTAGCCGTAGTGTATTTCTACATATATTAAAATGAATAACCTTTCTTTAAAGTATTGTTCTATGGCACTTTTTCAGCAGTAGAATCAACACCATTAAAAAGCGTTGACTGCAACTAGATTAGAGCTCCTACAGGTTTTTTAAGCAAACTGGAATCATCTTCGGTTTGCTGTAGAACTGCTGTGAGTCTAACAGGATCATAATCATCCTTTTTTCATTGCAACAAAATCATCATGAAAGATACCTTTTCAAGGAGGAAAAGACTGAAAAGGAAAGGAGAAAGGACCTTGTAAAAAAGTTCACAAAAGATCCATAAAAACATAAAAGTCACATAATGCCGGTCAATGTACAAATGGTATCTATGCTTTGTACAGTGGAGGCAGAATTAACTTATGGATTACTCCTTACAATACATTAGAAATTAGTCTTCCACCTTCATAATTTCTGGCTGTGTTTCAGGCATTCATGACAAATGGATTGGAGTGGTTTTCTTCAAAGCCCATTGTTGCTTGATAAGCACAAATAAATCACCAAGTCCTGTTTCTCATATTGTGATAATCTCCTTACCTGTGGCTTTACAGAGTAATGGCATAGCTGGTCTAATGGAAAGTCAGAGTCACTGTGTACATCTGTGTACGAGAAATTCTTTTTTTCTTATAGTATCTATTTCTTTCTGTTCGTTATTTTGGAGGATTTAGCATTCAAGTGCAGTATGTATTCAATCTTCAATCTATATCATGTCCATTAAGTCAAAGCAATTGTTCCAATTTTCACTGTTTTGTGTCCTTTTATTGCTAATAGAAATTCTTTTGTGGCTCTGAATTTTACGTGCAATATTTTGTTAATATTTCATGAATCATTCACACCTGCATGTATCATTCACACCCACCGAAATTTCAGAGTACTGCAAAACTGAGTTTTGGTATATCTCTGGATGGTATTTCTTTTGACTGGCTAATTGCTGATTTAAACATGAATGTGTTCACTGAGTTAAAATTAGATTGAGAGAGCAATGTTCAGAGTATATGTTTTATGATATGATATTATATAATTATTATAGATGGGATGCATTATAGAAGAGACTGTGAATTAGCTGCATTACTTTTGTTCCTGGCGTGTAAGTAGCTCAGCTTCTATCTTAAACTCAGGGTTTTTTCCCCTTGTTTTAGGCGAATTTACCCTCCTGATGATAAGACATTACTTGAAAAGTATGAGAGTTTGTTAGCCACTGCTTTTCAGACGTTTCTCGCTGGGAGAGCAGCTTCACTTCAGCGGGAAATGAATAACCCTTTAAAAAGAATGAAGGTACTGAAGCACAATAAGTATTGGCTTTAAGAGTTATGTTGGAATTCACGACCTTGTGGATTAGTTTCATGATAATCATGTGTGATGGTTAATAAATAGCATTTGATAATGTTTCCATCATTTTATTATTATTCTTTGTGCAGCTTGTGGGCCAGATCCTTGAATCTGGATGAACTGCAGTGGACCCAGGGTGAAGACAGGCTAGATGGCTTTAAGCTACTTTACCATTTCCTTGATCCTCAGCCTTACCTCTGGCCAAACCAGAGGTTGGCAGAAACTGCTTTTGAGCTGGTAATTGCCTCCTTCTTCCTCCAGTAATGTCCCCAGCCTATTCATCCACTTGTATGGACTGGAACGAGAGATATCATAAAACCAGCTCCACTAGTTTAAGGCATCCACAAACTCTGCCTGATTGCCCAGTTATGTAGTTGGAGACAGTAGGAAAATTGCTAAATTTAAAATAATGAACTAACGTGATTTAATTTGAAACCTGAGAAATAATTTCCCATCTTTGTAGGTGGCATCATCCAGCAGTTTTACAGGAATGTTTGTTCAACCCTTTCTTCAGACTTTTGTCTTTAATAAATGTTAAGACTTGATTTTAACTTTCAATTTCATGTTGATTGCAAGCAGAGATGCATGCGTCAGAAGAAATACTTTTATATCCTCCTGTGGGGGGATTCGTAGTCTTACTTCAGGAACTAGTAATCAAAGTAACTTCAAATTCCTACCACTTCGTGCTTGAATTTTGAAAGGATAGGATATGTCCTGCTTTGAATTAATTGTAGTGAAATTCCCAATTCTAGGAGGAGGACATTTTGGATCTTCTGGAGCAGTGTGAAATAGATGATGAAAAACTAATGGGAAAATGCACCAGGCAGCGAGGACCTAAGGTATTTGACTTTTAGATACCAATTTTTTATTTCACACTGTAGAGAGGTAGTCTGAGAATTTTAAGTGGGGAATTTAGTTAGCTGATCCTGGTGGAAGTTTTCTTCCTCAGACTGCCATTAGCCTTTTCCTTTTTTGAAGTATGAAGAGAAGCGTAACTACCATTTGTCCAACTAAATCCCATTAAAATTTTAACTGGATATGAGATCCTTCTTTTCCTCTCTAAGCTATTTTGAGGAATTGTCGTGCATGGTGACAGCTGTTGCACAAGAGATTGCTTGATTTCAGTCTGTGAAATGATTTTTATATCCGTAGCCTATGTCAAAAGAATGCTTTCATCTGTAATCGATTAGTGCCACTAAGGAATTTTGAGATCATGGGATAAAATGCACTATGGAAACTCAAAGGATTAATTATGATTATGAAGTATTTGTAGCTTGCTTCCTTGCTAAAAGGGTTGTACAGTATATCTTGGAGCCTGTTTCATATAAAAAAATCTGCTTTTAAAGTGAATTATATTATTTTTAGCTTAATGCTTTCTGGTTGTGTGCATAGTTCATGCAAGTCTTTGCCTCAAATACACTGCATATCTCTGTAAGCCAGTAAAGATAAATAGTTTAGGCTTGGCTAAAATAGGTATGTTTCTTACCCTGCAAACATTTTAGGTCAAGTCTGCTTAGAAGAGCCTACATTTATGTTCCTGAGCTCTGATGGATTTGTTTATGGATGCATGTAAATTTTTTTACAGCATTTTATGTTTCTGATGACCTGGTGTACAAATCTGGGAACTTCTGAACAAAGTGAATGCTGACAATTTTCCTGAGCTTGCAGGGGTGCTTTATGTATGTGCAAGAATCCAAAGAGCTACATCTTAATACAGGTGTGCGTACTGGAAAGAGGATCTGCATATCCAATCTGGTATTAAGACAGATTTGCAGGAACCTCATTACAAATATGGGGGTTTTGTGAGCTAGTGCTTTAACAGTGGTGGATTTACTTAAAGAAGAGAAAAAAAAAAAAATCCAGTCCACCCTGGCAACACACTCAACTCACGTTCTTTAGGGATTCTTTTCCTTGAGGTTTTGTTTTCAGTTCTTAAACATAGGGTCACTTAATTCAAGTTCAACATCTGTCACATTTTTCCTTTTTCCAGAAGCCTGTCTTTTCCCAGTAGCCCTCAGAGAGCATCCATCTGTTGACTGTATGCACACAGACTTGATCTATACTACCTCCACACTGGCTGCACACAAGCTGGAGGGCATAAACATTTACTAGGGTACTGAGCTCAAATTGAGAACCTCTCTTAATTAGTTTTAAGATGAAGTTTGATCAATTTGTGAGTGAGACTATATGACATGGTCTTCTTTTATAGCAGGCGTATGGATTCTGTAGCTTACAGGCTGCTCTACCAGTACAAAATTGTTTGCACTTATAGGATAAAGAAAAAATTGCATATGACCAAAATTCCCACTTTTTTTTTTTTCCATAAAAATTGATGAAATCAAACAATGAAACTAGCTTATCCAAGGAGATTGTTTCTTTTCCTTGCAGTGTGCACACTTCATGCTGTACAGGATCTCTATTCCTGCATCTTTTTTAGGGTCCTGATATACTTCTCAATCATTTAAACCATGCCTACAGTGAAGCCATGTGACTGGAGACTCCCTGGTTGCATAATACCCTATGCACTCCCTTTGAAATACAGCTGCCCATTGCGGATGGTCCTTGTATCTTGTACCGAAAGAGCATCACCTCTTTCCTGTAAGGGGTAAGGTGCATGTGGCTAATAATATGCATTTGATTGGCCACTTCTTTCTAAAGGGTCTGCTATGAGATATGTAGTATCTAAACATATATCTGCATTGAAATCTGGTGAGTGAGGTAAGCAGTAGAACTTGCTATTGCCTGCCAATCTGTCAGGTAAGAGAAAATCCAGCTGTAAAACTAATCTTGTAATCATAAAATTCTCCAAATAAAGATCCATTAGCGTATCAAAAAAGTAACATAGACAAGATCTGATAGACAAAACAAACCTGAAGGAACAGTACTTTTAATGTCATGTTACCCAACATGAAATATTCTTTCAGAAGGTCATAAAGTCCTGTCCTCCCTCAAAAGTCAGTGACTGGCCTGCTGACAAAAGCTACTGTTAGGAAGTCAGATGCTCTGCCTTGGGCGCACTCTCTTCCTTGGAAAAAGGAACAGTCAGGACTCGGAAAACTCTATACAGAACAGCTGGAATAGTTAGGAGAGAGAGGTGTTTCCTCATCATCCTCCTCCATACATAGAAACATAAATATACATATATACATACATATATGTATCTGAGGGGTAGAGGGGTATGTGTATATAAATAAGCTTTGCATGTAACTACTGTTCCATATTTGCTGGGAATTTCAGTCTTATTTGAACATGATTAGGAGCTCAGAGTAGAAAACAAGCCAAGAATTTCCCAGAATGAAGATATTTGTGCCTGCAATTAAAATGTTACTGAATTTTACTTAGACCGAGAAATACATTCTGGAAATGTCTGGTTTATTTGTAGCCTCTAGAGGGCACCTTATCCTTATGCATTGTAAGGTTTACTCTTGATTATTACATTGCACCTGTTTGGGCAGGAAAAAAACTAAGAAAATAGAATAACAGATATTTTAGAGGAAATGAGCAATCACTTTTATTTTTATTCTTCTGATATAAAATCAGATGAATTTAATCAAAGAAAAATCAGGTTACCATAAGGAGAAAATCAAGGTGATTAGAACTGCTAACGAACCAAATATCTCTTATTTTAAGAGATCAGTTTAAACCTAGATCTAGCTGTTATTTGTCATTATTACTTCTTGTAATTTCTTTGACCTTTCTTTTTATTCTTCTTTGTTAATTGATGTGAAGTCTTGGTCAGGATGTTTTTATTGTTTAGTGTAGAATGTGGGAGGAACATGCGTATCATAAGTGGGAATGAGATCTACCTTAAAGCCCCTGTGAGTTTTGATTGAAAATGTTTATTATACCTTGTATAACTCATCAGGAATGTCTGATCAATATATCTCCATGATACACAGCATTTCATGATTAGGACAGCTATTTTTGAGAAAGTAATAAGTGTTGAGGCACCTTAATTTGTCCTTTTGGCAGTAGATAGATATCGAAATATTCTTTGTGTAATCTGAACAATTGCCAGGGCTCTCCTCAATGGAATATACTTCTTCAACTCTTCCTTATCTGGTCTAACAGCTTGGGCTTGCATAAACATACTGTCGCTTTCAAGTTAGTGGCAGAAATCTCTTTTCTTCCTTGGCTGGAATAGAAGTTTAGGTAGAATATGTTTACTTACACTACAAGTGTATCTCGCAGGAACAGTATCTTTGGGGCTTTGTTTTATTGCCCTTCCAATAAATTTTGGTGCGTTACATTATGCTAAGATAATAGGGAATTTAAATTAATCCTGAGAGTTCTTCTATTTCAGTGTGTCCTAAAGTATGTTCAGAAATTGTGATTTTTTTAAATTTTATTTTTTATTTTTAAAATCTGAGTTTTAATTGCAGTCCATTAGGTGACTGGGAAGATGACGCCATCACCATAGCTTCTTATAGGTGAGAGTTACTGGAAAGAAAATGTGTAGGGGAAAAAAGTGACCACATGAGCCGCCTTAGGATAATAGATATAATGGAGGATATTGCATTTTTCTTGTTTGCTTGATGGTAGATGGAAGAAGAAAAATTTTCATTTGTAGTTTCTGTTCTTGCATCAGTTTCTCTGTCTCCTACTTTTTGCTTTTTGTCTCTCAGTATCCTTGGTAATAGCACAAGTTTAATTATCTAATGACACTGAATCCCGTGTCCGTATGGGACACCAAATACACCTAGCATAGCTGGCTATATTCTTCCAGTTTCTGTTTTCTGCAGGATGTGGATTAATCACTTTCTCTTTCAGAAGCGTACCAGCCAAAGTTCCCTGATGTATTTCTTTACTTTACATTGATCATTATTAAACTATAGCTTCAGTTATTGCAAATATCAGTGAGGGATTGAAACTGATTGTAAATGGTATTCTGTATCACTTGATTTATGATTTCAAACTATAATTCCATATGTCTGGTAGTCCAAGTCATACTTGAAATTAAATAAGTTTTTTTCCCCCTTACTATACTAAGCTGCTCTTCATGTGAGAAAGATTAGGATTACTGTGTAGTGAAGTTAATGAAACATTTAAGCATTTATTTTAAAATTAAGGACAAACTTTCAATCTAATTTGGAAGGGTTTAAATATGTACAGATCAACCTGCCTGAATCAGGAACCTAGTGTGATTAGTAAAGTGTTCTCTTGGGATTTTGAAGGCATTTAATTTCTTAGGTGTTTTTTTGTTGTGCTTTTTTTTTTTTTTTTTTTTTGTGATCGTTTTCTTGTGACTGTCGTCTTTCTTTTTGTGATTGTTTCTCTTGCTGCAGAGCATTAGTGTGAGCATGTTCTGTTGAACGTGGTAGATAAAGCATTTTATTTTTTGTTTTAGGTGGTGTATTGTCTCAAAGAATTTCATCATGTAATTGCACACATATAACGCTGCTTCTAGAATTTTATTTTTTGTAGCCCCATCCTTTATTTAGCAGAAGACTGAATTAGAAAACTGTACAGCTGTGCAGGAGCAGATAAGGGAGACCAGATCTGCAAATATCGAATCCATTAACCAAATTTTCTCTCCTGCTTCTGTATTCTTACAGTCAGGAAGCCACACATAGTAGCCGCATACTTTTTGACCTGTAGGGCATATGCACTCTGTCATAAATCTGATGCATGTTGCAGAGGACTATAGTCTACCTGATTAAAGCTGACTATAAGGAAGAAATAAATGTTCTTATACAGTATGTAAAGTATGTATTATTAGGGAATCTGACATGACTGACTGCTACATATGTAGTTGTTAGTCAACATACATTATAGTACAACATATGTGCACACATGTTGGTCATATATGTTGTTAGTTACAAAGACTGAAAAATGGGTGTTAAAAGAATAATAAGTAATTGCATCATTCATTTAATTTGTCTGCAGGTAGAATGGACTGGAAATCTTCGATTAAAAATATAAAATCTCCATCGTATTCGTCACCCACATCATCCACAGGTCCAATAAGGCGTTCTGTAAGCTGCCCTCGTTCAATATCGACTATGCCGTCACAGCCTGCTGAGCAACGTCCCTTTTCAGCCAAAGCATCTCTGCAGATCCAGCGTGCATCCTCAGTGAATAGGTCTCATTCTTTAAATCGCAGCCCATCTTCGGCCAGAGTCTCTCAGGCATCCAGCTTGGGAACTATGAACTCTTTGGGGGTGAGTTAACACAGCAGTTGCATTCAAAATGTGTTCCATTTCTCTAAAACTCATTAAAGACATTACTAATTTTTACAGTGTCAGAAAACCTAAGGTCAATACCATTTTGACAGAAACCCATCAATTTAAGATCTCTAGACCTGCATATGACTTACAGTGAGTGCTAGCTGTGATGTTTCACTGTTTCTGGTGCAGCAATACAGATGTCACGTTTTTTGAGAATGGAAATCTTAGAGTTTTTGTGACTGGGAAATCTGCTCTCCTAAATAGTTTTTGAAGACAGAAGGAGTTTTTACCTCTCTCAAAAAGTTTCTCTGATTTCCTTGGGGACTGCTGGTTCTGAAATAAAGGAAGTACCTACCTTCAAAATCTTTACAGTAACAAAAATATATCAATATTTCAAAACCAGTGTGTGCTCCACATTGTATCAGAATAAAACGTTAGTAAGACTTTGTATGGGAGTCCATTGTAGAAGAAAGTGTAATTAATTTTCAACCTACTGTACCTAATTCGTGTACAGTATACCACTGCAGTAGAGTTCTACTTCCAAAGTGAACAATTTAAAATTTATATATAGTCCTTGTCATCTTTAGGATTTGCCACTGCAATAACTATCTCAGAAGCCATCTTTTTTTTTTTTTTAAAGTGAAGAGAAAACTTCCTTAATTTTGAAGCCTGTCCCTGAGACAGACAGGGATTTAGACTCAGGTGGTCTAACTAAATAATTAATAGAATAAATAGATTAGATTAAACACTTTTAGCTGTTTAGAATTTGTGTGGTTAGTTGTAATTTCACAATGTACTTCTGAGCCATACATGTTTTCCTTTTGTGACTAGACTGTCACCTTCTTTGGTATCTCCTTTGCAACCCAGGCACTTTTGTGTTTGCATGGTGGACCACATATCCGCTTATCCCTAGGCGGTGTTTGCTGGGATCAGTCCCCAGCCTCATTCAGTATTGTTTGAGTGTTGGTGCCAGTGCGTTTCCATTCATGGTTTGGTGCTTGATCTGTATATTTCATCACCCAAATAATTCGTCTGGAGATGGGGCAAAACCATATTTGCAGCCTTTCTCTATTGTGGTGAGCTTTGATTGTGCGAAATCCTTTTATAATGCTAATGAACTTGCTTCACAGTATTTACTATCTCTAATCATCATTTTTATCCAGTAGAATGCTCATTGTCTGTTTTGCCTGTGAGGCTTTGTCTAAATGATGAAAAAGGATCCTTTTAAAATTATGTGCTAACATCTTGTGAAATACTCCTTAACGTGGTTTTCCATCTTTAAAGTCAGCTAATAGAATTGGAAAGACATTAAGACTGTGTCTTCACCACAACGTGTTAAAGGTATTTTTTATCACATTAGCTATCTCAAGTTTAAAAAGTACCCTTTTATCATCAAGATGTACTCTGAGAGTTTAATGAGACAGGGCTAATATAGATTTTTCTGTTCACATTAACTCTATATCAAATACAAATTACTGAAAGATTAAAAACAGTCTCTTACCATCTGACATTAAAAATGGGCTACTCACTTAAATTAACATTAGTAAGAAACCATACTCTGTTTTTCATTGAGAAAGCTCCACCAGAGAAATGATCTTGATATGCAGAACAATTATGTTGGGTGATAGAGCTTAGGTCATGCTTCTGAAAATAATGTGAGTAAAATTACTTACAGAATGGGTAAGAACTACTCATAATTTAGCACTGTATTGTGAATGGAACTCTGTTCATAATTATTTTTGCAACTAAGAATAATATACTATATATTACTGCTAGAATAAAATTTAAATTGATAAACTGTAACTTACTAAGAAGAAATCATTTGTGCATGATAAAGTATTAGTTTATCTATCCTTTGGGAAAGAAAAGAGCAGTACATTGCCATTTTTGGAGGCTGCTGAGATCCAAATGTATTTAAGGTATGGAAACTAAGTTTAGAATAAGTCATTTACTGTTGGGAATTACAGGTGCATTATTACAGCGGTTATAAACAAAAGTGGGTTTGGAAATATTTGCTATCTTATTATTTCAGTCACATTATTATATATCATGTAGCAAAATATTTTGTTATGCTTCAAAATATTTATCACTCACTTAAGCAAAAATATCCTTAAGTAAATATTGTAGTTCTTACGAAATACTAAGATTTAGAAATGCCTAAAAATTTTCAATTTCACTCTTGAAAAAACATAAAATTAAGCCCACTTAATCTTTCAAACACCAAAATATGTAAAAATAAAGAAAGAGGATCAAAAGTAATTCCAACTAGTGTCTAAGTTTAAAGAAAACCTCCAAATCCTCCAGAGATTTGTCCACTGCAAACACTGTGGGGGTTCAACTTGATGTTGGTGTAAAAAGCACTGATATTTTAAACAAAATCCTGGACAATCAAAGACACTGTCAGAACCCCCACTGACCAGAGTAGGAGCAAAGTGTCCTTACTTTTTAATGCTTCCTGAAATCTTGGCACAATCACATATAATTGGCAGTTTCTGTTAAATTGTTGCAGTGAAGAACTGAAATGAAGTTTTTAATGACTAATAATTTCTTTTCATTATGTTGAATTTAAATTCAAAGTCTGTTATCTAAATTTCAAATTGAGATTTTAAATGTTGGGCATTGTAAATAGCGAATATATATTTGTTTATTGTGTTTCAAATAAACTTACATTTGAACTGTTTTTCTTGAATGTCTTAACAACTGTAAGTAATGGTGATGCATTAGTGTCATGAGGCATATGTGTGCATATTAGTTATGTATGAGATACTATGTTTGTAGACTTCAATAATATATTTTATGTCACTCTATTTAGAATTTATTTTTGTCAAGGAAACATCTTTGCAATATGATCTAATGCAACACCTGAAATTTTTCCTCTGCTTCACATTGATTTTTAGAGTGAGTCTTTGCTGCAACAGAAAACAAAAGAGCAAGAAGTTGCTTTGACAAAAGAGACTCTTCTCATTATCAATGACATGAGAATGAAGTTCCCAGGAAAAACAGATGAAGAATCAGAATTAATTATAGAAGATGTAAGTATCTATAAATAAGAAAGAAGAATTACAGGCTAGACACTTACTGTTCAGGCCACTAAAATGAAGGAAAGTAGAAAGCTCAATTTATGATTCATGAGGCCCTGTGGCCTTAAAACTTCCATAACTCAGGATAACTCAAAAGATTTCAAAAGCTTGGAGCTTTGCATACTTTCTGACCTTAAAAGAGTACCACTGAAAACATTCCTGTGTCTTTATAAAATATATGAGAAACAGTCAGGAGGGTTAGGAAAATCCAGTTTTTCATTGTGGAGAAAGTTCAAACTTTTAAGTAAGCTAAGAAGAATGTTACAATTCATTAACAGTTTATATTTCATCTGATATTGTTAGTACAGATCCTGACATGTTTAACTTGCTCTCGAATAGGCATACTGGAGAACTCAGAATGGTATGCTGCAAGACAAACTGGAAGTTTGCTAGTCATAAAGAACACCAGTCACACTCTTCTTGGCCTTCTAGTTTGCCAGCTTACTCTTTCTTACATCCAACGTTGTCCTGAGCCTCATCTTGTGATATCAAAGACCAGTGAAACAATGCACAATCTACAGGGCAATTAAAAAGCAACACCTAACATTCAGATATATAACCAGAAAATACACGGTATCTAAATCCCTTTTAAATATCTAGTGCAAAGAAACTAACATCAGCTTGGAAAAGAAAAAAAGTGAAGGTAGAAGTTCTTTTCTCAGTCTAGTAGAGATACGGAAGGATCTAGTAATTTAAATTAACACCTGAATTCTGATGTAGTAAAGCACAGTCCACGGTGTGTTAAAATTAATCTAATTCACTATCTGGTCAGAAATGTCCCTTTGCTCTGTGAGCTTTCAAAATGTTGATTATGTCTCTAGTGATCTGTGTGACTACATCACAGTGGAAGGGAATTCACCTGTGGTTATGGTTGATCTGGGTGTTTCTGGAAGATAGCATTCATAACTAGCATATTTAGTTGCTGATCTTAGAATCAGAAATAAAATGCTTCATTACATTTTCTCCTTCAGACGTGAGCATGTGTGTGCATTTACGTACATATGGGAGTGTGTGTGTGTGTACGCACTCCATCTAGTGGTGCTTTCTCATACAACACTAGCATGGTTGTAAATGCACTTTTCTTATCGCAAAAATATTTTATAAATTTGTCTGGCCTTAACTAGTTTCTGATAAGAAATAATATTTCATTATAGAAGGAAACAAATAATGGTATATTAGTTGTCAGTGAGGCAGAACTTGTCATAGGTCTGGAATGGAATAGAAAGATAAAATAACAAAATTAAAACAAAAATGATTTTAACAGCTCGAGCTATTTTGGTAGCACTTAGACGTCATAAAATGGGAGTATTGCATTTCATATATGATCGTTTATAGAAAGAATGTTTGCAAGGTATGTCTAATGTCCTTTATGCAGCAAAAAACTGAATATTTAAATAGATTAACAGTTATGTATTATTGAACTTATAGCTGTGTTCAAGGAATCCTAGCTGAGTCAGTCAAGACACATTTCTACCTGCTTTGTAGTGTACAACTGTCAGAATCAGGTAGAAAAGAGAGTAGGATTAAACTGAAAGATCACACGTCTTTGCAAACATTCTCCCACATAAATTTGCAAATATTTTTCTATTTTTTTTTTTTTTAGAGAAGAGTTCTTTTCAAAGAGGTCTTCTAGATGCTCGCACTTTGTAGCATTAGGAATGCCCATAAATGAAATGCCAGATTTCAGGGTTTTTTTATGTATGTTTCTTTTATCTTGTGTTTTGCAATGACTCCAGATTATGGATAATTGGAAGTATCATAAAACAAAAGTGGCATCCTATTGGTTGATAAAACTGGATTCTGTAAAGCAACGAAAAGTAAGTGACATATATTTCATTTTCTGAACATCATCTGAAGTAGATGCATAACAGTGTTTCTACTGTTGTTTAGCAGGGGCTGGGAGTGTCCTGAGATGCTAAAATACTGGCTGTTAATGCTAAAATATATCTGAATTAATTCCATTGCAGGAAATTATGTTGCTCCATATTTAGACAAGCATAATTATCCTGGAATAGAATTTCAAAACCAATTTCTTAAAAAATTAATCTGCTGAAAGAAAAGCAAACAAATAAATAATTAGTACTTACATACCTAATTTTTAGCAAATATTCTTAGAAGTGTATTGATTCAGCCGATTTGATTGATAAGGGATAAACCAGTCAGCAGTTTCTGACCAAGCATATTGAAACTCCATTAGAGGTAGTGATATTGCACTTGGTTATTTTGAGTCTTTGACCCATGGTATTACAACAGATCATGTTGAATAAAAAATAGACCTGTCAAGCAAAGATTGACATTGTTAAAATGTTCAACTAACTGGTTTACTCTTGCAAAGGACTAATGATATTTATCATTCTGTCTTCATTCTTCTGCTATCTAGGAGCTACTGTTGTGCATAGCATCTAAAGAGTCTTCAATCTGTTTAAAAACTGACATACTGTAGTATGTCAGTCATATCTGTATGTCACATGTCAGTCAAAATCATCTTCCCAGTGTAATATTTATTTTCCTTAATGTAGCAGAAATTATATCTATTACTAATACTTTGGTGTCCCTAAAGCAACATTTTGGGTCTTTCTCTGCCTCTCACATTATGTGAATTAGCATATCAGTTCCAGGCATTTAGTCTGTGTGTCTCAGTTTCACAATCTGTTTTTATAGACCATAAAAGAAAGTAACTTAGTCAAAATGCTGCATACATGATAAATATTATAGTTGGAAAAGGTTGTTAGATTGTTATGGAAGAACAGAAGAACGACTTCAGATCCTTATCTCAAATTACTTTTTATAAAATCAGCAGTATGATCCTCAGTCTTTCAAATTTTATTTTATTGAATATTGCATTAAATGCTTGTATTTTCATACTGGACAGAGAAAACATGTCCATTTAATGTGATGTCATATGATAGAAAGATATTTGACTATTCAAGTTAAGTTCAGAATAATATGTGTCCACACAGCGTTCCAAAACTAAATTAGACGTGACAAACTGAAGAACTTGGAAATGTAGGAGCCTATAACTTAATCAAAATTCTTCTTAAACCATGTCAAATGGCAGCACAAATCTATTTAGCACAATTATTTCTTGTGCCATTGACAGGAATCAGTAGAGCAACCAACTTCATTGGCTGAAAGGGTGTCATTTCTGTTTGCTGTTCTGCCGAATAGTCCTTTGCTTAAAATTATCTCTTATTTCTTTTTAATTACAGGAAAGAGTGCTGCAATCCCAATATACATGCACATAGGTCTTTTCTGTTTTGCCACATGGCATTTGTAGCCCTTTGCCCAAAACTGGAGTCTTAGTGGGGGCTTGTAGAAAATGGCGATATGTAGGAAGAGCTGCTCGGAGGGAGGGAGAGAGGGATAGATAGATGCATATACAGATAGATAACAGGGCCCAAAATTCACACTGCTGCTGCAGTGGAGATCTCATTTGCTCAGCAGGAATCTTTGGGACAGTTGAAACTGGTGGGGGACGTGTTGCTAGAATTGCTTTCTTTAATCTATGATGCCACAAGTGTGGCAAGAAGTCACCAGATTGGGCCCATCATTGCAACTGAGATACAAGGCCTTCACACAAGAGTGGTTAAAGTGTCTCTTTCAACCCTTCACCATATGTCATTCCCCAAAACTATGGGAAGGAATTGCCACGGAGAGTGATAAATCTGCTCTTTGAGGGACTGAGGCTGCTTACTATACATTCTTCAATTGCCCTTCCTAAGCTCCTTTTGGATATCTGGCTTAATATACCTGTGTCTGTCTGGTGGGGGTTTTTTTAAATTTTTTTTTCAATCTAGTCAGAATTTTCTCCTCTAAGCGTTATTTCAGAAAGCCTACGATAAAGGGTGGTTCTCTCCTTTATTTGACTGACAGTCATGTAAAACCAAGGGCATGTGTACAAAGTCAGGATAATACAGGTTGGTATGCTAGGTCATTACTAGGAAAAACTGCACAAGCAGAAATGTGGATTTCTTTGCTCTTCTTGTGAGGACATCTTCTACAACTTGGGAGACTTGTAATTCCTGAAGCACTAGTGGGCCCTTCATCGTTGCTTGCACTGGAAATGATTTGTCTTTTTTTTTCTTTTTTTACTTTTTTTAAACTGCTTTTAACCTCAGTCCCTTCAAGCAATCAGATAGTTATTCCTTAGAAGGGTAGTTTATAAAAATGGATTAACTTTGACAATGACATTGCAGCTGAGGACTGCCAAATGTGTAAGCATTTGTTGATTTGAAAAAAGTATGTTTTATATTCCAGGGGGGTGGGTAAAGGAGAAGCGAGCTCAAGGAGGATAATATTTGTGCAAGTAAGGAATCTATCTCAAAGGTACCTTCTGCAACTCTGAAATACAAACCAGAAACTCAGTCCCCTTCACTGTACTTACTGGGAAGTTCTAAAACATGAGAAGAAAATACCTGGGCAATGTACTAGATTTCACAATGTTCATCTCTGACAGGTATATTTTCTTAAGAATTATCCAATATGATGTAGAAAAATTAAACTCCTGCTCATATTCTTAGTGTCTAATATTCCGGCATTACAGCAGAGGTACGGGAGTCATTTAGAAGCAAGTTGAGAGTAAACTGATGAAATCGATACATGCTAAAATGAAATTTACTCTCCCAAGACTTCTAGGAAAAAGAGACTTTTCTATGGAAGCAGTTGTGACTGCTTTGTGTTACATCACTTTACATAATTTCTTTAAAAGTGTTTTGATGGTTACCAGAGGGTCTGTACATCTTGTTTTGAATACGTTCTTTCATACCATCTTGTTCTGTTACACCTAGATAATTGGTTATGTTAAAGTAAATGATGTAAATTAAACAGAAAGATGAAGGCAAACTAGGGAAATCAACTTAGAAAAACGGGGATGTAGGTTTCATGAAGTTCCAGCCCTTGTGCAATGCCTTGTCTCTTTTCTTAAATGGATGATCAAGGCCATGTTTTCAAATTAAGAACAATTAACTGGGATGTTTTCCCTCTGGCATGTTGGCAATATCAACACAGTAAAAACAGCAAGAAAGTTTTTTTCTAGAGTTCCTGGCAGTCTGCAGCTTTTTCTAAGATGCAAGATTCAGTCCTTAGTTTTCTTCAACTCCAGGTGCTGAAGTAAAAGAAAATGCTCTACATTGGCATCATAATTCTTAGTTCATGTCTTTTGGACTAGTGAGAGAATCTATATGGCATGGAATTGTTTTGTTTTATACAGGGAGATAAATTACTTTTAATCAATGTAACACTGCAAAGAAATGTATGGTTGATTCTTTTTGTAATTTTGGGACTGACTTGGTGCAAATGGGTGTATACAATCACAGCTACTGGCCATTTATGTGGGAAAGCCTTCATCAGCGAAGGCACAATGAAAAGGCTTCTTGAGAAGCATTAAGACAGTAGGCTAAGGCTGCTAAGGGAATGTCTGAAAATCTGGACCCATTCCACAAGTGTGGGGCAGTCCAAAACCTGGGTTTATCTCCTGCAATCACTAAACAAGATCACCATCCTTAAGTTATAATTTACTACTCCCTTTATCTCACTCTTTGGGAGGAAGAGACCACATGTGTGGTTTTAGGGTGTTAGAGACCTGCATTCGTAAAGATTCTCAACAGAGGGGACAGCGTTGTATTCACATTGGGTGCACACGTACATGGAATTAGCACAAGACCTATGCATGCAGACTAACCCTTGGTCTTCAAAAAAGAGCTTTAATAACATGTAAATGACGTATTTCATTGAGGTTCTCATTATTAGACATCTGTAGATTTTCTGCCCATTAAGCATTTCTCTTCACTACACAGCTCCATTGTGCTATTGCAAACATTTTGTTTATTTATGCTATGTTTCCTTCGTCATGTCTAATCAGACTATTTACAAACAACAGTTTGTTATGCAGGACCAAAAAATCAAAGTTCTACACCATGCTTCCACACTTTATTGTTTTACTAAATCCCCTTTACCTTTTGAGAGTCAGATGTTTAACCACGTGAATCAGTTTGTCACACACATCTGAAAGTTTCCTGAGCAAGTACTGTACCTTCTAAATCTTAGAATTTGCAACATCTTATACCAAATGGGTGAATACCTCCATCGGTTCACCACCCACTTGAGTCTGACTGGTTTTTTGGAAGATGCTGTTTTGTGAAAGAGACAGTAAGGATCTCTCCTTTACAGGAAATTGTGTTGATGTAACTGACTTTTGTTAATAGGTTACAGCACCATAGGGTTTTTTTTAGGACAGATTTTACACTGTTCACAGTGCCAGTGTGGGGCCTAAATACTACTTTGGTCATGAAACTATTCCAGTCTTATTGATAGTATCTAAATAGAGAGAAGCCAAGACACTGGAGCCTGTTTCTCTCCAGTGATTATGGAGGGAACCTAGAGGCCTGACTTAGGAGAATGTCCAGATGTTTACAAGCAGGTAAGGTGAATCCCACCTTCTGTGCCCCAGTTGAGTAGGATGTGTAAAGGTGTATCCAAGAAGATTCTAATGAGTGGGATGTGCGTATGTGCACCGAGTAGCTGAGGCTTACTGGGTAAAACTCTCAGTGCTGTACTGAATACAGCTTAGCGTTTTCTTCATCCACATCTTTACACACTTGCATTTAAATGTAGTCCATATATAATAAATCCATTCTATTTCTATAAAAATTGCTATTGTAAATATCTTGGTGATTATTTTCTTACTTATTGATTTCACTGCACTGATTCCTGCATGAAAGGTTAACTAAAATGGTTTGATCTAGGGTAACACTGAGTTTAAACAGGCATTAAACCAAAAGCAGTTTGTAGCTTTTCGGGACATTTTAGTTCCTTATAAAATAGATGGTATTTTAAAAGGGAGTAGGAAAAGAAGGAGAGATAATCTTCAAATATGTAATATTTGGGTTGTTAATTATGTTGCTTCTAGTCTGTAATTGTGTTCATTTTGTTTCTTTTTAAACTCTTTTTTGTCATTTAAGCTATCTAATATTGAACAGACTGAAAAAAAGATAGAAATGAACTTTTCTGTATTAAAACCAAAACATTTTGATTTGGCTTTGCAAAATGTTATTGACAGAAAAAGCATACCATAAAAGTTTGCTGATGAATGCACAGAAATGAAACATAGACATCTGTGGGAATTTATAGCTATGCAGTCATCTCTGTGTGTGTGTGTTTGTGTGTGTGTTCACTGAATCAGCGAACAGTTGGTTTTAGATTTTGCAATATGCCTTTGCTTTGATTTCCTTGGAATACTCTTTCCTAGGTTTTGGATATAGTCAAGACAAGTGTTCGTGCAGTTCTACAGCGTGTCTGGAAGGCTCCAGACATTGAAAATTTACATCTGTACCGTCTCTTCAACCGTGTATTTAATCGCTTACTTTGGAGCCATGGTCAAGGTCTATGGAACTGTTTCTGTAATTCAGGGTAAGCCTATTTTTCTTATCTTAGTCTTCTTCATAACTTCACAATTACAATCAATGCTAGCATACTTTGTTTCTCATTTTCATGCAAGAGAATGCTGTAATACATTGGTCTTGTTTTAAAGCCATCTAAAGATACGTTATAATTAGAAATCTAATAATCTAGGTCAACCATTTCAGTAATGGAATCAGACATTTAGTAATATGTTTAAAAATATAATAATCTAAGGAAAAAATCTAATTTTCAAAATATCTGAGCTTTAGGTCAACTCTCTCATTGGACGGTGCACAATTTTGAGGCCAGACCACTGTAAGTGTCACACGTGGACTTACCATCAACAGAAATCATTGTCGTATCTATTTGAGCTCAAGACTTACAAGGGAAGAATTCAGTCACAAGTGCAGCTGACATCTTACTCCAAATGCAATGTCAGTTCTGCGGTTTACAAATAATGAGTTCAAATTTCTGTGCTTGATTACATTTGCTGTTTCCTACACTGGTGGGATTTTAAGTATATGCAGAATAGGAAATGTCCACACTGAGGTAAGCAGATGTTTTTGGTTTGGGTAGCAAATACAAGTTTTCTGTGGGGGGGAAAAAAGGTCAGGCCATATATTGAAAGCTGAATATCCTACACTTCAAAATCTACATTTCTGAAAACAAAGGCATTCATGTAAGAATAGGTTTGGAGGATCAGATCATAGGTATAAAATAATCCCTCCTACCCACCAAATTTCTTCATGAAATAAAAATACGAATGTTTAAATATGAAATATATTGCATGCAGAAAGACATTTTATCTGTAAGTATATACAATGTATAAAGAATGGGAAGGATTTTGATTAGCTTGCATAAGGTGTTCCAAGAGATTTATTGAAAATGAACTGCAACAAACACAATAGTATGCTGATGGATATTGTATGTACGAAGGAATCGGATCAATATGTTATTCACATTTGTCATATGTAGAAAGTGCACATAATGCACTTGTTATTGTTTCCCAACAAAATGGATAACAAGAAGAGGGATCTGAGAGTATCAAAAAGGTCATCAGTTTTTTGGGCTTCTTTACCATTATCTTCTCATTGCTGAAGGCTTGTTGTTGTTGTGCAAGCTGTTAGGAGTCTTCACGTTTTTTTTTTTCACTGAGATGGGCCGTGGGAACATGCAGATAATGTCTGCTTAAGACTTGCTAGAGGTAGGTATTGGGAATGCAGCACACTCCAAAAGTTAAAGTAGGGTGAGAAAAGAGATCTGTGTTTCCAGTCTGAAACGTTTGTTTTGTATAATCCTCAGCAGCTGCAGGGTCCCTTCATGCCAGCAGAGGTGTGTGAAGTCTTGAGTCCAAGCTTAATTTTTGTTGTCATAAAATATTATAATCACTTTCCCTTTTAATAATGCTGCTGTTATTTTGAATTTTACTTTTAGTGTGCAAACTTCTATGCATGAAAATTTTCATTTTAGAGTTTTTTTTCTCTACAAATAATGTTTTTTGTTCAAAACCTTTGAACAACTCTGCTGCTCACTTGGCTTGGGAGAAGAGTCTTTGAGTCAGCAGAAGAGTTCAATGAAGAGTAGGATTTCTCATCCAGCAATAATTTCATACATCCAGAACAAGACTCAGCTGACTCCAAAGTGGAGCTAAATTCTTTGACAAAGGTTCAGTTCCTTGTAAGAGGAGTTGCTATGTAAAAGAGTCTAAAAATACTGTGAAAGTAATATACAAATATCCAGTATGTGTAGAGATCACTCTGCATGTAATATACAGCATTCACAGAAGAAAACAGAAGGGCTGTTTGTACCTTCCCAGGATGTTGTTTGTTGACTTACAAGCATCTTTCTTGCCATGTAATCCACAGCAGAGAACTCATGACAGTAGCTCTGTAGCAGAGAGGCCAACTTCTCATCACTCTTCCTTAGAGTTCATTGTGCCATTTTAAGGAACAGATTGGAATAAACACAGAGCATGTGTCGAATTTGGGGAAACGTGTTGGGAAGGGGTATTCACGTGCTAATTTGGAAACAACATGAGTATATGAAAATATATTAAGGAGTATAGAATTTTGCCTACTTGTAAGATATATGTCTTGGGAGAAGAGCAGAGCTAATAGCCTTAAGGTTTTCTCTTGCTGGTTAGATCTCTGCTAGGCGTATGCTATTTCAGCAAAAAGAATGAACAAAGAAACAAAGAAAACCTCAGAGAAATAATTGTGATGTAAAGCTATATTTGTTTTACTGTATAACAAAGAATTAAAATTAATAAGAGAAAACTGGTAGAATCAGTTGGATTCAGATGGTTATAAAAAGAAAAACACATAATTCACAATATTGCACAATAAAGCATAACACTATTCTGGATCTGGTGAGAACTCCATGATTTCTTACTAATGTAGGGAAACTAAAGTTACAGCATAACAAATTAAGCTTCCTTAGGTAACACTATTCTGATCCCTGTTGACTGCAGTATAATGGAGTATGAACTGAATCTATGTAGCACATGGAGGAGGTTGCACAAGCACATTTATATGAAAGCTCATTAAAAGTCACATATATATCTCTAAATCTCAATCTTTGTTATTAGGGTAACTGTACACCACTATGTTCATAATCGGCCATAGTTATAGCAGGCCACATATTCTTCACTGATAAAATCCCTCCTAACTGTAGGAAAGTGATGACAGACCTCAAAGCCCAGAACTTAAGGAATTTATCAGGAGAGTTTCTTCCACAGGATTTTGGAGATTTGTGTATTGAATTAGAACATAATTATGTGTAGCACTGTGAATCTGTTGAATGAATGTAATACTTAGAACTTCATCTTGCTGCTTTCTACCAGCCATCACATGACTTCATGAGGAAAGAATGAAGACAATAGATTAATTTCCATGTAAAAAATACATGTGGGAAGTTCCCAGACAGGAAACAATATTGAGAAAAATATATTAAAGAAAATAGTAGAAATTAGTAGAATTACTCCGTTTATGAAATGGTTTTGATGCCTTACAAACAAGATTTCTTAAAAAATTCATTATATGGGTAATAATTAAGCAGAAATGCTTGTGTCACTTGAAATTTGTGTGCAGTGGAAATTTTGTAGGACTGAACAGTTTCAGCTGTAACATATCATCTAGACTGAGGAGCCAGGCTGAAAAATCAGTTAGCTGTATCTTTTAGTCATATATCTTTAGCTTATCTTTTAGTCATTAATGTTCATACTTCCATCCTAATACAGCGTAATTTTAAAAAATCTCACTAGGCAGAAGTAAGCTTGTTGGTTCTTTGATGTTTTAAGGACAAACTTCCAACACCAGGGTTGTGAAATCTACTGCTGATCTCAGTGGACAAGGCTTTGTCATCCCGGATGCTATGTTGAA
Organism: Burhinus oedicnemus; assembly: GCA_008921705.1. Lineage (NCBI taxonomy): Eukaryota > Metazoa > Chordata > Aves > Charadriiformes > Burhinidae > Burhinus > Burhinus oedicnemus. The sequence continues at coordinate 1,439,655 of VFFE01007836.1, forward strand.
GCCAGATGCAGCAAATTTTCCTCACTCTGTGAAGTGCTTCTTCCATAAACAACCAAAAAACCTCAAGTTTACAAACCATCTGTTCTACTGGATAATGTTTTGACCAGAAAAAAAAGTCTTCTTCAGAGGGACCATGTTGCCTTTAAAACAGATGTAATGATCTGTAGTATGGTCAGAATTTTGCACAACCAGGAGTGTTGAGGTGTATGCAAAGAACTACTGTCATCTTCTGTGGTAAAACATACCTGGTTTAAATTGGTATGGTAGGGTTTGGGCATTTTTTTGGAAAGAGAAATGGCTTTTTAAGAAAACAAAAGCATGATGGTCTGCATTTCAAAAAGGAATGCCTATATAGATACACTTTGCAAGTTGCACTTAGTTGTAGAAGACCAACCCCATATGACCAAATGGAATAATAAGTAGTATTTGGATGACTAAACTGAGAAGGTCTTCTCATACGATTATTTGGATAAGGAAGCAGAGCACATAGTAATCTCCTGTAAATTAATTTCATATTTGTTTCTTAGTATCATGTACTTAAATTAGAAGAAGAGTATCGTTATACTGTGTGGACATTTAGAAGAAATTTATTACTTTTATAAATTCCTTTAATATCACTTCACATTCAGGTGGTAGCCTGTTAAAAATAATAAGTGTTTTTGTTATTCCTGTTGTAAGGGACATATACATTTATGTGACAGTAAATCTTTATGTGCTAAACCTAAGTAATGGCCCCATAAAATGCTTTAGGGAACAAACCAAGTGAAAAAAGGCTGTGGACGTTTCACATATGAAGATTAACGTCTTAATTTGTGTTTTGGACTCAGCATCTGCCAGCATTTGTGTTAAATAGTATAGACCGTTCCTGTAAACAGGCAAGGTCATACTTTTTCTCTTGTGCCTCTATTGTTAAATCTGATATAAAGCAGTAAAGCTCTCAGATTGCAATTTGTGACAGAAAAAATGAAGTTGTGTCTTTTTCCGTAACAGGAGCTCTTGGGAAACCATATTTAGTAAAAGCACAGAGGTGGTGACTCCAGAGCAGCTCCAGTGTTGCCAACGAGTAGTACAGCTTTGTAAACACTGCCTGCTGGTGGTTTACAAATATTCATCAGATTCAAGAGGATCCCCATCTGGGATTAGTCCCCACAGGGATGATACAAGGTATATATTTAAATATTTTCTTCCTAAATTATAAGTATAGGGGATAATATTGCAACAGGTTTCAGTCTATGTTGCTACCACTACACTTCTCTTTAAGCCTAGTTAACTATGTATTTAAAAAAAAAAAAAAAAAAGGCAAACTGCACAACATTTCCCTTGAGCCTGAGTTTCTATCATTCTAATTTCTGTAGCCCACTCATGAAGTGCTACTAAAAGAAGACTTCGATATACACATACACATCTTGTGCGAAACTACACTTATTAAAGTCTTGATCACCTACTGCCCAAGTAGCTGCGGAAAAGGCTTTCCATAAAGTGAACTGAAAATTTCCTTTCTTCCCCTTCTCAGATCCCTCAAAGTCACTGATTCCAGATTTGCATTCTTAGAGGTATCCTAACATGTATGATACTTCTGGCTTCACATTCGCAGTGGGATGCTATAGGGGCACAGCTCCAGCCAAGGGTCAGGTAAGTGCCATCTGATTTACTGTATTGCACAGTTTTGCAAAGTTGATTTCCAAAACCTACAGATTGAAAGCTTTATTATTTCATTTTACAGAGCATAAATATATTTTCAAACCTTGCAAAACAGCATCATATAGTAAAAAAAATATTTGGCACTTACCTGATTCTCCATTGGCTGGTTTAGTTCTCCAACCGGATACAACAGGGATTATAGTATTGTCAGTGTAGGGATTACAGAAAATGTTGCGACTGCGGGAATCAGTGATCTGCAATTTAACAGTCGTATGTGGAGAATTAAATGTAAGTTTCAAATTACTTAGGTTCCACACTCTATCCACAATGGTGATTTGAATTATTATGTATATAAACTTACAAATACTTTGTTTATATAAAACATTTTAGAGACACTATTTCATAGAAGGGGTTTATGAGTTAAATGTTACGTGAAAAGCAACCCTTTGATATATTATCTGTTAAACTTATTTTATGACTTAATTGCTTACTTGCTATATCTCAGACTAGTTATTTGATACACTGAACCCATTCGTTATTGTCATACGGATCTTAAGGCACTCTAACATAATTTTAAACCAACCAGAAACTGAATTTGTTTGGTCACAGCAAAAGTAGGAGTATGTTAGCCACAAAACAAATCATATTCAATATTAATGTGTATTGAGTTATAGTAGGAGTATGGTAAAGTCATTTGGGTTAGCTAAGACTAGAAAATCTTCAACCTTGAAGTTTTTATTGCTTTTACTGTTAATACTGCAGAAAATTTTTCATCATGACTAACCACAAACTATTCAAACGGATCGGATTACTCTAATGTACTGCAGCTAACAGGGTCGCATTTGGAAACCAGTGAAAGGGGTGGTCCAACAGAACTCTTTCGTCTCCAGTTTCTGTGTTTCTTTGGATGCTGAATGGAAGTTTATTCATAAATTTCACAGGCTAGAGGAATCTAAGCTCTCTATATCCTAAATATCAGCACGTCTTCAGTCATGGAGTGTCATGACAACTCTGATTGACTAAAGTTACAGTTTTTACATTAATCTCCATAAATGCTACATCTATACTGTGGATACAACCATATGCTAGTTAACCATGATATTCTGAATATGTGAAATGAAAGATACGTGTAGAAATAAATGCTCTTGCCCATTATGCCCCACAATTGTAAGGTAATGAACTATTTTTCTAGAAATGGGAGAACCACAATACTATTTCACTTTTTGCCTAGGTTTCTGTTTTTAGACGATGTAACTATCTGCACTACTAATAATAGTTTTCTTGACTCTTGGTAAAATTGTATGAAGTGCAAGAAGAGATCTGAGTATAATAAACGTACAAGAAGTCAATTTTTTCAGGACTTTATAAAATCTAATTTAAAGAACTTTTTTCTGAGCACAAACCAATTTTTTGTTTTGTTTGTGTTTATGAAACAAATGTTTGTGAAACTAAATCTTTCAAAGATTACAAATAGATAGCTCTTTAGCTGGGAAAATTTATTTGTACAGGGAGAGAGAAAAAGATAAAAAAAACTCCCACAGAGTTCTTTTTTCACTTTTAAAATTTGTTCTCAATCCCATCTTCTAACTGTAAATCCACTATATATAAGAGAATGAATAGGAGTATTAATTGAAATGTATATTACAGTCATTTTTTTCCTCACAAAATTAAAAGTGTAAAGAAAACAATAGGAGAGCTCAACAACTCTACCAAAATCTCTTTAAAATAACAGCTAAAATCAAACTGTGTAAAAAGTCAGACTTTTCATATTTTGATAAATTCACCTGTGTTACAAAATTTTAAAAACATACCATCTCCTGCTAGATCCTTACAGCTTGCTAAATAATCTTATCTATTACATGGCATGTTCTCTGGGAAGCATTAGAGTTTTCTACTGTATCGTCAAGCAAAGGCAGGGCTCAGTCTGGTGATGTAGTGAACTCTCAAGCTCACCACCAACCGATTCCAAATCAGACTTTGGTTTTTTGTAAATTGTTTAAAAAATGTATTGGTGATAATATTTTTAAGCTTTTCTCAAAGCTTAAACAAACCCCATGTTTACACTTTATAGATGGTCTCCCATTGACAGTGTGATGCTGTTTCTATCTGTGTGATTGCTAGGATCAGTCTTTTAACTTATTCATCATTAATTAATATGATTCACTAGAATGATGCAACAATTTTTAAACAATAATTTATACAACGTGTTGTGTTAATCCATCCTAACATTGACATAATTCATTATGAAACTCCGATTTAGTGTGGATGTTATTTTTGTACACTTAATGTGCTCATCTAATGACTTCTGCAATTAACTATTAGGAAATGATAACATGAAAAGGTTTAAGAATGAATATTAGGCATATGATAAATTATTGTTTGTAGATTTACATAAAATACAGGCTATATAGTTGCCTGAATTTAAAAGTTAAATAGTCACTGATGTGACTTACTAGGTTGTAGCATCATTGTTTCTTGCTTTACTAGAGCAGTGATGATAGCATGTCTATTTTTAGAGAATTGGAGCTGGAAAGCAAAGCTGAAAATCTCTGGTTTTTCCCTAATCAACTTTTTTTTTTTACATCTTAACTTTTTGTAAGCTGGTTAACATCAATTGCAGTTTTTACGCAGTTTAAATGGAATAAATAGTACAATAATTAACGGAGAACAATGGGTTAAGTATTAGTTTTTGGTAGTAGTGTTGCACAGGATACCATTGTTTTATTTATCCACTTGCTTTAAACATAAAGGACTGGAAAGATGTTTGATCCTCATACATCATCTTGAAATTTTGCTAAGAGTTTCTCTGAGTTTAGATTTGTTTCCTGAGTCAGCTTGTGCCTAATGCCCTGTGTGTTTTATAAATAGTATTTATTGTACATAATTTCTTGCATACGAGAATTTTAAGGTATCATGCATGAACAACTAATTCTTTTGCTTCTGAATGTCACTTTGCCTGTAAACTCTGCTATATTTTTCATGTGCTTTCTAGGTATTTTTTGCCAGGACCTTCACTGTTTATCATGAAATCATCCTCATCCAACCTCAGCTGCAGTTCATCTGGAATGCCTCGCCCTAACATTCTGTTCACACACAGATACAGTCACTTGTGAAGCAAAAGGAAAGTTGCTGTTCTTTGTAAATAATGGCACTCCGTTTTTCTTTCAAATTAAAATTTGTGATGGAGATAAATATAAGCACTGTTATAAATTTACCACCATATTATGATAACATTTAGCGGAAAACCTACTGTGCATAGCTTTTCTGGAAACATAATAAACCCTGTTAAGTTGTTTACACGCACATATGAATGTGTAGATCTTGCTAGGTTTATAAGTAATTCCTTCCTACAAGAAATGTTATTTTTGCTGCAAAATATGTAAAATGGAATTGATCTTGAAGGTCCTACTACAGTGTTACATTATTTTGTAAGTACAGTACTTTGACTTGAATATTATTTGTTGTAAAGTATACTATTTATTGTCTCAAATGTAGTTGATCCTTTAACAAGGTAGATGATTAAAAAACTGTAATAGAACAGTAAAACTGTAACAGTCATGGAAAATAATAATTTCTTGGACATGTTTAAAATAATCCCCAAAACTCTGTAAGCCAAGCCTAAAGCAGACATCTCTGAAATGACAAGACCTGTTTAATGCTGCTATTTTTCTTGAAGGACATGGTATAGTATCTTTTAGCCAAAGTGAAGGCATCTAGTACACAAACAGTAAAAATACCAGTTTAGGCATTCAGTTTCTAATTGGATTCTTGTAATAAAATGGAAGCCAATGTTTGTCACCAGACTTTCATTCACATTACCTATGTCGTGTGCCTTTAGGTTTCCTTTTGGAGCAAGCGCTTATCTCCAACTTGCACAAGCATGCATAGTGCATAGTTTTTCTGTTTTACTGCGCAAGTGGTAAAGCAGATATTTTTTAGGAAATACTGCAGCTATAATGTATTATTTCAACCTGTAATTGGTTTGTTGTAGTTTTTAGCATACAATCCAGTACCTACTGTAGAATGTATCCTTGCAATAGACAGTATTTTCTAGATTGCTGACACTTCTAAATGTTGGAAATCGGATTCATTAGAAAGCTCTCATTCAGATTCAGCTTCCTGGGCCTGGCTGAAGGGCACAAAAAGAAAACGAGCCAGAGCAGGAGCCTAGTACCTGAAAACATCATTCAGGTTTTGCTACATACACCCATTCATCCCACTCAGCATTGTGCCATGTGAGCCTTATTCAGTATAGAAACAATTATTAAAAAAGATCAGTTAATGTAGATATAAAAATGAATTAAGTTTTTTAACTGAGTAAAGAACAGTAGTTATTATTTGCCAAAGACTTGTTTACTTACCAATCATGTAACCATGAAAAGTGTTTGTAAATTACCAATATATTTCAGGTATACTTAAAAAAAGTAATTTGGGGACTAATTATCCTCAGGAGCAAGTACGTTAGAGGTTTTTGATATCCAGAGATTTAAGACAAATTTAAGAGACTTAAGGAATTTGAGACTGAAGTTGTCTGGAAATGATTTTTTTTTTTAAACAATTTTAGACATAGCATATATAAAACTGGGAATTTTGGTGAGATTTTTGATGCCTGTGCTGTAGTACCTCAGCTCTAGAACTACAGGATATATGATAACAAGAATATTTGTAAACAATTAAAAGAACTTCTTGAGATTAGCCAGATATAAGCAGTCTTCTGGTCTGGTAGAGTCTTTTGCATTTTTGTGGTAATACTAGTTTAGTAATATGGTATGGTCACATTAATTGTATATATCTTTTGGTCCATACAATGACTACTGATAAAGCATACTATGGTTATCTGTAAGACCTAATAAAAGCTGTACATTTTCCTTTCTTGGAGGAGGCTTCCATTGTATTTTGCTTTTGGCCATAAGGATAAAACCAGCTTCCAGCTTAGTTTGCCAGACTCAGAGTTTAGGATAGTAGGTTCATATGCTTTTTTTTTTTTTTCTTTTTTTTAAGAACTGGGGGTGGGGTGGGGAGGTGGGTCCTGCCAGCGGCCCCGCCCCCCACCGGAAGTGCTGCCGAGGTGCGACGTCCATTTCCTTATGGCGCCTGTGAGGGAAGCTGGGGAGCAGTTAGGTTCCCTTGCTGAGTTTTATTAATAACTGGATCTCCAGAAACCCACTGACAGTCAAAAGTACTGCCCTTTACTGGAGACTTTTCCATTCTATTGTTACTGTAATTATTTTGTTTAGAGCAGGCCGGAACGCCGGCAGTGGCATCCCGCCAGCCTGGCGTCGCTGGGCCTTCCTGCCAGCCGGTGGCCGGAGCGGGGCTCGACAGCTCCGGGAGAGCTGGTACCCCGGTACTGAGCTCCGGTGCTCCCTGCCACCCCCCAGGAGGTGCCCGCGAGGGCGGCCTGCGAGGAGGCCGCAGCAGGTAAGGATCAGCTGAGGAGGGGTGGCAAGGCTCCAGGGTGGTTCAGTCACTGTGCTTCGCTGCCCAGAGTTGGCATGGTGGCAACTTGCTCCTTGAACCAAAATGCAAGGTGAAGGGCTGTGGGTAACCATAATTGCCATAAAAGACAACTGTGCCCCATGTCTGCTGCCTTGAAATAAACTGGCGTTTATAATGGCAGATTTATGGCAAGCTGACGTGTTGAGTAGGTGTTTAGAAGGAGCCTGCTCTGGGGTGACCGTTGCGATGTGGGTGCTGGTTCACTGCTCTGTGCCCTGGTTCTTGTCCTGCAGTGGTGCGAGAGCAGGATGAGCAGCTGTAGGGCTGGGCTCAGAAACGCCAATTATGTAAACCTTACAAAGACTTCACGCTTTATTTTGTGGTGTGATACAGTTCTTGGCCTGTGAGAGCATGGCTTGATGGCATCTGATCTTTTTACTGGAGAAAAATACCTACTGAAGTCCAGGGCTGACCAGAAAGGGTGCTGCTTTCCAAACCAGGATGCTGCCGGTCCAAATCTGTACCTTGCCTGTGTAAACCTGTACCTTGCTGTGTTCTTAATGTGGCTGGACCTGTTCTGTGCCCGAGGATGCGGAGTTGTCTGCTAAAACAAGGAGCTTCTGTGGGTCTTGGTAGTGAGCTTGGGAGTCCAAATACAAAGAGCAAGGAAAATACTTTTTCAAAAGCATTGCTTTGCTGAAGTGCTCTTAAAGGAAACATTACTTAAAATACCTCTTAAGGGTACCTGTTTGGTAGACCTTGGCGTTGGGTTAATGTCCTGTCTATAAAGGTGTGTCCTATCCTTGTTATGGGAAAATTAGTCTCTAGTTGTTGATTGTCTGTATAGGAAAGTAAACAAATTCATCAGCTTTTCAAAATACATCTGAATGGTTCCTTAGCAGGGCTAGGAGTTCTGGGACAAATTACCTTTAAAATATAAAACCATAAGTTTACAGTTTTTGACTCTTGCTGTATATTCAAGGGAAAAGACTGAATTGCATTGACAGCTATAACATCTAATTTAGGTGTTAGCAAATGTGAATATTTGCAAGTTAGCTTTGCATGCAGTGTTAAAACAGTTAACTCAAAGCTGTTGCATTTATTCTCATTTTCACGAGAAAATAATTTGCTGTTAAATGGCATACTTACTGGAAAATCTTTCACTCCAGCATTTGCTAAAAACATTTGTAATTTTTTCTGTATGTGGTAAAATTCCCATGCATTAGTTGTTATTCTGCATCTGTGTTCTTTGTTCTCTGCCAGCCACCTCTGTGCAGTTCCCTGTGTTGTTGAAATTGCTTGTTAACGTAGAAGAGTCTTTGTTGGTCTGTAAATACCTGTAGCACTTTAGGACTCTTAAGGAAATTTGGGATAATTTTACCATTTATGTATATAGAACAGGAGAAGATTCTGCTTGTGGGGGAGCAAGACAGATACGTTCTTGGTGTTGTTTTTTTTTTTTTTTAATATATCCTCATTTCTTTTAAAACAAAAGGCAACATTTACTTAGTAAGGAGAACTCTTGATGCTGAACTTAGAACTGCCCTCCTTTTGCCATAGATATTACTGTAATACAATACAGTTAAAACTGCTGTGTATAGCCCCTAAATGACCTTTGAACAGGCCTGCCTGCTCTTAGCGCCACAGCGCCAAGTGGAGCCTGTACCTGGCTGAAATGGTGGCTGACAGGGATGCCCAGAATCTGCTTGGTATAACTGTACTGGCTCAGGTGGCTGAACAGTGGTCGGTCACCCTCTGCGCCTGCCCCTGTCAGGAGTTATCAGCCACATCGCGAAGGCTAGAAGAGCATGGGGAAGTGACCCATACCTGCCTTTCCTGCTGTGCCCTGATCAAACCACTGCTCACGGCTATTGTCACGCAGTTTTGCTGAGCATCGTCACACAGCGTGCTGCTGCAGGGGGGTTTGGCAGCATAGGCAGTTCACTCGTTGCAAAGCACTGGCTTTGAAGGCTGAGGGTGGCAGTCATCAAGTAGAGTGGAGCCCAAAAAGGCTATGAGAAGTCAAGTTATCTGGTGAACAAATGCATTATCCTGGAGTAAGTTTCACATTAAAGGTTTTCCTTGTGCCCATCTTTGCGGAAATGATTTGCTCTGTTGCAGCTGAACAAAAGACTGTTTCATTTAATGCTGTGTATGATTTTCAACTGAGTGGCATAGTGTCATCTGACTGTCCATAGCATTATACCCACTCAGTTGTTCCTGCCACAATTCCCCACAATCCCCTGTCTCTCTTAGAAGCTTCTCAGAAGGACATAGAGGACCCTATTTTCTAAATGGAAGCTTTCCATTTCAGGATAAAAAAAATAAATGTCATGCAATACCTGTATTACAAACTTCTGTGTAGGGCACAGATTTCTTGATCTGACTCAGGTATCAGAAGCGGTCTGGTTGTCATTGCACAAGAGGGGTGGGATTAATTTACTTTGCAAAGAGAAATACAGCTCTGAGTGACACAAGTGGACTCAGCAATACTCAGTTAACGGTGCATCTGGCACAAGAATAGACAGAGGTGAGAACTCATTATGTGTTTTCAGGAGTGTGCACCTGCACCGCAAGCAGCCCATGTGCATAGGCACCTCTGCTGAGTGCCGAATGGTCTCAGCTCTCGCTGAAGTTGCTTCCTTGCAACTCTGACATTGCTTGTTCTGCCAGAGAGTTGTGTGCCACATACAACTGCAGGTTTCATTAGTACAAGTGTTTGGTAAAATAACCGATATGCAATATCCCTTACAAAGGCAGTAAATTAGTCAAACAACTAAACATTGCTAATGAGAAGTAGGGTAAATTGTCCTGTGCAGAGATCTGTACTTTCTCTGGTATCTAATGAATTAGGGGACATTGTGCAGTGTAGACATATTCGTGGTAACTGACCATGTTGGTAAATAGTCAGCAGTCTCAGAGATCTGTCAGGCTTGAAAGAGTTGGACTTTCTCGCAGCCCAGCTACCCTTTCTCCTTCAGCCCTATTAGGCGATTGCAGGAGTTCTGCTGAGTAAGGTCATTGCCCTCCCCGTGCAGGGTTTGTGCTCTTCATGGGAGTGAGCTTTTTTTTCCACAACTGTGTAGGACTCAAGCCATCAGACTTCTTTTATTCTGATTCAGAGAATATATAAAGCACCTGCATCAAAATGATGTAGTGCTAGACAAATATGCTATAGGGTGGTTTAAGTTTAGTCACGTTGTTGGTTGCTTTGGTGTTTAGTACATTACGCAACCAGAAGCAATTGAGAAAACTTACTGGCATAGTGAAAAATAAGTTCCTCTGACACTTAAAATAATTTGTACCAGCATTGGTAAGCTGGACCTGACAACATCTTTCCAATCTTTAATTTACTTAATTTGTGGGATGATTTGCCAGATTAATCAGCATGATTGCCTACAGCTGTGTGGTTGGGTTATACTCAGGGTGCACTGAACTTCACTATGTCGCACGCCAAGTGTAGAGTTTGTGCATACCTTTATTTTTGTCTGCAGTGGTTTCAGAGTGCGTGTTCCTCTCCTGTCACTACATCCTCTGGTTTTGTTTTGAAACATGGGATGTGAACCAGAGACAGCTCCCTAACTTCCTTTTGACATGCCTTTTGTCATACTGAGAAGCTAAATGCTTTGCTCCACAGGTGTGCCACTGAGTATGACATTACTGGTCACAATTGGTGAATAATGGGAACATAGGTAGCAAGAGAATTTTTCTGGAAGAGCAGTGTACAGTGCAGTAGTTTTATACTTGCCAGTTTACAGGCTGTTGGTACCTTGCTTGCACACGTCGTTACAGCTGTCAGAGTAGCGTGGCTGTTCGCTGTGGCAGAGGAAGGCACCGCTAATGCTGACTGTTCTTTCTGAACTGTGAAAGTTTGCAGTTTTTCTTCCCTTCCCCCCACCCCCAGCCTGCTCAGGTGGAGGAAACAGTAAGCATTCTACTTTTTGTAACTTCCAAATGTTAACAAATCTGGGTTTGAGGAAGAATCTTTAATAGCGATATGAATGATCATCTAATGTGAGTCAGTGTTCAGACTATCTCAGTATATGTTATTAACTGTGTTTTAATACAAATATTTTTATAGAAAATATGTTTGAGTTGCCCAAACACTATCCAATTAGTATACTTTGTAACATCTCTGCCTGTTATATATCTTCTTTCAGGTACACTAATACATGTATTATTAGTGATAATAGAAAACCTACTTAGGATTAGAAAGCTGAAGTAATTGGATAGCTACTCTTACTTGAGAAACACCCACGTTTGGAAGAAGCTTGGCTCTCAGACAAGTTTTTGGAATGATGGGATCTATTTCACAGTAATTTTTTTTCTCCTGTACAGACTGCAACAACACAGTGGGGATAGCTTTACTGGCTATTACAGTCAAGTCAAGTAAATAAAATTGGTATACAGTTTTGTTTTAGTTGGCTGCCATATAACCTGTTCTACAATTCAAGGAGGACAATTGTATATCTTTTTTGCATCAATGATAACAACATCCAGTAACACCAATACGCATATTGTTGTGTCAGCATTTTTGTTATTTAGGAATTTTTATCTCACCTGAGTTGCAGTTTAACTTGCAGGGTCTCAGCAGTGTAACACTGTACTGTAATTATTCAATCAACAATAAATTGTACTTTATTGTGTTGTGCCATTGTGCTTTACTTTTTTTAAAGAAAACATTGTATCTTTCAGAAGCAACTTTGCTTTCATCACACATCTACTGGTGAACTATCACTCTTCAATACAGTGTAGTAATTGGAGTCTAGAAATGCTCCCTTCCTGTGTCCATACCCCTATACAATTTAATACCGAGTTTTGCTATTCCGTGGGGAGAAATCATTTCACAGGTTGGTTGTGTGGTCTTAGGCTACTGAGTGTTGAGATTACTTGTAGGTCTGGGAACTGTATGTGGAAATCTGAAAGCAACTGAGCCATATGACAAAGCACCAATGTACTGTGGACTGTGCGCTGTCATACTGCCTACGCAGCGTTCTGTCTCACCTCCGGTCTTCAGCAGTTGTCACGAATGTCATCAGTTACACTGCACATGGTAGCCAGCATTTCCAGTAGCAAAGATGCTGATAGCAAGGCCTGTGTCAGACAGAGTTTGTCACCTGCAGAAGTCCCTTTCCTCCAGTCCCACTGATGCTGGGCTTCGTTTGTACTTGGGTTCTGTAAGTCTGCATGGGCAAGCTTATAAAAAATGATTCTCCTTTCTGAGAAAGGAGGGCTGTCTCAGCCTGCAGGATATGTGTCTCCAAAACACTGCCAAAATAATTTCCAACCTCAAGCCCTTCAGCACAAAGGACTGAGGTTTTGTGGTGCTATGGCAATAAAGGAAAGACTTCAGCGCTACTGATGATGATTTTTCTTAACTATTATTACCGTTTTCTGCAATCATTGGGGAAGGGAGGGAGATTTTTGCCAACTTAAATCCTTCTTGTTGCCAAGGTCAAGTGAGAGAGCAGTCTAGAAATAACTACCCCAGCCTTTTTGTATCAGTAATTGTTGGTTACTGGGAAAAATTTCTTCTGGAAGCTTTAATTCCTGTGGAAACTCTTTCTTTTTAATGAAATAATGCAAATGACCCTACCCCTACTTAACTGAGGAGCAATTCTTAAGATAACAGTAGTTTTCTACAAATTAATATCAAGTAAGTATCTGGTTTCTTTTAAAAAAAATCTTATTTTAGCAGGTGGAATATAAGGGTTAGCGGCATTTGTGCAATCAGATATTGTCAGACAGTAGTTTGAGAAGCATTCATCTACAGGAACTACGAGACAACTAGGCATGCACCAAGCCCTTCAGGGCTGGTGGTATCTGCCCTCACAGGTAACCAAAGGCAAACCCAGCCCTGCTCTGCAGCTGCCCCGCTGTCCCTTTGTGGGAGCTCTGTGTGGCTGTGAGAGCTCTGGGCAGTCAAGCTGCTGAGGAGATGGGCTTGGGCAGCAGGAGTGAATGAGTTTAAGCTATCAGTATTAGGCTGGCAGGTTGCAAGGAAATCTGTCATGATGTTTTCTGGAAAACCGTATGCTTTGAATTGAGTTCAGTCAGGCTCCGCTGGGTTGTAATATTTCTCAGGCTGAGTAGTTGCTAATGTGTGGGCTTCTTTTCAAAGCATGGTGAGTGGCACTTAGTGAAAAATGCTTTCAGGCTCAAGCCTATAATTGTCACATACAAAAATACAAATCAAAGGTGGCATCCTTAAGTTTACTTATTTTTAAAAGCAGTTTGATTTTCCTACATATTTTGAGTTGTGTGGCATCACATGACAATTACATTTTTAGTATCTTTTTATAATGCAACATAAAGTATTAGTGTTATTCAGGAGTCTGAAAAGTCACTAACGTGTGACTTGTATGAACTAAGTTTGTCACAGATAATTCAGGGATTAACTTGCAAACCTAATTCATGTAATCTTAGTGATATGGGAAACTTGCAGTTGTTTGGAAGAGAAAAAGGCAGATTAACAGAGGTATAGAAAAGCCAAGTATTTTCTAATTACTGCTCTAGTTAAGGAAGAAAACCCCAAACTCTTCCCAAGGTCGTCCCAAAGGAGTTGTCTAGTTTAAACCAGTAATTGCAATTAAGAACATCAAGTAAAAGAATTATATAATGCTGCTCCATTTTGCTATTAAAAGCTTAAACTTTTTCTGTGTTGAAATTGAAAGCAGAAAAAAAAATCCAAAAGGATTTAATTAACTAGTAAACTTGAGTGTTTATCAACTGTAAAAATGATTTGATTTCTGTAGCAATAGGATATAAGTCAACTTGCAGATTTTAAAGATCAAAGTTAAAATAATTACAAAAACAATGATTGGCTATTTATTTATTTATATTTTTAATTGAATTTTTAAAGCTCAGTACTACAGGATATTTTTTCCCCACTTACTATGGGTTATTGGGATTTGGTATTTCACCTTGCATTTATTCTGTAAACTGTAAATTAAAAGATCAAATAATCTGTGACCCTTAATAAAACATCAGTGGTTAGAAAGTTGCTCAAAGATATGTCAGCTGTGTCGAGGGACTGTAACCAGCAACTTTCTGCCTTCTGTTCATGTTTGGGCTCAACTGTATCACAGAATTGCAGAACAGTAGGGGTTGGAAAGGGCCTCTGGAGATGATCTAGTCCAGCCCCCCTGCCAGAGCAGGTTCACCTAGAGCAGGTGGGACAGGATCGCATCCAGGTGGGTTTTGAATGTCTCCAGAGAAGGAGACTCCACCACCTCTCCGGGCAGTCTGTTCCAGTGCCCTGTCACCCTCAAAGTAAAGAAGTTTTTCCTCATGTTCAGATGGAATTTCCTGTGTTCCAGTTTGTGTCCGTTGCCCCTTGTCCTGTCACTGGGCACCACTGGAAAGAGTCTGGCCCCATCCTCTTGACACCCGCCTTTTAGATATTTATAAGCATTGATGAGATCCCCTCTCAGTCTTTGCTTCTCCAGGCTAAAGAGACCCAGGTTTCTCACCCTTTCCTCATAAGAGAGGTGCTCCTGTCCCCTGATCATCTTTGTAGCCCTCCGCTGGACTCTCTCCAGTAGTTCCTTGTCTTTCTTGAACTGGGGAGCCCGGAACTGGACACAGTACTCCAGATGTGGCCTCACCAGGGCAGAGTGGAGGGGCAGGATGACCTCCCTCGACCTGCTGGCCACGCTCTTTTTAATGCATCCCAGGATACCATTGACCCTCTTGGCTACAAGGCCCATTGCTGGCTCATGGTCAACTTGACGTCCACCAGGACTCTCAGGTCCCTCTCTGCAGAGCTGCTTTCCAGCAGGTCAGCCCCTAACCTGTACCAGTGCATGGGGTTATTCCTCCCCAGGTGCGGGACCCTACACTTGCTCTTGTTGAACTTCATTAGGTTCCTCTCCGCCCAACACCCTAGCCTGTCCAGGTCTCGGTGTACTGTATGGCAGCACAGTGGCAGCTTCTCTCCCGCTCTCTAGAGCTGGCTTGCAGGGTGGCAGAAATGGAAGAGGGGTGGGAGGCTGAGCTGTACGGGCTGGTCCTTCCAGGAGATCAAAAGCCAATCAATAGTGTTGAGCAGAAAATTGAAAATTGCCTTGCAGTTTGTTAGGGCTGGTTTCCAGAGAGATGGAGCAGTGGGTGGTATTCCGTGGAACAAGTGGTTTTTCCAAACAGTGCATAGATGTCACTGTGACTCTTCCCATGTTAGCAAGCATTAGACTTAAACTTGTGTCAAGTGTTTGAAAGATTGATCTCTTACACGTAGCAGTGCAGTTTTAAAATGTCTTTGCTTGTGTTGTAGTTGATCTCACAAGTGACAAGTCTGTATCTGAGGGCAGCAGAAAGCTAAAAATGTTTGCTCTGCAATTAGTTTGTGGGAATTCATATACTTTTCCTTTAGAGCACCACTGCTTTCTGCCTGACTCAAAGTGATTGCACAACCCCCGTTGAGGTGCTGGCAGGCAGTATTCAAGTGAGGAACAAAGAATTATGGGTGTAGAACAAATTGCAAGAGTACCCAGTGAAAGCATGGGAGCAGTAAGTGTAGATACCAAACACTTCAGCTGTGATCCACAAGGTTCAGCCTTGCACTGAGCCCCTGTATCTCCTCCTTGGTTTTTGTCCTGAGGTACTGTGAAGTAGTAGTGGTCTGAAACTAGGGCTGAGTTGGATGTTTCTTCTGTATGTTTTGCTATCCAAGGTGTGGTCCTACAGCCGCATCCTTGTGGACAGAGTTCTGAAACCGCTCGCAGGAGGAGGGGGCCAAGAAGAGCTGCAGCAGGCTGTTTGTCAGGGCCCCCCCATAACTCTTCACATCTCCTGATTTGAGGCCAGTTTTAAGATTCTTGTTGGATGTGCTTGTTTGATATCTGATTAAAACTTGAATTATCAGTAATTGATTTTGTTATTTTTATTTAATGCAGATAATACTTTAAACAAGCAATAGTTAGGTATTATTTTAAAAATGTTTTTTGCACTGTGATAATTTTTCTATGTGTTACTAGTGATCATCTTTTGTGTTCTATAATGTTATAAGCTCAATTTTTCATATCATCAGATTTTGATTCTGGTGGTCTTGATATCAGTTTCCATTATTACAGTTTATCTGATATCCTTTCACCTGAAATACAATATTTTGTTGTATGTTGCAAAGATACACATAGGGCAGTTAGCTAAAACAACTAAATTTCTGCTCCAGAGGCGTGGTGCTGTTTATGAATTACTCCATTTATGTTCTTACCATTCATGACTTTGGCAGAATCATTTGACTGAAGTATGGCTCCCGTAATCTCTCTCTTCACTATTTATATGTAATAATTAGTTTAAAATTTCACTCATCAGGATAGCTGCATTAAGTATAACACCTAGTTACTCCTGCGGCAGCAGCTGTAGTGGGAATACTAATCTAATGGCAGGTCACAACAGTTCTCTTGCTATTACTCTTCTCTGTTTCTGGATGCAGCAATTTAGCTACAGAAGGTCCCTCACAGATTTTTAGGGGAGCTTTAAATATGTTCAGAAACTCTCATCTGATTTAACTCTCTCGCTTCCTGGTGTGATTTTCTTTGATTTACAGATTAGGTGGGTACAGCTGGATCATGCAGGATTAACAGCTTTTTGAACGATATTAAAAGGTAAGATTTTTCTAAATATCAGTAAGATCTTCAGTAGCTACTTTTTTTTTACGCTTATGCAAAATCTATGTGTTTCTTTATTTGTTGTTCACAGAAAAAGGAGGACAAAGCTTTCAAACTGTGGTGGCTAAGATTATATGCCAAAAACATATTAATACATCTCAGTAAAAGAGAAAGGATTTAAAGGTGCTGAGCATTTCATTTCGTGCCACTGAAATCCAAGAGAACTTTAAGTGTTCTCCTATGTTAATGAGGAATAATTCTCATCTGTTTTTACACATGTAGGTTTCAATGCTGTATTTTAGGTACTTCTTTTAAGAAGATTGTCCTTTGTGATTAGACTTATTCACAAAAATAAATGAAGTATTTGCCCTCCTGTAGTACTTGTAAGCCCATGTATACTCTAAGGATTAATCTCTTTAATTTAGATTATTTGCCCCAAATGAGAAATAGCCTGAAGGTTACTTAGGCCTGTATAACTACCACATGGAATTGGTTATAAACATTATTACTGCAGTTCTGTGCAGCCCAGGTGGAAAGGACAGGGATTATTATTAAACATTTTTATAGCACAACAGATGCACACACAAACAGTCTAACACAGGGGAGACAAAATAGGACAACAGCTGAGGAAAACAAGGATATAGAGATGTCACTGGTGAGAAGGCAGCAGGTAAGGAAGAATTGAAACCAGGTGGCTGTGAGGGTAGGAGGGCTCACTGGGGGCGAGATGCAGGAGAGTATACAAAGTGGGAAGGGCTGTGTTAGGCTGCCGTGCTGGGTCTCTTCTGTATGAACAGTGACGGGGTTCTCTCCATGAGCTCGAGCATGAAGTGAATGGATCCGTTCAGTTTAATTGTCATATTCTGTTTATTCTGTCACTATGCACGAATAACTGTATTTACACTGAAATTTACAGCGAATGCTTTACTGTTTGCTCATCTCTGCTTTTCCTGCCTTAACCTCAAGAGTAGTAAAGTACAGCTGCCATTGCCATATGAAAGAATCAAAACAACTTATGATAATCTTTCTTCCAAAATTAGTCTTCCCTTTTAAAATACGTATTTTTGATTAATATTTTTGTGCATGTAGATATGGTATTGATCACTTTGGTAAAGTAGACTG
Source organism: Burhinus oedicnemus (assembly GCA_008921705.1). Taxonomy (NCBI): domain Eukaryota; kingdom Metazoa; phylum Chordata; class Aves; order Charadriiformes; family Burhinidae; genus Burhinus; species Burhinus oedicnemus. The sequence goes on from VFFE01007836.1 coordinate 1,457,465, forward strand.
TAGCATATAAGACTTAAGCCTGATGAAAGAGGTAGGGATAAAAGCAGCTAACTTTTTGCATCATTGGGTATTTCTTAGCTGAAATAATGATGAAAAAATAATCAGCTTTTAGAAAGTATTTAAAATCAGAAACTAAAGGTTATTTCTAAGGTCAGTTTTGGAATTAGAGTTGAATAAATATTTTTTAAAGGCTGAGATAGTTGCACAGAGAAATTTATGTCAGTACTGCACATTCACCAAAAGAGAGCAATATAGGCACACTGTACGTGCTTAAGGCAAGTGGCCATTTTATATTGTAAGCAGGAACATGCTGTCCTCTGGTTTAGAGTCTATATTTTACCTGCCTCTGAATGTGATGGATGTGGTGCAATTATTAGTTAGGTTTATGGCTATTGATGATGTATGTTTTATGGATCATATTTTTGTCTTTCAGTTGTTTATGTACAATATGTTTCCTCTTTCATTATGATTGCATTTAGGATACATGTTTATACATTTGCTGAAACATTGCTGCTTTTTTTCCCCTGTTAGAAACTTTTTTCAACAGCAGACTTTGCATTCCTGAATTTTCTTTGGCTAAAGTCATTAAAATGTTCTTAACATTCTGAGTTTTCTTAAGTGCTTTGGCATGATATCAGCTATTTTTGATTGACTTGAAACAAATATTGTAAGCCTAGAAATGTGCATTTTTTGTATTAGTAATTGCCACCATCCTGCGTGTGTAGAAACTGTTTTATTTTACATTCAGTTTCATTCTGCTGAATAATCCTTTTGGCCCTAAAGCTAATAAATGCATTCAGGTATGTAAAGATACTTATTTAGGTAAGCATGTGGAAGTTCCTTAAGTCTCTTTCCTAAAATATTATGTCCGTCTTAAGTTAGTAACTGTGAATTTTCTTAAGCGACCCTCAAAATAAAGAACAAGGGCTTTGTAATGCCCAAGGTTGTACTTATCTGCAGTGTCCAAAACTTACCTGTCTCATTTCTCATAACTTGGATTTGGGATCGGTCATTAACAAATTGGTTGTTTACATTGTATATCTATTACTATACCTTGTGGTCCTTAGCTGGCATAAAGGTGTGTGGGGGCATGGTTTTATGACCTCTTTAGAGCAGCACTAGATCCTGTCCTAGGTTCTATGAAGGCTGAAACAAGGGTAGCTCTTAGTGCAGCAGGCAAGGGGAAGGGGGAGTTGAGAAACAAAATCAGTCCTGTGCCAGGCTGAGAAGGGCAGTTTTCTCCTTCCTCTTGTATGCAGGAGAGAGCAAATGGTTTGACTCCCCCTTGTTTTATTTCCTGTGTAGTCCAGAGGTTGAAATCGAACAGATCCAAGTTGGTTGCAGCTGCATTTCTGCTCAGCCAGTAGAAACTAAGTGCTGTAAACTTTCCAGTCACTTCCAATGTCCTGATAATAGACATTTCTTCAGTACAGTAACACTGGCTGCACATAGTAGACCTGTGCTTGGGAGGACATACTGTGAACTGGGGCCCTCGGGCATTGATGGTGCCAGAGGTCCGATGCGCAGCTTGTGCCTATGGCCGTAAGAGGCTCAACAGCACGGATGCCCTCAGGCGAGTCCCGAACTCTGCAAAGACTTGAAAAGATCCTGTAGTCCAACTGGCTTTGCTAGGATTCGCTTAAGGGGGTCCAACAAAATGTCAGCTGAATGACATCTTCAGGCCTGTAGAAGGATGGAGGGGTTTAGAGAGCAGGAAAACAGGAAAAAAGGAGATGCTGAAGAATTGCTGTAGCAAAACCAGCATCCCATCACGTTTATTAGGAAAGTGGATGATGCACAGTAACAGAAATGAAACATGAGAGTATGTAAAATAGGAGTGAGTTTGAATCTAAACGTGTCCAGAGGCAATGCAAATGCTAGTATGTTTTTAATAGTTAGAAACCTCACATGAAAGGCTTGCTGGAGCCAGGAAGCGCTAGGTGTGCGGGTCACTGGGAAGAAAATTATGTTCTTCCATAGCCTGGATTTTTGAATGTATATGTCTCTATTTACTTCTATTTAAAAATAAAAAATAGTTAATTTCAGAGTTCAGTATTCTGTGAAAGTTCCCTGTGAAGAACAAAAGGGTAGCTCTGATAGATGCTCGGTGTGGGAGTGAGAGTATGTTGGACTCTGGAGAGCTAAGCAAGATTTGGCTGTGCCGGAGGCTTTGAGCCTCTGTTTGTTGTTGTGGTGTGTCTGTTGGAATAAGTAGCTCTTCATCTGAGACCTCCGTGCACAGAGAGTGACCCTGTGTGTGCCAGGCAGACTCTGTCCCTGAAGAGCCACTCTCACATCTCTTTGCCAGCTGCGCGTAAGCATTAGATTGAACCTGTTTTTCACTCCCACCAGAAGAGATGTCTGCATAAGCTGCTCAAAGTCTAAATGTAGGGACTGCATGTAAATAAGACAAAATGCCTATATATTTACAGATCTACATGCATGTACACACATGATTTTTGCTCAAAATATTTAAATCCAGAATTCTGGAAGAATAGATTGTTCAATAAAAATGTTTTTCCAGCTAAGACATCATCCTTCTTCCAAATATTTTCAGACTAAATAAGCACTTGAAAGAAGCATAAGCTAATAATTCTGAGGCTGCCGAAGCATTCAAGACTTAGGACGCTGGATGCTTCACATCTGAGATTGAAATAGAGCATTTCTGAAACTGCTGTTTCAAAAGTATGGGCTCTTGCAAAATAATCTTAGCTAGTTTTATGCAGAGTCAGGGTACGCTGATTCTGTCCAAATGAGAGGCGTTTAGCATAGTTTAAAAAGATGAATTCAGGAAGGCTGCTATGGGACCTTATGGATCACTTCGTTTTATAGACTGAACTTGCTTTCCTAATGCTGAGTATTTCCACTTTCTGAATTAATGAGATTCATCATGGGTTATACAGCCAGGCTAGGGAACCCAGCTGAGGGAGGAGTGTTCACACAAGAGGCATCTAAATGAGGGACCCTCATGGATTTCTGAGTCTACATTTCTGTACATAGTTCTAGACAAAAGAAAGGATATTTCCTGAAATTATTTTTTGTGAAAAATGTTGAATTGTTGAACTGACTGTTCTTTTGACTCACTGTAGTAATTGTCTGTGTATGTAAACAATCAATCAGGAATGGTATTTTAACTATTAAATTGTGTAAACTTATCAATGTGAATTAAACTGTCTTCAGTGTCAATGCCAGTGGTATACACAAAGACAAAATATGACAATGTTTCCAGACAAAGTTTATGCAATTCCTGTGAAGAGAAGGTGCTTACTAACAACATATATTGGTCAATATAATCTGCAATGTTGTTATTGAACCATTCTTACTTAGAGCAAGGTCTGTAATTTTTACAACTGTTGCTGCTCTGTTCTTTTGTCAGTAGAAACCTTCTGCTCGTGATGCTTTATTTTGCAGGAATGTGAACAGTGAAACTACCAGTCCTAGACCAAAAGTTCTGGGAAGTTTTGGTGAAAGGAGTTTGTGTGGCTGAGAACATTCTGCATTTAGGTTCCCACTCACTGAAAGTAGGGGAAACTTTAAAACATCAGGGCTACTGTATAGGTGGGATCACGGAATCACGGAATTATCAGAGTTGGAAGGGACCTCTAGAGATCATCTAGTCCAACTCCCCTGCTGATGCAGGAATGCCTAAAGCACATTACTCAGGACTGCATCCAGGCGGGTCTTGAAAATCTCCAGGGAAGGGGACTCCACAACCTCCCTGGGCAGCCTGTTCCAGTGGTCTGTCACCCTAACCATGAAGAAGTTTTTTCTTAGGTTTGAATGGAACTTCCTGTGTTCCAACTTGTGCCCTTTGCCCCTCGTCCTGTCACTGGGAACCACTGAAAAGAGTCTGCCTCCATCCTCCTTCAACCCACCCTTTAGATACTTCTAAGCAACAATAAGATCTCCCCTCAGCCTTCTCTTCCCCAGGCTAAAAAGTTCCAGCTCTCTCAGCCTTTCCTCATAAGGGAGGTGCTCCAATCCCCCAGTCACCTTTGTTGCCCTACGCTGGACTCTCTCCAGAAGTTCCCTGTCCCGCTTGAACTGGGGAGCCCGGAACTGGACACAGTATTCCAGTTGTGGCCTCACCAGTGCCGAGTAGAGGGGGAGAATGACCTCCCTCGACCTACTGGCCACACTCTTCCCTATGCAGCCCAGGATTCCATTGGCCTTCCTGGTGACAAGGGCACATTGCTGGCTCATGGATAATTTACTGTCTGCCAGGACCCCCAGATCCTTCTCCTCAGAACTGCTTTCCAGCAGGTCCACCCCTAGCCTATATTGGTGCCTAGCATTTCTGGATGCCATTTCTGAAATGGTAAGCAAATGAATGTCTCTATGCTGAGCATTTCATGTGCTCAGGAAGTGCCCTAATATACACTGCAGCTACACAGAAGTTTTTTGCTTTAGCCTGCACCCTTTGAGAGTCATGGGCTAGTGCTTGAGACCGGACCCCTGTTGCTTCAAATTGCAATAATGTCAGCACAAAAACCAGTTAGGGTTGATCCCTGAGCAGGGAATACTTTTCATGGTCAGACTGTGCTCCTGTGAAGGTCAGGTTTGGGAGAAATTTAATATATATATACACACATATGTTTGTTTTTAAAAAAATCTGCCATCTGTTCCCCCATATTTTGGCCATATTTATTAGTGATTCAAACCTATAGTGGTGTTCCAGATCTTTGCTGATTTTTAGTCTGCTTCTTTCTAGTTTCCATCTATTGACAACTATTTTCTGCTCATCTGTCAATGCAAACCAGAGCCTACAATGCCTTCTGCAGTTGGTAATGGAATTTCTGGCAAAGGTAGATTTCAGCTGGTAAGAGAGAGAAACTATTGGAATGGGAGAAACTTCCAATTTAACTCTTGCTGTGTTTGCTTCTGTGATTTATTTGTATAACACAGTGCTGTAGCTCTTACCACCTAAACAGCCCTGCATCATCTGATCCCCTGCTGTAAGGGTGAGATGTCTGAATGATCACAGCAGGGGCATGAGAATTGCAGAACTTGAGGATAAGAATTGACCAATACAGAACTTGTAATAATTGTTTAAATCTGCAGTATCCAACTGGTGGTGGCTGATGGGTTCAGACTTCTGCTTCTCGTAATAATTTTAATGAGGCTGCAGCTTTCCAGCCATGTATGATGTGAATTTGGATGTTGGTCGTTGCTCTGCAGGGCCCTCAGCAGCAGGATGTGGACACTGCTGCCACACCACTGACGAGATGTAACTGTGTTATCGAAACATAGCATGTGAGCAGTACGATGATATTAGGTGTTTTTCATGAAATTATTTTGGCTTTTGTTTTATACAGAAAAAGCTTCCTAAGATCGGCAGTCATTTAAACTGCTTTTAAGCACATAACTGAAATCTAACATGAATTATCATTTCATATTTCATTGCTATTCTTTGCATGCTGTCGGTGATTCCTGGCTCTGTAAAACATAGCTAAGTTAGGCCAACCTACAAATCCTGATGTTTTTGCATAATCTCTGTTGTGAACAGTAAAAGCATGTGTATTCTGCTAATCCATATTCAGATACAAGCCTGCAGTCAAAGCACTAAATATAACTTGTTTTTAGGCCAGGAAAAATAAGTTCTCATTTTTTTCCCATGAAAACACACTTTGAAGCAACTGAAATATTGCCTATTTCATGTGGTTTTGTTTTTAAAACTATTTTTAAATATTCCACAGCAGACATTCTACCCACAGAAAACAGCAGGAGAATTTTCTTACATAATAATCTGACAGATGTGTCATGGTATCTAATCCCTTAAACCTCCAAAGCCCTCTGATAGTGGATGTTTTAAAAGGCCAGATTGAAAAGCATGCTGCTCTTTTATTGAGTCTTTGCCTTCAGTGCCCATTCCACACTCCATCGCTTTATTTTGCTAAAGCAGAGTATGTGATAACTTGGAGTCAAGAGGAAGAAAAATTGTATCTTAGAAAACAGAATTAAAAATACCATTAAAATAATTAATGCCAAGTGAAAACACCATTTAAAATCTGCATTTACATCTGGATCTTCTGATTCAAATCTTTTTTCAGTGCTTTCTCTGAGATTCTATCAAGAAGTAAATCAATAATAATTACACACACAAAATGACCAGCAGACTTGCAACTGAACCATCAAGATTTTCACATTCCTTAACTATGCAACCGTGTAATCATATTACAGTAACTCTTGTACTCTTTCGTCTCAGGCCTTTCTGTGCCTTACAGCATCATGTCTGAGTACACTGTTGGCCATTCAAAGTGGGGGACTCTTGTCTTCTACTTGCCTGGGTAAGCACCTGGCGTACTTTTTGAAATAACAAAGTCACTACAATAGTCTTTGCCTCTTAGCTCATTTTAGCCTTTTCTTTTTCAGAGCAGTTATAGCTTTAATAATCCAAATGTCAGAGGGAACATGAATTCAGAGGATCAGGGTTTCAGTTAATCATGTTAAATAAGTTCCCCTGGTAGTTAGATACGGCAGCAGACAACCTTATTTCAGCTAGCAGGAATTTGGGATAAATGCGGTTCGGGTAATCAACATTGCAATACATGTGACTACTGCTTCGTTTGCCATAAATTTGTGCTCTACATAATTTAAAATATCCTATCATGTACTGTTAAGTGGGAGTTGGATCTGAACTTGTATCCAAACTTAAAGGAAGCAAAGGTTTAGAAAGAAAAGCTGACTTGTTCGGGATTTTTGGCATTTGCAAAAATGCAATACAGGTTAAATGTGTAGATGAAAAACTGTGCTTGAAAATATATAAGAGCACCTAGAATTTCTTTCAAAAATGTTGTTAATTTTTGTTTTGATAAAATCATAGCTTTCTAGTTTCTATAATCCTTATTACTTTTAGTAATGCAATTATTTAGGGCTTTTTCTTTGAAATGTGAGCTGACTTGGGATATCTCATCTGATGAGGTTATCAGAGATTTCTGAAATGACACTCTGGGACTGAGAAACTAATCATCTCTTCTTTGATGACAGAAACCGGCCTGTCTTTTTTGTGAATGCAGCAGCTGACCTTGACTTTACACATGGTCAGTTTCTACCTTTTTTGCAGCTTTAAAAAAAGCATTTTTCAACAGACTAATCCTATAATGCGGTGATTTCTTTTTCAATGAGGATTTCTCAGTGATTTTTAGTTCTGTTCAGGCTAAGGTTCTTCGTATACCAGCTGTATACACATAAAATGTAAGATAAAAACAAAGGAGGACAGACAAGAAATGAAGATTATACACAAAGACTTCTAGGTTAAAGTGGTTCTGTCAGTCTAGCAAATGTAAAATACAAGGTTAAAAAAAGGTCTTTGTTATTTAAGTGGCACATGTTGCATTATGGAGAAGAGCTTTTCTTTGTGTAGATTATAGTGCCTCCATTCATCGTACATCCCTTCTTATGGGGTCAGGCTTCCTCTGTACTTCCTCTGTTTTTCTTGTGGAGAATTGATGATTTTCAAATTACCACTGCTCTTGCTTATTTATTTATTTATTTATTTATTTATGCATTTTATTACTCTATGTATTGAGGGCAGCTTGATGCCTCAAATTAACATTTTAACATTTGGACTTAATACATTATCCTATAGTATGTGTACTCCTCCTATACTGGTGAGATTGGATAGTGGATTTCAGACCCTCATCAACAACATTCACAGACACTGTTTGGGAATTGAAATCAGTCATACGGTGTAAATGTTGTGGTCCAGGCAAGTCTGAGACCACCTTGCTTGATGTCACTGTTCAGGGCTATAAAAGAAGGGAGAACGTGGAAGAAGTTATCTTCTGTTGAGGCTGGCTGAAGCAAGGGAATCCTTTGTTGGTTACTTTGATGTTAATTTTACTGTCTGTTTAATAATAAGGGTTTTCAGAAGCAAGGGTTTATCTTTTCATGGAACCGTTTCGTTCCAGAAGTAGTTTATTCTGTCCGCCTGTCCCTTTTGTTGTGTCCTGAGCCCTCTAAACCAAATAGCGGTTACAGGGGAGTAGAGTGCCTGCATAGAGGGAGAACTGTTACAAAACCTCTATTGTATGTTCTTCAGTAGCTATTTTGGTCAGTTTAACTTAGTTGATGTGCCCTCAAGACTAATACTTTGTCTTTTTCCATTGCTGGGAACGCTCTTTACCGGTTAAGTTAACCGGTTAAGGGAACACTGTAGGCTTCAGCCCTGCAGTACATAACAAGGTGACAGGGCTGAATTCTGCTGTCTTTCTAAAATTACAGATGAACCTTCTGCTCAATATACAATATCCTAAAGGAAAAGAAGAGGCTGTGATTAAAGTGCTTTGGTTTTTGGAGGCTCAGACTTTCTTTGTGACTTTTGAATGATAACTTGGGCTCAGATTCTCAAATGTACTTGAACAACCATGTAAGCCCTTAGATATTTATTTGCCTTTTAAGTGGCAATGATATTTTTTGAATCAACCAGCCCTTGCTACCCCCACCAGTTATGAATACCTTGTAGCCAACTATTTGTTTGAAGCTTTCACTTGAAGCCAGAGCTCTGCAAGATGATCAGCGAAGCTGAATCGCAGGGGCACTTTCTGAGATGACAGCAGCTGAACGCTGCTCATGCACAAAGCAGCTGAAACGAAGAGCAGAGAAGCGATGGTGTGCTCCGATGTTTTGATCAGAATACTTGCCCAGAGTGAGAAAAATTCTGGTTTTGTTTTTTTACTTTGGAGTACAAATTAAAATTTGTGTCTCTGGTATCTTAGAATAATACCCTAGATACTGGGCTGTAGACAAAGTATCGTTCCTCATTATGAACATTACTTATATCAAGCAGAGGAGTTTCAATGGGACAGAAACACCTCATACTTACCAGTATTTTGGTGGAGTGGGGTTTTGATTCATGCTTTACCTTGATGGTTTGAATGCTCATTGAAGATTGTGAGGTATTTAGATTGGTTTGTTTGTTTTAGGAGTAGGTTTTTTATATAAAGCAGTGGTGGGCTTTTGCAGCTGGAGAAATGGAGGGGTAGAAATTTTTAGCAGGCAGTTAACAAGTAACCGTCTGCGGACTGGATCAGTCACTTGGGCACCGGGGCCTGGCCTCCTTCCCTATGTCTCACCTCTAGCTGCTGGGAGCTTCAACCTGGTGCTGGTGTTGCACTGAGTGGCCAGTGCCTGCTGGGAGGGAGCTGCACAGCCCAGCATTAGCTCTGCAGGACGTTCTTGGAGATTGAGCCCTTCATTTCTCTGCACCTCTCCTCTCCACTTGTAAAACAGAGCGCATCACCAGCCTTTGTCACATCAGTGTTGCACGGAGAAGATTAGAAGGTGTTCAGATACTGCATTGTGCTGGTAGGGACCAGGCAAGAGTTTCAGCCAAGTGTGAAATGGCTTCTCTAAGTCAGCTGCAGAGGTGCACGAAACTGGCAAATTTTCACATAACTTAGTTTTGGTTTAATCTACTGTTTCTATTTGGATCTTTATCCAAAACCAGCTGGTTTTGCTTGATGAACGCCCCGCTTTCCCAACTGGCCTGCATTTCCTGAAACATGACTGTGAAAGACCTTCACTGTTCAACATATTGTTTCTAAGTACATGGTTGCTTGGGAAAGATGTTCTTAAAGGAATAATTGTATATTTTCCCTGTGTAATTATCACAGGATAATTTCTCATATTCCTCTCAGTTTTGATGCACATTTTTATGTGGTTTACGTAACAGAGAAGACCTTACCTCTGTGATTAAGAGTTTCAGTTGTGGAAAAAATCAAGACCTGATTTATTTTTCTTAGGTCCTGGGTCCTGATTTTTTCACTCTGCTAGTGATATTTACATGACATGTATTCAGCTTGCAAGTAGGAAAAAGAGAGAGAGTTATTGTAATTGAGTACTGTTTATATTTTTGTGAATGGTTTGCTACATTGTTGAAGCTCTACATTTAAAAAAATCCCAAACAATAAACTAGTTCCCTGATTCTAGAATCCTGTTACAGCACTTCCATATGTTACCACATGTAATATTTTACAACAAAGCTAAGCCTTGTGTTTCATTGCTTTAGATACTGAAGGGACCTTCAAGAAGGAAACATAAACCAAAGGTTTCTAGAATACATGCAAGCTGAAGGACATGAGGGTGTGCAGGCAGTGCCTTCACACAATGTGTCATCCTGTTCCCCTGAAAATGGGGCAAGAAACACACTGTTCCTACCTGGCCATATAGGGAAATTATAGGCAAGAGGTACATAGGCTGCTCCTCTGCCTGAAGTCTCTGTTCCACTGGATATATAACCACTTTTATTTTAAAGAACCTTCACAGGTTTACTGCATATATTTATTAGCAGAAAGGTTGCAATCACTGAGAAACTGTTGAAATGTGCCATGGCCCATCTGTCCCCAATTAGATTCTCTGTTATCTTTCTACATCCAAAATTTAGATGCCCGGAAATCATGCAGTCAGCTGGCTGTCTATAAAATGTTGTGGGAGAGCATACATACAGCTCTTACGTTGAAAGTCTTTGTTTTTTTACAAATGAACTAATTGTTCCTACAGCCAAAAAGGGACACTTGAGACCAGCCATTGGAGCGGCTGTCTAGAAGAGGAATAGTTACGGTCCTGTTCTAATAAATAGTTATTTAAAGGAGATTTTATTCTTAAAAATGTTCCTAGTCTAGAGCTGTGGATTCCTCCAGGTACACAGAGTTAGATGGCCTGTTGGTAGGAAGGGTGTGCAGCAGGAAAAGCCTGCCTCCAGGGGAGAGGACGTGGGACAGCCAGGAGTACTCTTCTCAATCGGCAATTCTGCACAATTTCTGTGGCATGTTCTTTGTGTGCCATTACCAGCAGTAAAGATTCATCAGGCCAAATTCTGATATTGCTTGCATCTATGAAGAGCCCATGGGCTTGCGCAGGTGTAATGGTTTGGAAATTAGTGAAATTAGTCAATAATTCTGCTGGCAGTTCAGAAGGAGGAGTAAAATTCAGAATCCTGTGCAGTTGGCCGAGGTGATTACCTGCACAGGGCTAGCAGGAGTCAGAGTAGGAAAAACACCTGTCCGAATAGACACTTTTGCAAATGAAGCTATTGGTTAAAACTGGTATTATCTCAAGACCACTTCTACTGAACTATTAATGAGGAAAACTAGAGATACTAGGTTTAGTTTTTCTATGTGACTCTTCTTTGCTACCTAATTGTCATGTAATTAGCTTGCTGCTCACTGGGAAGGCACACAGTGTGAAAGCTGTCAGTGGTATCTACTTCTGTTTTTTAAAAAAAATAAATTTAAAAACCCCATCACATCTTGTGTTGAATGTGGCACTTGCATTACGATACTTTGGGGGTGTGTGTTGTGGCTTGAAATCAGAAGGGATCAGAAGTATCAGAAACTGAGTAGTATGGAAACTTCCATACCACGGATGAGTTACAGAGGTTTCTAGCTTTGTGGAGACTGTTATTCTGCTTGGTGACTGAGGCATGTTCACAGAGACCAGAAACAGTGCGTGCCACAATTTTAACTGTTGTTGCAGAATCACAGAGAATTTGGGGTGGGCAAGGACCTCTGGAGATCACCTGGTGCAACCCTCCTGCTCAGAGCAGGGTCAGCTAGAGCAGGTTGCTTGAAGCTGTGTCTAACTGGGTTTTGAACATCTCCAAGGACGGAGACTCTGCAGTCTTTCTGGGCAATGTGTTCCAGTGTTCAGTTGCCCTTACAAGAAAAAAAGGATTGTTCTAATGCTTAAATGTAATTTCTTGTATTTGTTATGGCCAAATCCTGTACAGTCTGGGTAAATAAACCCCATGGTTACAACACTGACAGTCTTTAACAATCTTTCCTCCCTCCCCCAGTTTCCCAGCACTTATCCATAGCAAGTATTAGGGCACAGGAAGATTTAAAGATAGTATTTTGTTGTGAAAAAGGCCTCACTAAGAAGGACTGAACTGGATTTTAATACTGAAAACCAATATTGACAAGTGTGTACTATTCAAGCCTGACTACTACTGCAGCTCTTTGCTGGTGGTCTCCTGTGCAGTGAAGGTCAGAAAGAACATGGGTTCCTAACCAGGCAGAGCTGAAGCTCAAGACTGGCATTAATTTAATTATGTAAGGATAAAGTGGCTCTAGCCCCTATTTTGGGATGTTTAATGTGATGGATGTAAATCGCTTCAGCACAGTAACTCCACTGAAATGAATGGAGCAGCCATAACTTGTAACTTCGAATGGTCTCCTGTCCTATCATTAGCAGTCAGAGTTGTTTTCAAATTTCAGATTACAGTAAAGCTGCTTCCAGTGTTTGGATGCTCAAATACTAGTAGTTTATGAAGGTGGCTATGGATGTCTCCACATCTGTTTTCCACTGTGGTTCAGCTGGCACAGTATTGCAGCTGCTGTTTTGCAGTTTATTCCAAGAATTGTCTTTTTTTTTCCTTCTGAAGCTCTGTTCTGACAGTGCTCTCTCTGTCACAGTTCACATGGAGAAAACTTGTTGCAGGACCAGGATCTGAATTGGGACCAGTGGTCTGTGCTTATTAACAAAAATGCTTAGGGAGTGCAGATAGGTTAATTGAAGTTAGTTGTGTGTGACCAGGTTGGTTTGTCTTTAATCTCTTATGTTTAAATTTTATATGCATGAAGACAATTAATCCTCTTAACTGCTGTAGACTTTGAATGCTTAGTAAATAAGTGGCCTCTTTAATTGATGCTATGGTGTTTGCCTGTTTAAGCCAAAATAAAAGTAAAGAGCTACACTGGGCCTTGAGGGAATCTTCCTCAGTGTAGTAAGAGGTTCTATTATGTAAAAGGCTTAAGAGTCTTCCCAGCTCATTATTTTTATAGTACTGTCTGCTTTGCTCTTTTAAGACAATGCTTTTTTAGCATCAACAATTTTGAGATCAGAGAGCACTTCCTGAGTCAAGGCAAATTCAGCAAGATACTTCAGCACTTGATAATCAAAGATGCGCTTCTCATGCATGCAGGTTAACACCGCTTGCTTTTTTTTTTTTAACTGAAACCCAAAAAGGTATTCCTCTCAAGTGAAGGGCTTGTTATCTTCTCAGTGTGTACAGTAAAATAATAGTCCGGAGCTTATTTCTTCGCAGAGAATCACGAAGTGCTTTACAGAATGTATATATAGGGATTACTCACTGGCCAACCAACCAAAATACCAGTATTCTGTACCAATAAATCTGTGTAATGGTTTTAATGAGATGTGAAGAATATCTTCTTCACTTTTAATTGTCTTTAATATTTTTCAGGTAATATGTTAACACTTACTCCACTGAATGCCATGTTAGTGACAATTAACAAACACATCCTTGTTTATGCCAGGTTTCAGATCATACCCATGTTTCTTAAATCGCTGTTCAAGTGATGTTTTACTATGGCCTATACGGTGAATAGATTAGGAGCAATAAGACAGAGGGGAAGAATCCAAAATTTAGAGATAATTTTTCATACATGAGGTATGATGGAGAAAGGGGGTTTTGTCTCATTTATAATGAAATCTAAATTCAGATGAGTTTCACAATAAATATTTTGCCAGGCTGCAAATGTCCTCGGTATTATGCCAGACAGCAGCTGAGCACAGATGAGAGTTGTTAGTGCCTGAGCTAGGCTTTTTCTGTAGGCGTCACACTCACTCACTGCCTCAGCTTGATGCTGCATAGCTGTGCCCTGAAGTTCTCAGATCTGATCACATTTACTTATACATGTAACTGTGTTCATCTGCAATTTGTTATTAAATTCAGTCATATTTAATAATTTTGGGAAACTAATAATCTATTTTAAGTACAGTCTGTATTTTTGAATAACTTTTCTTTGAGGCTCTTAATTTTTAACACAACTTTTAAGGTCAGTGGTCCGACTGTGTAAATTATTAAGTACTGCTGAATTTTTTATAACTTTCCCCAGCAATGCAGACTGGATTTTCCCTTCTCTTCACAATTCCTGGATATGCAGTATGGAGGGTGATACTGTACATCCTTTGGTTTTTTATTTCAGATCATAGTTGTTAATGTGAAATCCAAGCTCTCATTTTACTAATTGTAGTAGTAATACAGAGAATATTTTGCTGCCTCACAATGTAATTGACCTTCTTCTTTAATGCGTATGAGACTGAACAATAAGCATCATGTTCATCCCTTGGTTTGGGCTTCCTCTGTAGCAGACCTGAGGTACGGCTGTGGATCAGTTCTCAAGGCAAGGGCCAGCACTACCCCAGAACAGCACTGCTGCAGCAGAATGTCACGGTCTGTATTTCTGCTGAATCTGAACCTGAAGATACTGTCCTAGGACAGACTTGGCTCCTCTGAAATTGTGGAGCAACATGATACCGCTCCTTTTAGGAGGATAACAGTAGAGGGAAAAATTTTGCAAGGCAGAAAGAAGTCAAGTTGAGATCCATTTGGTCTAATTGGTGAATTAATCCAAAGAAAGACACAGCCATATGAACATTTTGCTGCTAGCAAGTAGAGAGAGACATTTGCAGGGTACCTTTCAGATTGCTTTAGATTTCTGTAATGATCACGTTTATTTTTGTCTGTTGGAGATTCCTGGTTAGAGACCCTTACCTTCTGTACATGACCCTGACAGTTTTATTTCAACATCTATGTGACTGAATCTATGGCTGTGCTGTGGCAACCCTGTGGAATGGGTACCTGCTCTATACTCTTGCTCTCCAAGCAAGCATCAACCTTTAACAAACACTTGGCAACCTGTGAGAAAACCCCTTATGACTGGGTAGGCATCTTTATAGAGTATCTATGTAATATGGGGAATGAGAAGCTGCCACATGTCTCTGGGTTGTGAATTGCCTGGAGAAGTTGTCCCTCTCATCCTGACCCTCCTCCCCAAGAATCCCATGAAGACTGTTAACAAGGCACACCACAGCCACATGAGTGACGTGGAGTCCCACTGAACTGAGCTTCCTGGGCTGGCTGCACAATTTGCAGTCTGTATTACTTTCCTCTTCATAATTCTTGACTGGAAGAAATTAGCAACTGTGGGTGCTGCCAGCTTCTTTTTTTTTTTATTTATTGGAAGTGCAGTGGTTCTTATCCTTCCTTTGCCACTTCCACGGAGACTTAATGGGTTTACCTGGTAATAGCATATTGTGATGGGTACACAGGATATTGATTATTTGTGGAGGGTATAAACACACTGCCAGTCACTTGCTGTAGCAATGAAACTTGTAAGTCACAATGAGCTAAAATTTTCCTTGTGCAAAATACTCAACTGGACTAGCTTATGCTCACGGGAATTGAGAACTATCCCTTCTGGTTCTTTAGTGTCTGTTTCCTTGCACGGATTGGAAATGTTTGTCTTTAAAGCAGTAACTCTGCTAGATAAACTGTAGCTTTAGTAAGTTGTCTAAATTTGGAGGCTTGTTTCACTTTCCCACAAGCACATGTCTGGAACAGTTCAAATAGCTCTCAGTTGGAGACCACCATTAGAGGGTTTGGTGTCTGCTTCCCCCCCCCGTGGGTCTATTTTAACATTGTGCCTACATCACCCCGTAGCCAAAAAGTAAAAATGCAGTTGACTAATTGCAAGCATTTAAATTCAAATGTGAATTCAAATCTTTGCAACCATGACATCATTTTTGTTTGGGGTCAGCCTTTGGTTGCTTGCTGCCCCTATTAATAAAAATCAGTGCAATGTGTTCCTATCAATGACAGTCACGTCAGCTGCATAACCAGCAGCTGTAAAAGAAGCTATAAAACAAAAATACCATTCACTAGATTTTCAAAAAACAAAGATTAGTCCCCCACCAGGAAAAAGTTGCCACAATCTTTCCACCAAGCACTTGTCTTCCGTGACTTGTCTAAATGTAGAAATTTTGGTGATATAAATATTTTATCTATCCCGTGACACTCCGTGAGTAAAGGAAATGTGACCATTTTTGTTCTGTGATTAATTTTAGCCATCTTAACACCTTGTTTGCTCTTTTCCTGACAAAAAAAGAAAGAAAGAGTATCTGTTTCTTTTACTTCAAAGTGCTGGAGTCAGAGGAGATTCTCTTCCTGAATCCTTTTAATTCTAGCATTATCAAGGCATTTTGTAAATTTGCCTAAATTCCTTGAGTTTCATTCTTGCTGTAAGGAATACTTTCAAGTAGTGCCTGGATGTACCTTATGATTTCAAAACCACAATTCTATACATAAGGAATCTTAGGGAAAGAAATAGAAATTAAGAACAACTTAAAATGTAGAGAATACATACCAAGATAAATGAGTCTATGCATGGGATGCTGCTCATGCTTAACTCTACAACAGGTATATACCAACAGATGCCACAGTCTTCAAAACAGCAATTCAAATACAAAACAGGGATTTCCTTTGCATTTTGCTTGTCTGTTAACAAGAAGCGTAATTTTATGCTGATGGAATCGGGCAACATGTAATGTTTTCTGATGCTGCTGGGTGTGCGTGCAGACTGAAGTGACCACCCACTATATGTCTTGCAATGCCTAGTCTTCTGAAGCATCTCTGCCTTTTCAAGCTGAGCTACCTTGTGCTGTTGCTGATCCAATGCAAGCTATAAATGTTCAGCATTTCTGGAAATCAGACACAGGTTGTCTCAAGTTGGGTGCCCCAAATCTTCAGAAAATGCTGCTAATTAGGCATTTTGCTGGAGGGCGCTCTCTGAAACCACCATGAGATAGGGTTACTGTGATTGAAGTCCCTTCTACTTTGGCATCTAATTTCAAAATGAGTGACAATAAACACAGTGCCTGATCAAAAGACATGCAAAGCATGGGGTCCCCTCCTGCTGCATATTTATATGTTGCAATGTGTTATAAATACATTTAACTCAGTAGAAACCATTGTAGTTTATATAAATCAGCTGTTACTGAAGAGCTAGCCAGTTCATTAGTGTGTGTGCTTCTGCATATGTGCTGGGCTGCTGGAGGGAGAGAGTTTCTGGAGCATCAGACCTGTGATGGTCCTCTTGCATTCTTTTTCCATTCAAAGGTATCAGCAGTTAATTAATGAAAGCTATGCAATAGGTTTTGCAAATAAAATACCCAAATCTTTGTTGTTTAAAAATACCTTTAAATCAGTTACAACACAAGAAGAGAAATAGATATGAAATGTGGGTGACCTGGGGAAAACATCTCTACCTTTCAGAAATAGGTGGTCCCTCCTTTTAATGTCTTTGTGGAACATTTTGTGTCAATGTTGAAGAAGGAAGCTTTGTGGCTTTATATAAATCAACATGCCTATGTCTGGAGAAAATAGGGCCCAGTGATTTGCATGTGGTTTTACTTCGTAGAGAAATATTATTGCATTGTGAGAGGAGAACCATGAGGCTTTATTTGCCCTCCTTGGCATTAGGACCACTGCCACGATGTGGAACAGAGAAACTTCTCCTTGGACTGAGTAAAATATCCATATATGACACAGTTTTATTTGAGCCGTATAAGAGACAGAATTGTACTGTTGGAACTAGCTATGCATTTTAATTCTCTTGTATGCCTGTGAGAACAAAACTGGGAAAGTCTAGAACGTATGTAAGCCAACTATATATATAAAAGATAATTTCATCTGTCATCTACTGTATAGTAATGTGTTACAGTCCACTGAAAGCACTGACCAAATATGTCTCTAACATTAGCAGGCTTCCTGGAAGGGGCTGGGGGTGGGGGAAAGAAGCAAGAATATGTATGTAATTTTCCAAATGCAGAAATACCCCTTTTCTTTTGAATGTGTTAGTTTCTCCTCTGTATAGCTATTTATTTGTCCAAGGCACACCAATACTTTTTTCTTTTTGTGAAGTTAAATGTTAATGGTGGGAAAATACC
Source organism: Burhinus oedicnemus (assembly GCA_008921705.1). Lineage (NCBI taxonomy): Eukaryota > Metazoa > Chordata > Aves > Charadriiformes > Burhinidae > Burhinus > Burhinus oedicnemus. The sequence goes on from VFFE01007836.1 coordinate 1,475,213, forward strand.
TGTCAAAATGGAGAATTTACTTCTTTAGGGGGATGGTGGTAAGGGGAAGGAATACTCTTTCTCACCATCTGTTTTCCCTAGGAGGTGGCCCACGTGGAAAATTGCATGTGTAAGTGTAAAGTCAACTGCTAATGAGCCACTGGGGGCAGTCTTGGAGTAGGAATAGTAAGTCTTATCAGTCTCCTGCTCGTTGTGCTTTATGGACATTAACGTTTGCAATATTCCATGAGTTGGTGAAACGTTGTTATGCAAGTATTAGTCCCTTTTATATATTGGCAACAGAGACTAGAAACAACATGATTTTCTCACAGTCATAGGGAAAGTCACTGCTGGAACTCGGTGCGACTCTTAGGGAAACCTGTTTGCCTGTCCTGCATTCACAGATGATCAAGGTGATCCTTCCGAGTGTTTTCTCAGCGTATCTGTGTAGTGTGAGACCAGCTTACTGTGTGTGCAACACATTGCACCTCTGCAGTAAGCTGCTCTGGCAACCATCTGGAGAACTACGAAAAGAAGCACCCCCTGAGCAAGGCTCTCAAGCGCATATTTAACTTCAAGCCCATTGGACCTTTGTTTTAGGTGGGACTGTTGTCCTGTTTAAAATAGCTTACAGATCTAAGCACCTTGTTGAAGCAAGGTATAGTCATAGGCAAGAAACTCTGAAAATCCAGCTTTAACAAAGCTGCCATAAAGAAGTTTGCACCTCTGCAGAAGTACAGAGCCAGAGGGCAGCTGCTGCCTCTGTGCCTCATTATCAAGAGTTGTGTGTTGGCTCGGGAGGTAGCACGGATCCGCTAAACCAGAGAATCTGTAGACGTACATAATTATCAGCTTCCACTGAGCCCTGATTTGGACACCTGGTTCTCTTTCTAGCTGGAGAACTAGCATGTCGATAATAGCTGCTCGTTTTACGGAAGAGAAGTGAAGCCTGGAGCAGAAAAAGTAGTTCCTAATGGTAATATTTGTGAAAGTCTGGTGGAATGTGGCCGGGAGTTGTCGCGGTCACGGACAACATAGCAGGATATTATTTGTGGGAAAATGTGAGCAGCTCACATTTTTTGTGTTGTTTACTGACTCAGATAAATTAGATTAGTCTGATGGAATAGATAAATTAGTGTGGCTCCAAGTGTTTAAGTTTTTGAAAGTGTTTACTCTCTGCTCATTTTGTTTAGTTACACTCTCTAGAAGATAACAAGATTGACCTAAACTGCATATATCTAGTAATTTTCAGCTGGTTTGGTCTGTGGGCTTTGTTTATTTAATGTCCCTGCTGCACTGTTCTTAATAATTTTATGTATGTCATGATCTCAAAAAAAGATTAGCAGACTCTTTGTTGAGTATGATAAAGAGAATATTTTTGTTCAGAAGTGTGTGATGAGATGCATTGTGTAGAGAGTATTTTCTCACGTTAGGCAGCTGCCTAGTGGATTAAATTCTGTTGCAGAGCCTTGATCAGATGTTTTCCATGTCAAGCTGAAGGGTTGGTGGCATCAGTGCTCACTAAATAAGTAAATCCTAAAGTGTTTAATGCAACCCTGAAATAACAGTTTGGGATAGTGATAGTTTAAATGTAGGTAGGATGGGGAAAAGGACCCTGAGCAGGAGGAAGTTTTGACAGCAAAGAATGTGCCAAGGAGCAGTGTGCTTTGTTTATATATTCCCTTTTTGTTATAGATTTCTCATCCTCAGCAGATGAAAGGAGGTTGTGTTTTCTCTGTTTTAAACACAGTGATACTATATGAAGAAACTTCTTACCCACACACTGATTTAATGAATCTGTAATTTTAGGCTTGTCTATTTGGAGAGAAGGGATTTTCCAACGTTTCCTAAAGAGAGTTTCTGAAAAGCAATAACTATAATATTAAAAACCTCTAAGTCACCTTTTTCTCCTCACAGGAAATAACACAGCTTTCCTTGCATCTCTAGCAGTATTTAATTATACCCAAATTCTTACACAATGACAAATGGCAGGTTGTCTCAGTGGTAGAAGATTTGAATTTTTAGATGTGAAATGCAGATTGTGTGGGTCCTGGATTATCGGGGCTTTGCCTGTGTGTTAGGGCTCTGACAGATTTTTCCACTCTCCTTTGTACCGTAGAAGACACCAAAAGAAATGCTGCGAAGAGATGTGAAGTTAGCAGCGTGTCTATGTTTGTTACGTGCTCCTGACCATGACATCTTGGCCTGATTTATTGTTTGACACTCCAGTCCCCCATGCGGGGAGCATGCTGGGTGGAAAGTGGGGGTAGATACAGATTTATTTACAGAAAGCTTCCTTCTTCCTTCTGTTCTTTTTCCTACCTCGGTGACTGGATGCAGAACCTTCTTCATGATGGAAAGATCTTTGTGTCTTGGTCTGGGTTTCTTTTTGGACATCCCCCAGTCAAGAGTCCTTTTTGCAAGTAGCTGCCAAAGAAAGGAGGATTTGCTGACCGGAGCGTTTTTTGGCAGCAGGGTTAGAGGCAGGTTATTGCCACAGTAGAGAGTTGTTTGCAACTTGGGTCCCCAATTCTGAGCTTTGCAGGTATCGTCTCAGCATGGCACCAAAAAATTGCAAGGCATAACCTCTTCAGAGTGTTAATGGTTTGGATCTGGCAATCTATTTTATCGCCCAGAGCAAGCCCTTGAGAGCAGTGCTGGAGGTCCAGCTCATGCTTTCTCTGTGGCAACCCACAAGTCCTTGGTGGCTCAGAACAGTTGTACCAGAGCTCGCTGTGCCGTGGAGGACATCTCATCACAGGATTGACCCGTCCTACATAGCAAGGTAAAATAAACTGTTTGGGGCCATTCTGCAGCAGAGAATGCCACCTGCATTAGCTCTCTGGTTGGTTGGTTTGTGCTGAGGGACTGCATGTCCTAGCCCTGCAGCAGGGTCTCAGCATCAGCTTTTAGCTTCTGCCCCCCGGGTTCGGGGGCGCAGGGAAGGGAGCGCGGGCAGGGCAGGCAGGGCAGACCTGCTGTCCCCCTGGTTCCCGTTACCCGCCAGCTCCTCCCTAGAGCAACGCACTTTGCAGTGCTTGCCGCCAGTGAATGTCCCCCCACCCCCAAATCGCAACTTTTGCTTGAGAAGAAGCAATTTTACATTAAAGTATCGGGTGTTTTCCCCTGGAAGTCACCGGTGCCCGGGCGCTGGGGTGCGGAGGAGCGGTGGGGCGGGGAGGGCCGGTAGCGGCGGGGCCGGCTGGTGGCGCCAGGTGGCGCCAGGAAACTGCGCAAATTTCTCCCGGTTTGGGTTTTTCTCCCCCCCGCCCCCCCGTTTGATTATCAGTTTCACTGAGCGAATTCAACCGCCCTGTTTCGAAATAGAAGCATTTCAAGACGGTCTAACCTTCCCTCAGCTGAAACTGGCGGTGCCTGACTGCTTGGCAGACACCAGGACCAGCTCTGTGGGTGCTTTTTATAGTCATGATTTGAAAAATAAAATAATATATATGGGGGGGAAAAAAGTCACCACCCCATTAAAGCATTTTTTGTTGTAACTGCTGGTAAATGTGAATGCCTGCACAGATTGAGGCTGACTGAAACTCTAATAATTATACTGCAAGAATATTTTTGATGGATTTTCAACAGCTCCAGAGTTCCTGTCAGCATCACTGTGTGGCTTTTTAAAGTTCTTTCCTTTAATGGGTCCCAGGACCCATGAAAACATTAAGGTCAGTTTAGTACCAGACTCTTCCCAAGTAATTAGCAGGTAGAATTACCTGGTAGCAGTCAGTGTTTTCTGCTGTAATCCATCCACAGAAACTGCAGCAGAGTAATTGCTATCTCTGGCGGCCCTGCAAACATGTCTAATTTAATGTGGCAACAGGGATTTTTCTCTCTGTTTTTTCATTCCCGATGCCAGGCTGTGAATTTTCCTTTCAGAAGGCCAGACTCAAAGTGAGATGGATATATTGAACATGTGGATTTCAAGGAAATGTTTTTCCCGGCAACTGTAAAAGTGTAAAAGCATTCAGAGCTCGTTCTCCTCTCCACATGACTTTTCAACAGGTTAAATAAATGTGTGTAGCAGTCAGATATTCAGCTATGTGATCCACAGTTACTGGGGCAGATAAATGCTAAGCTGACCGTGGTGTCTCCATGCCAGCAGTGCAGTGTTTCAGTCCTCCTGGCTTCTTTGGGGGTGTTCTGGTGTTCTCTGATGCTGACTCGATATCAGCTACTGGTGAGACTCATGTAGCTTTTTAGTCTCCCCTCAGTCAACATTTGACAGTTGTGAAGGAACAGATGGGCTCGGATCTGCTCCAAGATCAGATGTGGAGTGAGGGTATTTACAGGAGACTCCACAGGAGGGTTTTGCACCAACAGGTTCTCTGTCCTGGCTGCCTCCCTGAGTGTACTTCTGTGGCTGTGTTGAGGAGCAGTGCTGGGTCAGAGGGCTGCAATTTTCTTAACTGCCTCAGTTGTCTAAATGCCACTTTCTCAAGTGTTACATTGCAGGGGCTGTGAGTTTTTGTTCTGTATCGAAAAACCAGCATCCTATTCTGCATGAGGGAAAGCATATATTCTAATGATAAAAGGGGTCATTCCTAAAAGGCAGATAGAGATATACGCGTTATATATTCTCTACAGATCTATAAACAGTCCTTTGAGTCCATTCACATCACACTGTGAGTCACTGATGTTTCCTATTTAGTTTTCAGTGAAGACCCCAGCATCTCGGTTGTAAAGGAAAAATAAAAATAAAATAAACTCATTGTGAACAAACCCATTGGGCATGTTTCTAAGAGTTCTGGATACACAACATACAATATTCTTAGTTATTAAAGGAGAGGATCCCTGAGAATCAGAGTTGCATTGTGTCAGGGACTATAAGCATACAGAATAAAATGATCCTTTCTGAGAGCATGAGCAAAACCTGATCCTTGGGTGACCTAACTGGCATTGCTAAGCTGGAGGCAGCAGACCCATATTAACTTAGCCACTTGATAGTATGATCTTCTCTTCCTTTGTGTTTAAAAAAGTCCCTTTTGAAAGAGTAATTAGCATAGATTTGAAACACTAGAGGACTGTGGTGTGCTACTCAAGGTCTTGTGTTTTTCTTTCCTTAATTTGAATTTCCCAACTTTAAAATGGAACCTTTGAAATTTAGAATACTGGTTCCAGTAGCTAGGACTCACATATATAAATGCTGCAATTATGGTGTAAATGGATATCAAGATTAAATAACTGTGGCACTATAGTGAACATGAACAGCATAATTTTATTAATGAATTAAGACTATAATTTCATACAAAACTAGATCTTATGTCAGCTGAAAGATTCTACTGCTTTAAATGAAAACAAAATTGCTTGTCCTCAATAGCTACATCTTTAATATAAAAATTATTTGTATTTTTTATTTTGGGGCCTTAAATTTATGCAATATAGTAATGCTTCAATGTGGGACTTTTCAGAAGGAAGACCTAGGAGTTTTATAGAGAACTCAATCCAAACTGCCTCTCTATTCAGCAGATTAAAAATTGAGGTCCTTCTCTGGTTTAAATGGCAGTCAGAAAATCCACAGGTAATCCCTGTAACTTTTCATATAAATTTGATAACAAAAGAAAGTGTGCTGCCAGTATCTCTATAACATAACTAAGCTTCATTGCATAACTCAAACCATGATGGAGATTTTGACATGCTCAGTGGCAATCTGACAGATGTGTCATAGCGTCTAATCCCCCAAAGCCCCAAAGCTCTTTGAAAATGGGTGTTTCTGAAAGACCGGATTGGAAAACATGCTGCTTTTTTATTAAGCTTTTTCTCTCAGTGCTTGTATTTATTACAGCGTCATCTTGTTGCCAGGCTGACTGTATAGATATGCATTAACTAGGCTGGCAATTCTGCTTTGTTAGCAAAGAGGTAAAATGTATATAATTATGTATATTTAAACTATATTTTATATAAATATATAAAAATGTAATTGTTTTTGGTTACAGTTTGAAAATATTGAAGTTGGGACTTTATGGCTATTTTATCCCACATGTTCCTGTTCTGTACAGATGTACCTCTGGTGTATCCCAGCCTCAATATTTCTGGCATTTAAAAAAAAAAAGAGTTAACATTACTATGGATCTGTGATAAGTTCAGAAAGTATTCTGGAGCAGTATTTGAAATGCCATTTGTAGGGAGGAAAATAAACTGTGTGCTTGAAAGTGATTTTGACAAAATGACCCCTAAATTTAAATGCAGACAGCGTCTCTCGTCATGGGATTTGCCAGCATATCTCTAGGCCAGACTCGTGGGAGACTGAAAGGAGGTTTCATTGCAACATCACCATGTCCTATAGATTGTGCTCAGTGGCGTCTCTGTTATTTGGATGACATCCACAGTTGGTAAAAAGAGAAAATTGGGCCAGTTTACATTCTGTTACAGAGCAGCTTCCTGGATGACAGAATAATTTCCAATCAAAGTGCCCTGGATTACTCCCTGCTGTGAGCTAATAGGGTGCTAATTAGCATATTTCATTTATTTACTTAACTGGGATAAAAACAATTGGGCACAGGTCCCATATACAATGGTTTCCTGGGGAAGCTGCAAACTGCTGTAAGTGTAACCGTGCTGCATTAAAAAGATATAAGCTCACATAAACATAATGTGCAGACTGAACACAAACTGATATGGCTGTCCAATCGCCTCATACACTGAAAGCGGTTTAGAACATTAAATAAAGCTGTATTTCTGTTTCCTTCAAGTCTTTAAGTGGGCTAAATGAAATTAGAGCAGCACTTTTCCAATCTTTGCAGGTCCACTGGTGACAGTACTGAACAAGTGCTGTGCTGTGGACAGCATCATGCTTTGCCTTGTGCTCTCTCTTGCATTCACTGTTGCCTTAATATCTCATGACTATGAACAGTACTGAAGGCTTTTGCAAGTACTGGATTACCCATAAAACATGGGTTGGGAATTGTTGTCCTGCAACTTTTTTCCGACTTTCTCCAGTGCGTTCCCAGGGTGGGGCACGCCTGCCCGGCACATTGTGCTATTCTTGAAGATCTTTGTAGTTGCAGAAATGTTGAAAGTGCCATTTGTTTATTCCTCATGCCCAGCCTCCCCATGCTCCCAGTTTCGTGCATGTTGTAAAACTTAGAAAATTTCAAGCACCAAACTTAGTGGTTCATCTGGGGAAAGTTTGAATGTATTTTCTATGAGTTTGTAGAGGATGAGACAGGGACGAAAACTCTCCTGCTTCGTTGAACAAAGGTCTCTTTCCAAACTGTTTGACATTTTAAAACACATCTTTGCATTTTTATATCTTAAGCAAGAGTTTTACTTAGGATGAAATTCCTTATCCATTTTGATTCACATTCTGCTTAGTTATGAAAATCTGGATTTGCCCTAAGGCACTATAATATCTCTCTGCATCTGGGAGGCAAGTTCATTAAATGAAATGGAGAGATTTTGAGATCAAGAGACCTGGGGTCTGTTTCTGCCCTCTTTACATCTTATTGTGTGACATTGAGTAATGTGCCTTTCCATTCTTCAGTTTCCTTATCTGTAAACCGGAGAGAATAATGCTTTATCCTGCCCTTCTTAACGTGCTTTAATATTCTCAACTGGAAGATGCTTTTTGGCAAAGATGTGCTAACCCCCAGCTCTCTCCCCTCATCCCAAACCTAGCTCACCATTTCAGTACACAATAACCTCCTACCTGAGTATTTGTGTCAGGATGTACTTTTTATCGTTTGTCTGGTTTCCAAATTCAACCGGTACTAGGGTTATCAGTCTTGTTACAATCCTTGTTCTGGTTTGTACGATCTGCCTTCCCTCCTCTGCAGCTAGCCTGGGAGGCCCTTCTCATTCTTTTCCATGGGAGAATTTTGCTCTTATTTTCCTGTGACTCAAAAAGCCCCTGAGCTGGAAAAGAGCAATTCTAGAGCATATGTTTCCCGTACTCTATTGAGTGAAATACCACTGTGAAAGAATATTGCCCTTCTGCATTTTCTGTGCTTGTAAAACACGTTTAGACTATCCAAGGATAAAAATTTATAAACCAATAAGAATAGAGATCTGAGCATTGGAGGAGACAACACCTTATTTCAGCCTAGTAAGACCTGTTCCCCAGGAGGTGTGTTTTTTGTGTTGTTAAAGTCATCATATATCTCATAAAAGCATCCTTTCCACCACCATTCAGTACCTGTCCTCTCCTTGGGTACTGAAATACTATTCATCTTTTCTGATGCAGTGATATGTCCTGCAGAAAGAAATATGGTTCCATTTTGGGGTTCTATGAGTAGACCTAATGGCTGTAAGTTACATGCCAAAAGGAATTTAAACATGAAATGAAACATTCTTTCGTTTCCACCAGACCCACCTGAACATTGTGCAAAAGCAAATGGAGGCACCCATTGAGGACTAGCCCCACAATTTGAGCATATTCATTAGCCACTTTCATTGCTACAGTATACTGGCATAAATTCAGGAAAAAGTAAAACAAACAAAAAAATTCCCTAAGGCTCGTGAATTCATGACCACAGTCCCAGAAATGCGACTGTTGATCCGTGTGCAGAAGAAACTACTGGTCATGTTTCCAGGGCCATTTGAATTCCATCAGGGGCCAAAAACCTGGATGACAGTTCTGTATAATTTTAGTGTGTACCATGTTGGAGAGCTCATCATTGGTGAGTGAACCAATTTTTCAGTAATCTTTGTCACAGCAGGCAAGATAGAAATTGGTCTGTAATTTGTAATCATTACTTCTTTGCTTGAGATTAATCCTGGATCACCCACAGTGAAAAAAGATGCCTCCTAACCTCAGGAAGGACCACTCTCCATTCAGAAGGCCACTGAGGATTGCTGTTCACAAAGCACACTTTGTCTTGACCATCCTTCTTTTTTATATCAGATGAACTTTCATCTGTGTTCTACTTTTTGCTACAAGACTGAGTACTCCAGACATTTTACATAAAGCAATTTTCTCAATTCTTAGTATTGTGAAAGAGATTGGAGGGTGTGGGGGAAGGCTTTGGAGTTTTCCTATTGATATATTTTTCAGAAGGGACAAAAAAAAAGTGCTATGATGCACGCAAGTAGATTTGGGCAGTGAATAGAAATAACCTTTATTAACACAGAAAGGCTCTACTTACTACCAGGTAGTTAATGTGAGGAATTTGGGCTAAAGGATACTGTGATTCTCAAGATCCAAGTTGGCTTCTGAAAGCAAAGCACCGACAAAGCAACCCAGCTAGTCTGGCACTGTGCTGTATATAATGAAACCTGTGCATTGGAAAGCCTCTGATATTCAAAATGATTTCTTAACTAACTGACCGCTTTAAGGTAGTACCAAGATTTCTTATACAATGTTGTTCTTTTTTTTCAGTTGAAAGGCACTGGTCATTTGGTTATTGATTCTCCTCCTTCCCCTTCCACTCCTGACCTTCCTTAAATGGACTAAAGGGAGCCCTGGCCTAGAGTTTGGTGTTCTGATGTAAAATGCTCTTCAGTTGAAATCAGATTATTTGCTTTAATATTGAACGGCTTCAAAATAAGAGAAACAGAAAAAGGAAGGGAAAAAAAAAAGAAAAAGATAGATATGTGACTACGTTGCAGGAATGGCTGCGGGATACCAACATTGAAAACAATAAACGTGGTCATAGTATTCATCAGGTGTTGCATTTCCAGTAAGGACAGATAAGTATTGAACAAGAATGATAAATTCAGTGTATGATGGGTGAGAAAAGTCTTCTGGAGTGCTTAGGGTATTGGAGAGCCTATTTTACGATAAATAACAAAAAGGAAAAAGTTATGGAAGCTGAAGGGCAGTGTAAAAATACCAACAAATAGATATGAATGGCCTGCAATTAAATGGAAATTAAAGGTTTCTTGCCATCAGGTACCATCGTTGGTATATACACACATCCATATGGTGGTATAAAACATATGGTGGTATAACCATCACTGAATAATCTAGGAGGTCCTTTACAGTATATTTCCTATACTGATGTATTCCTAAATAGCTGTGTTCATGTAATTTTCTTGGATTTGGATAAAATATCAGAATAATGTTTTGAGAGCTCAGTTTTCAAAGAGTGAGCATGTGAATTGAAATACATGTGTAACTTAAAACAAGCTTTAGGATTAGGAATCTTTGAATAGCTTGTTTTGGTTAACTTTTCTCTTGATCTGTAAACACCAGTTATGGAGCTGACTATAAAGAGAGCAGCATGAAATACTGGAAAAAAATGTCTTATGTAAATTACCGCTCATGTCTTACTGACGACTTCTTTTATTTAATTGAGAAGTTAGAAGCATCTGTCTTGTACTTCAGATTTAAGATAATTCCAAGAAGGGGACACTGGCAAATTATGTTTTTTCTAGTATATCCATTGAACCCATTAATTTTAAATGAATTGTTGGAGTGTCACTGGAGGGCTGTAGTTTGATTTTTATTTTTATTGGTGTTTGTGTTTGATGTGGAATGTGTATACATAACTGAACTGAACTCCGTACAGAATTTGGGGGAAACTTGGCACCTTTTTTTATGTGCGTTAGAGACTTTCTTCTTTGTCTATCTGGGATGTCTCTGGTTTGGAGACTTTCCAAGATCACCTTCATTTATCATTTGTGGTATGGTGTTCTGTTATGGGTTTCTCGCAGTCCTTCCTGATAGATCTGTTTTATTTGATTATGCACCAAGACAAGAGAGAGGAGGAAGGTTTGGATATTCAGGAAGAAAGTCTATGGCTCTGACAGGAGCCAAGCGTTGGCCTTCTCTGTGTCTTGCTCCTGGCTCTGAATGAAGGGGTGCCCCTCAGGAGGAACAGGGTAGGAGCCTGCTGAGCGAACTGATGCTGGCAGATACTTGGAGCATGGATTGAATGTGTGAGTGCCCTCTGTCTCTGTTTCTTCTTTATGCTCCAGGAACACAACAGGGGTCCAGCAAAAATGAAAGTAAATTGAGCAAAGACTGTCTATTTCTGTCCCATTTCTCCAAATATTTCTAAAGTGCAATGGTTTTGCATGCCAGTCCTTGCTGCCAGCTATGTCTGCACATCCTGACTCAGGGATGTGTAGTTGAGCAAAAATGAAAAGCTCCTCCTGGCTCCAGGTAACTTATAATGTGAATATTTATATAGAAAAATTGGGGAAGGGGGGCGTTGTGGCAGCAGGATGACTGCTGAGAGGAGACAACTGGACATTCATGAACTAATGAAGTTTGTCTGTTTCTGCTTCCATGCACACAAGAGATGTACTCAGATATATTTACTTAATTAATTTCTGCTATTGTCTCATTTTCTGTGCTCCTTTGTTGCCTGATCAATCTTCTTGTTATTTGAGCTTGCTCTTTTTCTTCTCTGAAACTGATATGTGCATAAGCTGTAGCAAAGATAGCTGAATATTGGAGATTTTGCATCTGTGACTCATTCTACTGTGAACTGAATATATTATTTTCTTAGCCTCTTTACCCTTTAGAAAATCATTGAGAGATATATATATATATATATTCATTCCCTTAAATGAACAAACTCACATCTGCTGAAAGAATGTTTGAAAAAATACCCCAAAACCTGTGGCTTATTTTTTATATTTCAAAATTTGGTAATTTCAGTGAATTAGTGGTGGATATTTTTCTGCATACATCCTCCTAAAAATCAAATTCAGAACCCCACTTGGTCTACTCCATAGCAACTTAATTCCTTTAAATTTCAAAAGAGAAAGAACAACTAAAGAAAAAACAGTATAGATACAAAACAAATCTCCAAATGTAAGTTTTGGTTTTGTAAAAGTATTCTCAATCTGTATAGGTTTGTATTTTACGTTGCCTGCAGGGCTACGTTTCTTTTTCTCCATCAGGTAAGTCCTGTGTTACCTTTTGTGGACTCAAGAAGAGGCTGTGTGACCTACTGGGGAGTCAGGAACCCCCTTCCCTGTCGCTGAGCCTGGGCACATCCATGTTGCTCTACTTTCCATTCCTTGCTCTCAGCTGCTAATTGCATGTTGAGGAGTTCAAAACAGGGACCATCCCTTACGCTTGGTCTGGAGAGCACCAATCCCGGTGCAGTCCTGTTCGCTATCAAAACTCCAGCTTGCTGCTGCCAAACAAAGTGTAACTTTTTTGTTTTGCTTGTGAATATTATTAACAAGGAATGCTTCAGGAATAAAACGTGATGTCTGTATTGATAGCATGTGAATTGTGTAGTAAGTACTTGTAAGCAGTTCACACCAGAGATTCATTCAGCTTTTACTTTCACATTGTTAGTTGGAGAGGTAACTGCTTGCTTTCTTAATGAAAAATGAGGTTTGTGTTTTTCCTTAGTGCAGTAAATGTCCATGACTTATAAGATACTAGCAGCTGATATTGTCATGACTTTGATATGCAGAGAGAAACTTATACTTTCTATTAATACTGTTTTCCTCATAAGGGGATGGTTCTCAATTGTATACAAGGATATATAGTAACAGCTTTTTTTTTTTTTATACTTTATCAGAAGTCTTCATGCATCTATCCTTTTGTAAATATACGAAGCTGTAGAGAGAAAAGCAAAGCCACAAAGAGAATTGTTAAATCAGACTTGATGTGCTTTGCCAAACAAAGGAAAAGTTCAAACTGCATTGTAGATACAGTGCAAATGAATTTCTTTGCGGCCATAGACACTCATCTGTGGTCTAATAAAGATCATTCTAATTCTGTCCCTTCTTCAAGACTTTATAGCCCTGTCTGTCTGGGAATCCTCGTCAGAATTGTAGCAGACGGGGTGAGAACCTGGATTGCACTGGGAAGTTGGTAAGGATCTGAATGGGGCCCAAAACTGGTGGTAATCACAGGCCGTTTCAAATAGCCTACCAGAAAAATGTACTGGATTAAAGAATAACATTTTAAATAAGAACTCAAGTGTTCCTCCTTATGTGAATTCTTCTTTTGAAAATCATCAAAAAATTAAGACAGTTACAATATGTTTGAAAGTGCTGGGGGAGGAAGAAAAGAAGATAGTGCTCACAAAGACTAATTGAAGCATAGAGATAGGTATCTTTCTGTATGTTCCATTTATTATTTTTTACCACTTCTTTTATTAACATGCATCTAGAGTTACATGTTGCTTTAATCTCCTTGATTAAGACTTGCTGAAAGGGTCTGTCATTATTTTTTGTCTGAGTGCCTCAGGTCCTACTTCTTGTTTTACATTAGCTGTGCTGACTACCTCTGACTTGAAAAGGAAATACTGTAGTTTTAGTAAAGTTTAGTAGGACTGAGTCTCTTTTTATTAGAAAACCCCCAAAACACAGCAAAAACCAAATGCCAGAATCCGTTGCATGAGTAAATACTATCTTCAGGGAGAAGACACCACTTTCCCACAACTGATATGCAGTAAATATTAATTTGAACAGCTTTTCAGAGCTGTTTTCCATGTTCTTTTCGTACCACGGGTTTCCTATGAGTATTAATTTGCTGATGACATGTCTGTTTTTCCCTCCTCTAGTAAATACGTGTCTCCAAAGCTGAGATACGTTGTCTCTTTAGCTGGAAAGAGTTAACTCAGCTTGCCAGTGCTTTGCTGCTGAGCCACATTTAAGTAGTTCATTGGGGCATTGTGACTGTAAATGAGGTATAGTGTCCTGACAACTGTTCATGATTTTTTTCATAAATAAATAAAACTGCATCAGAAGATGTTCTACTTCTAAGGAATAGACAGTTAAAGGTAGTGGCCTCCCCCCCAAGTTCCTAGAAACAAATTCACAGGAGTTTACTATGATTTCAGCCCAAGAGGGGAAAATATGTTTTTAATGTAGGATTTTTTTCCCCTGTCAGAGAGTTCAGGAAGATACTTAACAGGAGAATGAAATAAAGGTCCATTGTAAAGGTACCTAACTCATCATTACCACGTGCATCCTGTACATTTCTGCTGTACTGTTGTCTTTGATATTATAAACTTGATTTTGATTTTTTTTTTCCCCTAAATTGGATTTTATATTCATGAGTATATATGGAATGATATAATTTAAAGAGTATTTCTAACATATGGTAGAAGTATTTGTATGCATGCAAATACCACCCTGGATCACAACTCTAGCTATTAGATACCATATTTTGATTTTTCTTTGTGTGTGTGTGTATTGGAGAAAGAGATTCCAGTTGTGAAAGACGCCAGTTATACCTATCGGTTAGGGAATGCGAGATCTGCTTGGAGAATTGGTAGTTAAAAATGCAATTTAAATATTCTGCTCTGTTAATGCTTCAGGTTAATAAAAACTGCTGTAAGGAAATATTTTAGGATATAGATATTTAGAGCAGTTGGATTACTTTTGACAACAGTGCAAGGAATCCATTCAAAGCTGATTCTCCCCTTTTGTTCACTGAGGACCTGCAGAATCTAAGATAAAAATGGCAGTTGTCCTCAGGGCACCCTGAGGCATGTCATTAAAATTGGAATTTGATCCTCTTTTCATGGTTACTTGGGACAATCAACCACAGCAAACCTGAAAACTCATCAGTTTTCAAAAATATGACATGCCCTTGACTTTGTCAGTTTGGATTCAATGTGCAAGATTTGAGTATTTCAGAATCCCTTTAGATGTCACTCTGTCTTCAAGAATACAAACATCGTGCCTTGTACTATATAAAAGATACAGTACTTCTAAACATTTATGAGCGCTTACCCTACTTATGACAAGGGACAAACTAAACTATAGTTGTCAAAGTAAAATGCTTTATTAATTGAAAATTTTGAACACTGCTAATTGTAATAAGTAGACATGTATTGAGTCCAGTTCTTTTTATCTATTAAAACAGTCTTTTAAATGGAAAATTGGACTGTCTGAAGTAGTCTGGAGCTTTCTAAAGCTGAGTGAAACTATCCATTCTACCCGGCTGTGTATTTCTATTTGATAACTGCAATTTTCAAAAATATCTGGAAAATGGATGCAGCACAACATTTTGCTGTTTATTCCTCTGTACCTGGCCTCTTACCGCTTTGAAGCACCTTGCCTTCCACCCTTCCAGGCTCCCAGGTTTTAAGAATTTACATATATTTTCATATGTAGTTTTTTAATCAATAGCAGAATAATCACTTTTCTGTTCCCTGCAAATGAGCTGCCAGAAAATTGCATTTTGTCTCCATGGCAGGGAAACCATGAGCTGGCCATTTTGCCATCACTGCAGCTTGCCATTGGGAGCTCACTGATGCTTGATGTGCTGGAAGCCATATGGCCTCCTCTCTCTGCTCTTCCTCTTGCTGCTCCCCTGAAAGTTGCAAGTGGGGAAGGACCAGCTGCTGACACCAAGGACAAACAGGGACTTCGTTCAAGAGAGGAACAATGATGGTGAGAGACCTTCAGCTGTACCTCGGCTTCCCCCCAAGACATTTTCCTTCCCGCTACCTCCTGTCCTTAAGCTTTCTGTAATATGCATATGCTCCTTCCTTCTGGTTTTTTTTTTTGTACATCTCTTTTTACTTAGTCTGTAAACTAAAGTTCCTAGTTAAAATGCAAATTATTTGTAACTGCAAATCAATTCATTTAATAATTGGCATAAAAGTGTTACACATGGAGCAGCACAAAACTTGGCAGCACTAGACAGGAGGAGGTTTCGGTGCCTAATCCCCACCAGGCACATAGGTTAAGGTGTTTACTTGGTGCCATTTGTGTGGGAAGGAGAAACCTTGCCTGTTCATGTGGAAATTCCTAATTGCTTTCTTCGTTTTGACAGATTTATGGTTTACAGTGAAACATAATTGCAAGTAACATAACAAAGTAACACTGATGAGCACCTGTAGTGTTGCTGTTATAAATAGGATGACTAGCGTACAGTCTTGATTATTGTAAGAGTACATTCATCTGAATTTTTCTTTCCATGTGGGTTACTCTCTTGGTCTTCTGCTTCAGTTTGCAGAATTCCTTCAGTCTTCAGCCCAGATGGGCAACATCTGTTGCCTCACTTTTCTCATCAGTTGTTCAACAGTGAAATGGTTAATAGGATGTGCTAGAGGCAAGTGAATACCTGGTAACCTGCTACTTGTCCTGAATTTCCACTCTCATGATTTAAATTAATCCCTGGGTTTTTGGAGAACGCTCTGCTTTGTGAAGTTGTCCTCTGCAGAAAGGTGTTGGGCTTCGTAAGACAGAATACAATAGAATTGTGCCTCTGGCAGCTGAGGAAGTTACACATCTATATGCTCTGCAACATGCTGGAAAAAAAAAAAGAGATCCTGAGATCTGCTGTGATGTCCACTTCACTGGTGTGACTGTTGAGGGGCTTCAGGTTGATAAATGAGGGAAGGAACCATGACCTAAAGTTGGAAGAGGTTGTGGAGGTTGGTATTTAGGACACCTCTGTTGTTTGTCTACTTCATGTACTGACTTTTGCAACAGTTGACAAATTATCCTATTTTTTTGAGCCTTGGTGTCCTTTTCTATATATTGAAAGTATTTCTGCATTTTAAAAAAGAAATGTCACTGGCAGAATGCTGTAGGAGCACAAAGTTTTGCAGAGACCGTAAAGCTCCTCATATTAGTTATTATGATGACATACAGTGAATATATATTACATCTGATATAACACACCAAGTAATTGATGAATAGCTGTCTTTATTGAGGAAATAAAGAAAAAGAAAGGGAACCTGCTCAAGAGAGCGAGCAGTTCTCTGGTTTAGAATTATCCAGGTCTCTGGCTTCACCGTATGCTGCATGGGGAAGGCTTTGCAAGCCTGGCTTTCGTCTGGTCCATTCTCTGCAGCTGAGGTGCGGAGTGGGCTGTGCACTCGCAGGCAGGTCCATCTCAGGCAGGACCCTCTCAGTCGCTGCAGTAGCCTCAGTTGCTTCATGATCAGCTGAGAGACACGTAGAGGGGATGTGAACTCCTGGTTCAAGTTTTCTTAGAAATAAGGTAGTATTTTTCTGAAAAGAACTGGACAATGTCCAAACTTGCATTTATAGTACATTACAGGATTTTTTTCCAGAGCTCTGAGGTCAAGACCGTTGTGTCTACAGAGAATAAGAGTGAAATTTTGATAAGTCTGAGGCTGGGTGTGATGGTCTAATAAAAAGAATACTAACAGTGTGCCTGGATGGTGGCACAAGTCAAAAATGGCTTTGCTTGTGCCAAATTTTCGTGAGGGGAAAGTCCAACCTGTGAACTTCAGTTTTCAAAATCCTTCCAAAAATTCTGCCAGCGGACTGGCCCCTGACAAGTTCCTTGTCTGTCAGTGTTAAATTGGAAAACCTGTCTACAGGAGGGATTCATAAGTAATGCAGGTGCAATGACAAAAAATCAAGAAAGATTTACTAGGGACTGGAAGGATGCCTACAGGTGTATAAATCGTTTTGCTTCCTGTGGACGGTGACTTCATGTTGGATTGAAGAGTAGGTGTGCCAAGATGTCATCTTATGTTGATTTCTCCTTAAAATTTATAATCAAATGCTGTTTGTTACATTTGATGTGAGGAGGAATGTTCTTGGGGATTATTTGATAGCTGCTTCTTGGTTTGTTTACTTATTTTTTATTCTTTATTTTTAAAATCAAGCATTATGATTGTGGATAAAATTTGAGAGGAAGGTCAGAGGAATGGAGATTAATTAAACTTGTGTTTTCGTACAAATTCTAGATTTTAGTTACCAAAGATTATTTACATTTATACATTTGGATATTCCTGAAACAAAATCCATAAAGTAATAAAAGTATCATAAACTACCATCGGAAAAATCCAATTTAAATGAGAAGAAAACTTATACCTTGTAAAGGATTTAAACATTCTACATTTTCTACAGCAGCTGAGCAGCAGCACTGGGGAACCAAAAAGCAAATTGGCTGTCAAACATGACTCGGGGCGGGGGGAAGTGTGTGTGTGAAGCTATCGGCAATAATCACCTTTTAAATTAAAGGCTGATTTTTCAACAGAAAATGCACTTCTGTTGCCTGATTGCTTGCCTCATGCAATCATTTTGTTTTTCAAAATGTCACGCCTTGAGTTCATATTAGTATTAGGGAATTTCAAATTTCATTACTTGTAAG
The DNA here is from genome assembly GCA_008921705.1 of Burhinus oedicnemus. Lineage (NCBI taxonomy): Eukaryota > Metazoa > Chordata > Aves > Charadriiformes > Burhinidae > Burhinus > Burhinus oedicnemus. The sequence goes on from VFFE01007836.1 coordinate 1,493,139, forward strand.
GAAAATTTCTAGGTTACAAAGGAAAGCTTGAGAAAATGCTCAAAAGTGAAAAATGAACCTTGAAAAAGCTTCAAAATGGGGAGACATTTAAAACAAGCTTTTTGTATGTTATTTTTAAGTACAAATTTTTAAAGTCAGTTCATCGTTAATTTTTCATCCTTTTTTATTTATTTATAAATCTTTCATTTACTAGTGTTAGTATTTAATGCACTAATTTTGGAAGGATTTGAATTTGTTGTCAGAATTTGTTAGAATTTGTTTTCATTAGCCTAAAGTGAAATCTTCATGATCAGTTATCTGCTATAACTCCATTGACCTTGAATAAGGGGATGGCAAGGAGATTCCCACTCATTCTGTTTGCTCTGCCTGTTCCCCACTTACATGCTTTTATAGGACTATTTTTTCCTTTGTTTTGAACATGTAGTTTTTTTCATTCTCATAGTTCTGTGCCGTTGTGCTAAATGCCTCATAGGTGGTAGCAAAGGTATATGCATGTTAGTATACTGAAAGTTATATATTTTATACCATACATGAAAAATTGAATTATGCTGTTATTGAAAATTGTTTATTGAAAATACAATACAAAATCTGAATAAATTCTGCTGTTACAAATCATGTATTTGGGTTGCAGTTGCTGTGAGACTGAACCCTTACAGGTTCTTAAACTTTCCTCAGGATCATTTTAAAGCTTCACTCAGCCTAGGATTTTAGCTTAAATCTGTTAAACAGAAAGGTCTTAAGATTGTCTGTCAGAGTTTTCTGTAGACAGTAACATAAATACGGGGCTTACTCAAATGCTGGCCTCTCTGGAGTCTGAGTACCTTGAGCAAGGTGCTTCAGAGCAAGATCTGAATCTAATATTAAAGATAAAATATTGATTGTTTAGATTTCTTGCTGAGAAAACTCATTAGCATTTTAATATCAGCGCATGTGTATTTTCATATGACATTCTTTAAATTTATGTTTGGTCAATATGAAAAAGCCCTTCTTCTGAGCTTCAGAAATTCCTATACTTAATTTTAAAGAGACATAGTTTTAGTTCTGTGACCTTTATCATAGCAACAGTGAAGAGTAAATCTCATTCAAAGCATTTAAATGAGATCAAACATAACCTGCAGAGTAGGTAGAATGGAGAGTCGGCTCTTTTTGTAATGCTTCTGAGCCTTCTTGCTTTTAGCCCTTTGTTGTTAAAGCACGACATAAATGTGTTCCGATACCAGGCTAAATCGGTGTTAATGCAAGTGGCTGTGCTCTGAAATCACTGCAAATGAAATCTGAATCTGATACATAAAAACGAGTGCTCCCTTTAAATTTTAGTGGAAGCATTTACTTCACGTCCTAATAGTAGAAACATTTTACTGTTGGAGTGACAGTAGTACACACTAAAGACAGTGTTGGTAATACACGTTAATGCTAGTTACACATGGAATTTTTGGGGTGTTTTTATCATGTTAAACCCCGCTGTGACACATCTCAACAAATAGCACCGATTAATCATTGCTGGTACGGCTTAGTTTTGGTCCATTTACTTTTCTGACGCCAAAAATGGAGAGTTGAAGGCATTTAATTATGAATATGTACTGAGGTATACTTCATTATTAAATTTGAAAAAGACTTTTTTTTACAATAGAACATTTGTGAATTCAGAAGTCTTAGATGATGTTTGTTTTATCTACTCTATTGTACTTCCACCTTAGTGAAGGATTTTATGATAGAAGGGAAATAGCTCGGTATCCTAGCTAAAAATGGCGTTGTAGAGCACATTATGTGAATGTGGCAATTGGGTAATGAGGGGTTTGTAAACTTTGTAAAGTATATAATTCTCCTCCTAGGTTCTTACCTATCCAGACTTTTTATATCTTTAAGTACTTCATGATCAGTAAATAATAAATTCAATTTACTGAATAGAAGTTTTGTCACTTAGAAATACTCACTTGGAATATATATTTTTAATTGGCATCAATGGCACACTTCCCAGGGAGCATAACAAAATGGATCATTTAATAGATGCCCAATCTCTCCATCCATCTATCTATCAGCGCAGCACATGATGTTTTGACTTTAATATGGTAATTATCTCAGGCTGACTTCAGAGGAAGAAGCTGCCACCCACACAGCAGTGCTTAATTACTTTAGACTTCAGTTTGCCAAGAGAAAAATTGACTTTTTTTTGCACATTGCATGGAATTGAAATGATTTCATTGTCATTTTATTTGAAATGCAGCCTGACATCACCATGGCATCATGGGAAAGAGAATGCAAAATTTCTCTGAAATTCTTAAAATAGGCTGAAAGCCGCCTTATATTTTAATGGTTTTCTATGAAGCCTGTGTTCACATTCCTTGAATGTTAATGATGAGCTGCTTCAGCTTATGGGAGGAATTTTTTTCTGTGAATACATTTCATTTGCAAGCCAATGAATACAGTTTTTTTAAAAGTTGCCAAAACCTGATACAAACTTTGGCATTTTAAGGGCAGATGACTGTTCAAATTAATGTTTGCTCACTGTACAGTTTGAGAACATAACTAATAAGATGAAAGAGATAATGAATTAATGGCAGAGTGCAGGCAGCTTAGGAATCAAATAAGTAATTTTTTTTGTCGTTGACAATCACAGCTATTATAATGAAATGAGATAAAAAAGTTGTGTATGTGTGTTTTCAGCAACTGAAAGCTAAATTTAATATCTATGAAAATTAGTACAAGGTTTTATGTATATGTTGTTAAACATGCTGCTAATTGATTTGCCACACAAATACTGGAGGCAACCTGCTTGAATTAAATGCTGTAGATGGATTCTTGTGCTCAGAAGAGGAAGACTTGATTCCTAAATGTCTTACCCTATGTCCACTGCAGAAAAAGGGCCATTTTGGGATTGATTTCAAAGGCTTTATTGCATCTCTTGCAACCACTAATGCCAGCGGCGTTAAAATCCTAGAAGCCTAGGGGACAGGAGAGGAGATGAAGCAGACCAGTAGCCTGGGTCCCGTAGGGAAAAGCTCTTTGTTGCCAGGCTGGAAAGCGAATGCCTGGGTCTGGGCTCTGATGCCTTCCAGGGCTCTCTGTGGGTGGACGGCGCTTTGCAGGGCTGCGAGTGATGCTGATGAGGTCTGAAAAATATTTAAAGCAATCTTTCTCTAACTACATGGCACGCTGTTGGCTGTGAGCAGTTGAAGGTTTGGGCCACTGTTTGAGCAGCATATTCTATGCACATTTCACCTGGCCGTGGGTGCAGAACCGAGGCAGGAAAAAGCACATGTGTTTATCTGTATCAGAATCTGCAATAAATCTTCACATGGTGAATCCTGCCAGTCTTGCTGTTATAATTTCACCCTCAACAAGAAAATTCAATATACTGTCTTCCCAAATGGCAAATAAATAATATCGAAACTTTCCTTTTTAAGGTAAGATGTATCTTCTTTTTTCGGTTTAGACATCTATATAGTGAAGACCCACTGAAATTATTATTTCATTGTCACAAACACTTTTCACAAAAGAAGAATGCAGAGAAGCCTTTTGAAATAAATCTGGTGACACTAGAGAGTTTACAAATGCTAGCATATTAATATACAGCTAAAATAATAATAAAAAACACCATGCTGCTAAAGATGTTTAGTATTATCCGCTCGCTGCGGGAGTTTATTAGAAACTCCAGCTTTCTTTTATTAAAATTTCAATTGGCTTGGTGAATGAGATCCTATGTTAGTGTCATAAAGTGAGAAGCCAGAAGGAGAGAATATTGGCGTTTAAGTGCAGATTTCATTTTGAAATAGTGTATGTTATACAAGAATATTACATATCACAAATATTACATATTAGTGGTGTTAGAAATAGTTGCACTGATTTCTATATTCATCAAATTGTCGTTGTTTTCTGTGCCATCTGGTAGTTTATATGTGTCATTTTTAAATATATCCTAAGAGGTTTTTAATATAACTATAAATGGAAAGCAAATACTGCATAGTTCTGTGAAGATTTTAAGATGGTTGGCACACATGATCTCCCAGAATTGGCTTCAGTGTCTAGGGATGAACTTTAAACCAAAAGACTAGACTTTTCTGAACCATTATAGGGAGGTCATGGATTTAAATTTGACAATTGTATCTTTTTAGGTAAGTGATTTAATAGTGATTTTTAGTTAACACTGCTCAGTGTTTTTCAACGACATTCTCAGTTATGTAAAACAGCCGTGTGACGGCTTACCCCTCAACCTTTTTTCTTTCTTTTTTCTTTTTTCTTTTTTCTTTTTTCTTTTTTCTTTTTTCTTTTTTCTTTTTTCTTTTTTCTTTTTTCTTTTTTCTTT
>VFFE01007836.1:1502534-1567216 GCA_008921705.1 Burhinus oedicnemus
CCCCACCCCCCCCGGTAAATTGATGAGGACAATTTCAAATATCCTTTTGTTTTGTTCAGATAAAGTTGAGAGAAAGAGTGGTAGGATAGCTAAGAGAACAGAAACTGCAGATTTCATTCTGCTTTTTTTTCTTGGCATGATTTCTTTTTTTCTTTTTTTGGAGACTTAAGACATGGAAAAGATCTCTCTATCCCAGTGTACCTCTCAGTGAAATGACTATTATAATACTTCCTGTGCAGGAATGAACTTTATAGTAGATTTCAAAGGCCCAGAGATTAATGGGTAGAAGGCAGTTGATAAATTAAATTGTCATCCAGATGTCTTCCCTTTCTGCTACTTTATCATGCTATAAAATTTTTTAATGAGATATTTAATGCAACTAGTTGTTGTGAATGATGAAACAACAAAAACAAATTTTTTTTTGGTTTCCTTGCTACATGTCTTGCTTCAGAGTGGTGAAGAATGTAGGCTGTGTAATGTGATAACAATTAAATATTTGAGTATGTGAAATATAGACAGTGTTTTGAATTCCAAGGTACTTGTTAGTGAGAAATTAACTTAGAAGATGCTTTAAAATTCCATCTGCATAGCATGGGATGTGGAATGTTATCAGTTTAGCCCTAATGTGAGCCAAAGTGCTCTGGCTTTGTCATGAGGAACACACTCTCCTCATTCCTCATGAGTCTTCTAACAGTGACTTTTGATTTCCTGCTCTCTCTTTGTGTGGAATCAACTGTGGTAAGTGTGGTGGTCTAACCCTAGTCCTGGGCACTACAGAAAAGGGACCATGCTAAGTAGGTGACATTCTGACTAGGTCTTGTTATGCTTCCATGTTGTTGCTGCTGCCATGAGCTTCTGCAGAGGGCTCTTAATTGTCATGTAGCAGTTGTTAAAATATCATCCAGAGCCCTTCCATATTGCTTAGTTTCTGTTCCTCTGTTTTCATCTCTTCATAGCTGTCTGGATCCTAGCATCCTAAATTAAACTTTCACCAAGGTATTGGTTAGAGGCAGTGAATACAGACAACAAGCTTGACTCATGGTTCTTCTGGAAATCCACCTTGTTCTTGTATTTTTCCAAATATTATGATGGAAAAAGTGTCATAAATGTCCTTATGAGGTACAAATGAGAGTAGATTCTTCCCCCTAGATAAATAAGGTTCTCCATGTTGTATGACTGTGAGGGATTGTTTCTGAGCACTTCTCAGGAGAAGATTTCAACTGGTTTGATTCCACTGGGTATCGATTCTTCGTCTTTTAGTGCATGGGGGAAGTACTGAAAGAGAAACGGGAAACAGAGCACAGAGGTATTAATAAGCAATTATTTCACAGAAAGCAGTCACAAGTCAAGGCTTCTAAGTGTTGAATCTTGTGAAGTGTGGTATGTATTTAATACCTTTTTGACCGAGTTAAAAAAGCCCCTATTAAGAATTTTTCCCTGTCTTTCTAGTTTTCTCCAAACAGGAAGATCTCCACCATAGTGTCCCCCAAGTGGGAAATACTTTGTGAATTTCCCCAGATAACACTAAGCAAAGAGTTAAGTGATAGATTCAACTTCCGCTGACTGTTGTTCATGAAGTAGAAGATGACCTAGCTTGACTCTCAGATTTGATATTGTATTTGCATGTTGGCAGGCAGAAAAGTGCACAGCATTTAACTTGTAAACTTAAAACTTAATTAATGGTATTAAAGTAATTGAGAGAATATGAATGCAAAATGCCAAGATGCTGTTTTTATTGCACACTGTACAAAGCAGAAGTGTAGGAAAAGTAAGTTATTCTGCAGCGCAGAGGAATATGCATTATTAGTACATTAATACTTGTGTTTATGGGAGCTTTTAATGGTTTATGTGGCAATTGAAACATTAAACCTCCCCCCATCCTGGAGACTGCCAAGAATCACGAAGGACAAGTATGTTAGGGTATAAAGTATAATGGTGTGTATTTCTAGAATATCCCGAAGACCCGCCAAAAGCCATGTTGGTGTGGATGTGATACTCTGCCAGTGTTGCCTGTGTGATGCAGATCGTTTCTGGGGAAAAAAACCCAGCGAGACAGACTGAGCCACAATTCTAGCTGTGTAAGCTTTACTGGTGTAGAGTCTGTAGGATGCCTTAGTGGTGGATGCCATACACATTGTCTTCTGGCAGCCATCAAGAGCCATTCTTGAAGTTGTTGCTGTGTCAGAGGCACTAGTTTGTTGCAGATGAGTCACTCAGACCTGCATGTAGCATGGTGGTGACATCACTTGCAGTAGCTGAGCTGGTATTTCTGGGAGAGATCAGGATCAGTTTGGTTCAAGGAGGTATAATTTCAGTTATGCAAGCACTGACGTATGTGGTCAAGAGCCAGGGAAAAGAGAGAATTAAATCTATATTTATTTCTGTAGGCATGGGAGCGTACAGAAATATAATTTTGATGGGAATGAGTGGTTAATACAGTGTAATTAAATAACCTCCAACACTTTCCAATGTAACATTTCTGACAGTCGTAATACAATGGCAGAGCTATTAATTAAATGGGTATACAGAAAAGTATGGACAGATTATCCCAAAGGGTAACTGAGTCAGGTAAAGATGAAATGAGAAATTTGAGTATAAAAGTGGAGAGGGACAGAAAGGAGCAAAATGAAACACCTGGATTAAAGACTTGTGTAACAGCAAGTCACATAGTTAGATTGATATTCATTAGGCAAATGAATTTTTGTGCAACTATTACATGTTCCTGGATATAAGTTAGCAAGTGAACTCTTAAAAAAACCCCAAAACACCTTCATTGATTGATTCATTGATTTCTTGGAAAAAATCTCATGCTTGGTACTGAATGCTATCAGTAGTCTAATAAGGCTACAGAAATAGATTAGAGTTTACAGTATGATCTGTGGAATGTATTTTTTTTAATCACTATTTCCTTATGCTTTTTCCAGAAGACCTTTATAAAAATGCTGTAAAAGAGTTCTACAGAAGTTGAATGCATTTTTTCTAGAAAAAAAGATGGTATACTTTCTACGCAGTTTTTAAAGCTAGCCTGTAGAAATTTGTCAGGAGTGTACCCCAAGGAAATATTCCTTGGGATCAGTAATCCAATAAGTGTTTATATGCGTATGTATGCACATATGCAAAAAGGCATTGTTTCCCAGAAGGAACAGAAAACACTGTGACCATTGATATAATATTACTCCACTACAAATGATGGTAAATCCAACAGGGAGCTTTGCTAGGTTTTTACAATCTTGGTTTCTATGTATGTGTATTTTCAGCATTGTATGATATAAGGAACATTTTGTGCAAAAAGTAGTTCAGCTTTTTATTTATAATTAGTGATGTTACTAGGAAATCTTCCTGAAATTAAACTGTATGTCACCTTCTAACATACTCTTTTCTTTTAGTAGTGTACAACAGCATTTGACCCTGGCTAATGTTTTTCTGTTGTGCCTGAGAGAGAGAAAATATATTTGCTAGTTTTCTACCCTATAACTAAATTAATAGACTCGGGGACCAATTCATTAAAATTTTATATCTGATTTGTTTGGGTCATAGCTCTGTTATAACTTGTTATAAATATCTTATATTCCTTAATATTACATACTCTATTAACATAACAGACATTAACAACAATAGCCCATCTGGAGCTAGAGGGAAAAAGCCATAATCGTTTACCTTGCCAGCTGAAAAATGACATAAAAACCTTATGTGTTACAAAAGTGATTTGACCCTTCTCACATGTAATCAAGGAAATTATAAATAATTAAATGGCCTTGGGACGATCAATAGAAACTGTCCACGTTCCTCCCCTAATGATGTGATCCTTTTATTTACCCATTCAGGAATTCACTGAATGGTAGACAAGGTTAAGGCCTCTTTTTTTTGTGTTCTTTTGTAGGAGATACTGAACAATCCGTGCTGCTTTATGAAAAGATTAGGGTAACACTGAGTCTCCAGCTTTTTTGTAGAAATTATTTCATGCATCATTCTCTAAAAGTATTGACTCTGACTCAGGACCTGTGAAAATGTTGAACTGGGGGAATGTTCTGCTCTATTCCCTCCATTTCGTTTGAGGGGTAGGGAGGGCAGGAATGGGACCCAAATACCTATACATCGTGAAGTTCCTCCGTTGTTGATTACTGTACATCTTGCTCTTTCTAATGCTTTTCTTCATTTGTTCCATGGCTGTTCTTCATTTGTTCCAATCTCATCTCTTCTCCCTGGTAGCTGATCTCTTCTTGGTGTCCAGTGATAGGACATGTGGGAATGCTTCAACGCTGCGCCAGGGGAGATGTAGACTGGACATTAGGAAGCATTTCTTTACCAAGAGGGTGGTCAAACACTGGAACAGGCTTCCTAGAGAGGTGGTTGGTGCCCCAAGCCTGTCAGTGATTAAGAGGCATTTGGACAATGACCTTAATAACATGCTTTAACTTTTGGTCAGCCCTGAATTGGTCATGCAGTTGGACTAGATGATCATTGTAGGTCCCTTCCAACTGAAATATTCTATTCTATTCTATTCTATTCTATTCTATTCTATTCTATTCTATTCTATTCTATTCTATTCTATTCTATTCTATTCTATTCTATTCTATTCTATTCTATTCTATTCTATCTTTTTTAAAGAGAGGAGAAGCAGTCACTCTGGCAATAGAAAAGCAACGTTTGCCTAAAGCAAAAAAGGAAGTCCTTGTGGAAAAAAGGATCAGAGGTCAACTGACATTATTAGAAAAGCTATCAAACACTGATCTTGAAGACAACTCTGTACACACTCTGATGGACATATCAAGGGAGAACTACAGATGGGTTCCCTGAACCAGAAGGGACCTTCACAAAGGAGGGAGAAAAAAAAAAAAAGATAGCTGCCTGTTTTGTTCCTTTAGTAAATTGAGAAAATTGGGGTGGTGGTGGTGGAAGCTGGCTGTATTAAATAGGGTGTTTGTTCAGAGTCCAGAAGTCCAGATTGTCCTTGACCGTATAAGGTGACAGTCTCTCAACAGATACTTATGACTCTAAAGAATGACAGAGTTGCAGATTCCTACTTTCATTAACTGTTTTTGTGTTAGCACTGTGCAGATGCTAACCTTGGTGCATCAAGTGGCTGAACTGCACTAAATAGAGTTTTGTCCATTAAAGAATGTTAGGATAAAGCATTATTAGTAGTAGCATTAGGGAAATGTAAGAACTTTTTGAATGTGTCAGCAGATTTGTGTCACCAGAAGTTTCTGGGTTTTGAGTAATTAACTCAATGAAATCATAGATGAGTGTTGTTTTTACTTCACGGGAAACTGGAGGAAAGAGCCCTGTTTAATTTATTTGTGTATAGGTGGATAGTTCAGTGGCACAGTGCCTTCCAGTCTCCCCTCTTAAATAAGATTTAAATTTTCATTCCTCTAAAACTAAGGTGAAATTAATCAGTCGGGGAAAGTGGGGAGTAACCTCTAATGCACTGTAATGTTAAACATGTGAAATGGAAAACCTGTTAAATGTGAGGCATAGATCTTTCAGAGCATTGCACTGCAGTAAAAAGATTGCAAATGCCTCCATGCAATACAATAATTTCAGTGTGGGTTTTCTGACATGTTTTTTAAAACACATCTTAAGCCTTTGCGAAATGCATTTAGAAACTAGTGAAATATTTCGCTAGAATAATATGTTTCTTGAATGCAGTTACAAGATTTGGTCACTTCTGTTGTTAATCACAGTGACAATCTTTTGTCTTTAGGCCAAGGGCAAGAGTTCCTTGTTGATCTAGTCAGAAAGTAAAGTTTGTAGTGGCATGGCATTAATATTTATGCTGCACAGGTAATAGAGTAAATATTAGGGCCATGAATTATTGAAAGTGAAAGAAAAGTGATGAAATACTGTTTGTTAGTTTGGTTGTTATGTAATTTTACATGTTTGTGAGAAATGAGGGACCCCTGGAAGAGAGCATCACTTTAAGTACTGCTTATGACTTCTGCATTAATGGGAATTTTCATTGTCAAATGCTATGAATGTTTAAAAATAATTCTAAATGCAATTCTTTTCATGAATTGTAGAGCAAGAAAGCATGGCAATAATTCAATACAGCTACTTTAGAGAGGATGCAGGAGTGTCCTCTACAAATGATGACCCTCCCAAGGAAGTGTTGATTCCCTGAGTACTGTCAGTCTCTACCACGATTTCCTGTGTGACATAGAACAAGTGCTTCAACCCCAATTCTCCCTGCTGTTCCAAGGTGAATGATGACATGTTTGCAGCAAGCCTTCTGGATCATCATCCCTGAACTGCTGCTGTTCATGGAGCTGGTCAGTGGGCATAAGTCTGTGGTAGGCTTTATGTAAGCTTCTCTCTTAACTTTGGGGGAGGATTGTGAGAAAATTATGTATGTGCAAATTGAGGGAATAGTGTGGGTGATGTTTGTGTCTGCTAGAGTGTAAAACAGGGAAATGAGGAAGGTGGTTATTTTTTGGGGGGAGGTTCGAATTCTACAGTTTGTAGCAGTTCACAGCTAGTACTGTATTTAGCAGAGTGAACAAGGAAGGTCAGCAAGGTTGATGTATAAGTAGAAAGTGAATGAGACAAAGACTTGCACGAGCTATTGGACTTCTGATCTGTATATGCAGCAGCAAAGTAATGGTTATTATTAATTAAGTGATGAAGGATTGCAGAGCAGCCTGGCCCTAATGCCAGAGAGGATCTTGCAATCCTTGGTCACTTAAGGACAGGCAACTCATCCAGCTGATAGTACTGTAGTTCGAGTTGGCCAACAGTGAATTGATTTCCCAGATCACATTCTTGTTCATAAAATACATTCTCTACCTTGACTATCTTTTTTTTCACAAATGGTTTCAAAGCTTCTTGATGTTGTACAGTACACTGTATCCTTCTCTAGTAGCGGGTATTCATCCCACATCTGGCCATGATCTTTTTATCCTCCTCTGTTAGTTTCTTCTCCCGTTTAGCGCAGCTGCTCTGTGGGGCAGCATTGGGACTGATGGCTGAGGGGTACTAGCTGATAACTGTCCCCTCCTCAGAGAGGTGTAACACGTTTCCAACAAGCCTATGCCCTGTGGCTGTCACAGAGCCAGCTTGGACACCTGTGCTCTATGGGAGCAGGAGAGTTTCTCACTTGAGCTTGTGACTTTGCTGCCTGCACCAGCCAGCTGCCCTAGGCAGCTTTCATGCTTGTGCTATAACTGTGTGCTGGTTATTATTTTTCACTCTCTTTTAAGAGAGACCATATAACACTTCATTATGAATACAGAGAAACAGGTTAATGTAACCCACTTCAGCATCCACTAACACTATTGCTAGATCAGCCAGGGAGATTACTTAATGCTAAGGACAGGGACTTCTGTAGGGATCCATGCAAAAAGGTACCTAACCGTATCAAAAATTACTGCTAAAGCCATAGCATTTGCCAACAGTTTGCATGGTGCAGTATCAAAGTGATCTGAGCTGCTTTCTGTGTTATGCATATCTATCTTTATCATGTTTCTTTGTTCACCTTCTGTGGTACTTAGTTAAACCTGACCATGCAGGACCGAGCACTGTACAGGAGACTGAGTCGAACCTAATAAAGCTGTCTTCTCTGCTGAAGCTTGTAAGCAGTAGAGATGTGAAGAGACCCACTAATGCTGTGGTGCTGACTTCTAGTGGAGTTCAAAGAAAATCTGACCTGAAGAATCCTGCATCACCTGGATAGGATGATTGTGCTTCTAAGGTAGTCCAAGCTGAGGACAGACTAGTAAATTAGCTTTGGGGTCATAATTAAGGAACCATAGTAATTAAAAAATACATCAATTCAGAGTTAAGGGAATTGTTTAGGTCTGAGAGAGGCTGCCAAGGACTCCAAGCAGCGAGGAAGAAGCCAGCAGGCAGAGCTGGAGCTAGTCAAGCAAGCCAGCCAGGGACAAGCTGTAATGCAGAGATGACAGAGGACAAGATTAAGAAAATGTAACAGGTATCAGGGCTGAGCAGGTAGGAAGCAGGATCAAGGACCAGAGCCAGGAATCAAGGTGTGAAGAATGATATTGAGGCAGACTGCAAATTCCCAGAAGGTTGCTTGTACAGACAGCTGTTTGATGTCTGCTGTCATTAAGCAGATGCATTGAATATGGTCTTTGTTTTCTGTTACCTCTGTCACTATTGACCAGCGACCAGAGGAGTCTCACTCCAGCTGGGCAGTGAGTTCATTACATGCTTTTCTTTTTGACACTGGCTTTAGTGTGGCAGGATCTGCAGTCCCTCTTGTCCCAGAGGTTTTGTACTGTCTACTGAGTTTGCAGTTCTTTATCAGACGGGCAGTGAAATTGTTTACCAGAAATTTACATTCTGACCAACCAGGCTGCCTGGACTGGGGAGAACTAGAGGCATATTCCTCCTTGGCCTATTAGGCTGGTGTCTGTCTCACCTTTGCTCCTTTGCATTGAGTCTCTCTGATTGCTTGAGGATGGAGAGGCTGTGATTTTGCTGACTGTGCTGTTTTGGTTCAGCTGTGAAGCAGTTACTTATAATTGGTGCCAAGCAGTAGCAATCAACTGGAAAAAAAAGCACTGGGAAAAGTTGATTTTCTTTTTTTTTTTCTTTTTTTTTTTTCCTGCAAAATGTTTCTCTGAGCTGAGGCTTGAAATGAAAATGTGGGTGGAAGGAAAGAAGACATAGTGGAATCTGGTTTTCTCTGGTTCACAGTGAAAATCCGCTTCTGGAATGGGGAAGGGAAAGGAAAACATGATGATTAGTGTATACGCTGCTTGTGCCAAATTCTCAACATTACTTTTTGTGATGTCTCAGGAAGGTGTAGGGTATGCAAAGGAATAAAATTCCCAGTTTCAGAAGGCAGCCGTGAGCAGTTGCTCAGGTTAAAGGGAGACTTCATTTAAAAAAAAAAAAAGACGACCGTGACAATGACAAAAAATTAAGGTAGTTCAGTGTTTTGGATATTTTTTATTAAAGCAAACCTTACACTGATGCATAAGTATTGGAAGTACATGACACCGCAGCTTTGCAGCATAGCATGCTTGCTTAACTTTACCATCTGTTGGTTATGGTCATTTTTAATTATTATTTTTAAAGCTTTTAGCTTAATAACATCTTATTATCCAATTTCATGTCTCTGGCTACTTGAGTTTTTAAGGTCATCCAGTTCTTAGTAAATTTTAATCTTTCATTTCTTTCATGTCTTGCATCATTTTGCTCTGATTGCCCTCATCAAATTCAATGATACCTTATTTTGTAATACCTAAAATCAATACTAGCATTTCCAGGTCCTTGATCCTATTTTGTCTAAAAGTCTCAATTATTATAAAAATTTTTAGTTCAACTTACATTTAAATAGAGCAAGTATCTTGCAATTTGAGTTAAAATTACTTAAATAAAAATTACAGTGATAAGAACGATATGCCAAGCTCACCCCCTGAATTTCACACCTTATCTGGTCTGGTTAGTGTTTCTGTGAAAGTTCTTCCCTTCCCAAGGAGCTCTTTCCATTTTATTTTATTTTTTATATGTAAGGAATACTTCTGCTACTCTATTCATGCCAGTGCTATGAAAACTAGACATAGAAGTTGAAGATTGATGAAGCTCCAGTTCCCCCAAATAAACAGTGTATCCAAATTTTTTTCATCAATATGTGTGAATCTGGAACTTGCATACTTGTAAACAGTTTTTGGCTGTTAAATTGCTCCTACTGCACATGTAATCAGGAGAGTGGAGTGCATATGTTATACTTAAACATTTTTAGGTAGAGTTATTAACAAAAGAGTTGCTGGAAACAAGTATTTCTTAGCTCTCCACCATTGGATTTGTTGCAGGCTTGAAACGTGAATGAGATAGTGGGAAAGGATGACAGCACAGTTGTCTAAGAAATAATTTACGTTTCAAATTCGAATTCCTATTCTAGTTATTTTAGGAAAGCCAGGTAAAGAGTTAACACTGATTCACTTCCTTCTCCCTGGTTACACAAATAGATGGTGAAACTTTGTGTGGAAACTAGTAGAGGTTTGTAACAACATAATTGCTTTGTCGGAGGGAATGAACCTCAGACCTCTCCCTCCGAAGCGCAGACCTCTGCTGCTGAGCCGAAGGACTGATCTGCTCGCTGTGAGCAGTGATGGGCGGCTGTTCTCTTTGGGTCAGCCGCAGCGGGAGACAGGAACACAATGTGTTAGTGTTTAAAAGAGTTTCTTTTAGAATTTTTACTTTTTGGAAATAGGAATTATGTAAGTCAGCTACAGAGAGGCTCTCTGCTTAGCTGCAGCCGGCATCATGCTGGTCACACTGAGCCAATTAGGCTTCCAGAAGTCTAACCATGAAACTTATACCGGTGGCTTTGTGCAACAGCCACAGCATTCAACCTGGAAGGGGGAGAGGGGAGGGAAAAAAGTAAAATAATTAGCCTCCAGAAATGTGTACAATCCCAGATAGTGCTCAAAATTACATTTCTGATTTTAATGAAAGGTACTCTGGCTCAATAAAATTTAGAGCAAAGCCCTGCTGGTTCAAATTATTAGTGCACACCTTAGACCTGGTGAGTTTTATATAGTTTCATGTGGCTCTTTGAACATTTTGCACAGCTTTAGTTCAACTCTATTGACCTCTGTGTGAGAACCCTTTTATAGACTTACGTAGAGATGAAATTAACTCCTAAGGAAGAGTATTAATGGATTGGGATTTCTCATAATCTTCCTTGGAGATCGGGATGTTTTCCAAAACAGCAGTATGCTTTTGAGTGGAAGAAAAATTATAGATCTGGGGTCCTCTGGCTTAATTTAAGAACAGTGATATTTTAATAAAATGAAATGCTACCAGGTCAGGACCGTAACTGTTGTGTTTCAGTTACAGTGGAGTGTATTGAGGAAGGTAGTTCTGGCTGTCCAGGTAGTGGTTAGTTTGCCCCCAGTTATATTGTTCTCTTTTTTGAGTTTCACTTAGTATTACTATTGTCTCAGTATTGTTTTCTGTCATCCTGTGTCCCACTGTTGTATCCTGAATACAGCTGCAGTAATCACATGGAGCAGTCTGAGCTGGCAGGTAGGGATGCGGGTGGCTTTTTCACTTCTAGGTCGTGGGATTCAACAGGTGGGAGGAGGAAGCGCTGCAGAATTGCAGTTCATTTAACCCTCTCATTTTAAAGCCTGTTCAGAACTGCTTTGATGACACATCAGAAGGGAGATTTTCAAAGCAGTGCTGAAGTGGGATGAATTTATTTCATTTCAATCATTAGAGAAGAAGATGGAAGACTTATTATCTGCAAGGTTAATGGCAATAAGTTAGATAAGCACAAGATGAAGGAAAAAAACTTCCTTTGCTTCTGTTAAAAAAAAAAAGTCAACATTTAGTTTTCTGCAGGCAACTGCAAAGAACTGCATTAAACACACTGTATTTTTTTCTGCAGGCAATCCAATCATGGATTTCAAGGGAATATAAGTTTTTTTCCAATACTTTCTAAGATTGAAATAAAGGAATATTCACCATTCAGCTATCACACCTCTGATGAGCCAAACACAGAAATTACAAGGGATCTTCACCACCTGTAGCATTTTATTGGCAAAGCTCTTCTGCTGTACTAGTTCCATTCACGGTTTCCAGAAATTTTTTTTTAATACTTACTTTGAAATGATTGTATGTCACAGTATATAGTCCCATCAGTTTGTTCTGTGTAGTCTAAATAAGTAATGTGTCCAAAAGAGGAGAGACACTGGTTGTCCTAGAGGCCAGCCATAGATGAATGCAGTATGATCAAAATCCTGGACAGGTAGGAATGATTTAGAAATTTGATCATGTAATGCAGGGTTTGGATTGCTGTCTCCAGAAAACTCGACACTTTCTGCCTACTGTTTACAGTGTGTAGGCTAGCAATCCCTTTCAAAGGCACAGACTATACAAGAGAAGCTTCTGGAAAGGGCCAAGACCTCCATCAAAATAATAACTCTAATCCTGAGCTAGTCATTAATCACCGTTTATATTAAGTCTTGCATTTCATAGTGTGTTCATAACCACTCATCTTTTGGTAGCAGTAATTTACAAAATGCACATAGCGGATAAATACATTAAATTGACAAGATTCCTTTCACTCAGTGTGTGGGAGTAGTAGATGAGATGTTTCAGTCTTTTACATGTACCAGCTAGCTGGCCTTGAGCCACAGTAACTTCTAGTGGCCATGGCAGTGACATTACCAAGTGATTCCAGTTCCTGCTGTGCGTGCTCATTGCACTGTGTCCACCCTCTGTATCTGCTCGAATAGCGACACGTTGCTGATGGCTTGAAGAAACAAGGAAGCACAGCTGAATGGCTTCAGCTGCTGTTCAGCTCTGACAAAATTGGCAAAACTGGCAGGTGAAAAGTTAGGTGTCTCCTTACTGCTGAAAATGACAAAAATACACTTTTCTGCCCAATTTTCCACATACAGAGCATGCTAGTGTTCTGTTAGTCAGAAGTCTCTTCATTATATGCTGCTCAATAGAGTCATTGTATAAATACATTACAGAAGACAGAAGGATAATTTATATTTCCAGTATTTTTCCTGTATGGATGTGACACATAACTCCTGGCTGACAGTAGTTCTGGAACCTTATGAAATACACAATCACTTCTACGTCCATCTGACTGATGGCACTATTAAAATTGTAAACTCATGTTGATTGAGAAATGTGACTTCTGAAAAGTTATTTCTTCATATCTGGTTGTCATAGGGCACTGTGTAATGATGTCATTTCAAAAAAGAAACACATCTGACAATAATTCTGGAGATACTTCATTATTGCAGCCATGGTGGATAAGAAACAAAAATAATTTCCTATCTAGAGGTGGACAGAGACTGTTATATTTTCAAAGTAAATTAGGTATTGATGAAAATGTAATAACAATTATATGTCTGTGGAACTGAAGTAGGGTGACAGAAGACTAAATTGAATGTAGTCAGCACACAGCTGCAGTAATGACAAAAAGTGCCACCAAACATTAGCACTATTATATATATAGATCTTGTGAAAGAGAGGTTTGCATTCACCATTATATGTACATATTTTTTCTTTTTGAAACAAAGACCTGGTATTTCAATATAGAAAGCCTAGCACAAAGTTCCAGTTTGTAGAACTGATGAGTAGGTGAATGTGAGATGATTTGTGAAATTATTCCTATCTCTGGTATTATTCTGCCAATGTCCTGTGTTTATTTTCAATTTTGGTTATCACACTTACCCTTCCTGAAGAGTGTCAGCAGTGAGCATCATTGCTTCTTTTCATTCTACAAAAGAGGGGAGGCAGACAGACAGAAAAGAGGGAAAAGTGTTGCTAAATGAGGCACATGAGAGATTAAATGATTTTTCCTGCATTTTGGGTGCAGATTATAATCAGTTCACTTGAGTGTATCTTAACTGTAAAACATTCTTGCTCTCTTAATCCATTTGCCTAATACAGACCTTTGGCCTCTAAATCTCAGAGTGCTTGAAAGGCGAATTACTTTTTTCTGAATCAAGATACATGGAGAGGTGAATTTGCTTTGCCAAGCTCTTGAGGAGCAAAAGGATGACGATTCAGCACCAGTCATGGCTAGTGGTTAACAACGTATTACTGGGCTAATATGTGATGTAGAAGCCTATCTTATATTACATTTCAGAAAAGGAATGTCCTGTATGCTCTTGCTTTTTACTGAATGGGAAATGCAACCTCTTATACATGCAGAGAACCATCCGGGTACTTCTTTAAGAGGTGCAGTAGCCCTCAAGTGCCTCTGTTATTAATAGCTCAGATGAAATACAGTTGCCTTGATAGAGGAAGATTAGCGTGACCTCTGAGTTATCAGTCTGTACTGAAAACCAGCAGGTGTAAAAGAAGAAAAAAGAAGCAACAGCAAAATTTGGAGGTAAGCGGTTAGCAGCAGGCATAGTCTCCTTCGTCATGGTGCTTCACTGCAAAGAAATTACATGAAAAAATAGCCTTCTGAGAAGCAGATATATCAGTAGTTTTGATTGCATTTGTAAAAATGATACTGCTTGATTGTTGTTTGAAATATCTATATGAACTTCAGGAATCTAGAAAATGACATGAGAGGTTCCTGTCTCATTGCAGTTTACTTCATGGAACAAACTTGTTTTCTTGGATGTGCATTAAGAACTGTCAGATTAAATTGTACGTGAATGATGATATCTCAGTTTCTGGTTCCAGGAAAGAGTTAAATATTTTAAATACATTTTGGTCATCTGAAGAGAACATGTGCCATTATCAGACCCATGGTGGCTTCTCCGTTTAGAGATTCACTCAGGTTCGGGAGAAGATTTCAGTGTTTGTGTGCTTGTCCTTGTCTCAGCTGGATATTCTTGTTCCTTTCTCCTCTGTTCTTACCCAGAGTCTGCGTCGTTCCTGTGGATTCCTGTCCCCTGTGCTCATAGCTGCACCGTGTGAACAGCAGCCACTGCTCTAACCTCTGCAGTCCAGTAGCAGGCTCCCTTGTTCCTTTGAATATCATATTACGAGACTCAGCAGTTTTGAAATTTTTTTTTTACATTTAAAAATGTAATCATCCTGTCACTTGTACTGTCCTCCTGTTCTAGTTTGCATTCAGCCTCTCTTAACAGATTCAAAAATATCAGGTGGAGACATTTCCTGTTTCATACTAAGCTTCTGTATCTGCTTTAATTTGCTTAAGGCAAAATATTTTTACAGTATGATTTGGAAGTAGAATTTAATAACGATAAAGTTCTGGTGCGTGTTGCAGTCATTCATAGAGTCGAGGAGTGTAGCTGGCAATTGGCATCTATATGCACACCCACACATACCAGCATGCACATACACACACATATATGCATTTTAACACTCACCATCCTTGCAATCTGCTAGAATATAGGCCCCATTATGCACACACAGGCTGTTCTATTGCATAGTAAGAGGGAGAGATGCACTAATGTGTCAGTAAAGAAGCTGATGAGAAATCTTGCTTTCTCTTCAGAAAACATCTTGAAGAGAGAGGGTGAGAAAAATTCACTTTATAGGGAAATTTTGCAGCAGGGGAGGGATCAGGGTGCAGGAGAGAGAATAGGTATTGTGAAAGAAAGATGTGGAGGGAAAAATGTGCCATGTTGACTGAGAGTGACTAATGGAGACGTAAAGACTATTAGGAACAAAAAGCGGAAAAGAGACAAAATGGTAGAAAATAGGGGGAAGGAGAGCCTTAAGTATCATGAAACAGTTTGGAAAAAGGACCTGCTGGTAGGAGAAACTGAGAGCATAAGGGAATTAAAAGTATGAAAGTGGTTGGGCAGGGAGGGGTTTGCAATGGTGTGTCTGAGCAGAAAATGATGATGAAGGGGTGGAGTAGACAATGAATACAAAATAAAAGGGAATAACTGAAGAGGAAAAGCAGTAGTACACATACTACTAAAACTTTGGTTTATTGTATTATATTACCTGCATTTCATAGTCTGAAACAAGAACCTGGTAACAGTGAGAAGAATAAATGAAGATGAATTAAGGAATTGAAAAATTTAATGAGAGAAGGATTGTAGAACTGGCTGAAATCCAGGAGACCACTGGTTCACTCTTCTCCACAAAGATGATTAAATGCAGGAAACCCTAAAAGCTATATCAATGTCTTTGATGCTGAGCAGAGTTTTCTGTCTCCCTTTTTCTAAAAAGAAAAAGTAAGAAAAGAGTATGAATAAGAATTTGTTGTTTGATTTACATAGTTTGTGAAATGTCTTTGTCCTTTTCATGTTTGTTTGGAAAATTTCACTACAAATTATTTACAAATAATAAAACAATCCTACTTATTTTCATAAGCGTCTCTACTAATAACATTATTACTTAGTAAAATGAATTAAACATGACTAGCAAAACAGCTAAATATTTGTCATGGTAATGTTTTTTGTGAGAGGTGAGTTATTCTGAAGCACTGAAATCTTCCAAAATAAATCCCAGGTTGTCTTATTAGAAGGTAAAATAAAAAAATGGATAGGACTGTTATTTTTATGTGGAGGCACCTTAAGAAAATTAGAATGTTTTCCCCCCTAATCACAAATAGTCTTTTCTCCAAATACTTGTACATAATTGCATGAACAAGAAAGCTCGTGCGATGTTAGGGGACTGATGGTTTCTGAACGCTTACCAGAACAGACCAGGACATTCAGATGTGTTGCTGTGTAAACTGTCAGCCGGGTGATACACTTTGGTTTGGCATGTGTTCAGAAGTTTGTGTTCAGTTCCATTAATAAATGCCTATGGATTTTGAAAACTGGGTCATCAGTTGGACAGCATCTTTTTATTATGATGTATAGTCTGCATGTGTGAACAACCGAAGTAATTTTCGTGCATACCGTGAATCATAGCCCTAATTTATCCTTAGTTTTCACTTTTTCCTTATATAAGCAAACTCCTATTGATTTTGAGCAGATTTTCCTTGAATGAGGGCTGAGGAGGGACTGTGGTATTTGGCCCTAAGGATTTCATAAGCTAGTATGAATCATAAGAATTTGGAGACAATATATTTTAAAATTATTTCCTCTCAAGTACATTACTGCATCTTGCATGCTACTAGGAGACATGTGAATGTTGTTACCATATGGATAAACAAACTCTTTCTCCCATTCCCTATTCACTCATTTTTCAGAGCCTTTCTAGTTTTCTTGGCAGGTTGTTGTTGCAGAAGTGCTATTGATGGGGCTTCTCAGCCCGTGCACCTTGATTCTAACACTGTCTGAAGAGCCTGGTATCTGGCTTTTTATTTATCCACAGCCTTCTTTTGAAGACATCCCCCCTCGGTATAAATCCTGACAGTCTACATCAAGGCCTCAATCTTCTTTCTCCTTGTGATGGAGTTTGTGATCAACGGCAAGAAGTCAGCTCTGTCTCCTTTATGTCTCTAGAGTTTTTAGAGTTCTGACAATACCAAGAGCATGACCCTCACACACACACACACATATATATATATATTTTTTTTTTTTTCCTCAGAAAATGAACAAAGAGGAACTTGTCAGTCTTTTTGAAAGCAAATTCTGGCAGGGAAACTACAGTTTGCAGCTGTCATTGGGCTAAGGGCATAAATGTGGCCCAAACATGAGGCTCAGGTAAAGCAGGGCTCAAATTAATGCAAGAAGCTGGTCAAAAAGTTTCTGACCTTGTACGGTGGCTCCTGTGAATCGGGACATATGCGTACTGTCAGTTATGGTGTACTGCTCACAAGCCTTTCCACCAGAGACCATATGCTTTGGGATTTTTGGTGACTCGTGCTATTTGTGGGAAAATAGGTATTCTTGTCTCTGAACCAGAGCCTAATGTGTTTGAGCAGTTTTACATGGATTTAAGGAGAAAGCCAAATGAGAGAACAAGCTGCATTTTAAATTACTAGGTAAATAAAGGTGTTTCTGATACTTATGTGTTCACTTTTTCTCAAACAGATTAAAATGATGATTCAGATTGGCTCAAGAATTCCTGTAAGCATTGTTTGTGGAATTTTTGGTGGGATTTTTGAACATGGGTAAATTATAGGTATAGATTTGTGGGTCCAAATGGATTCTTTTAAATTTCAACAGAATGTTGTTGTGCATTAATTGGAAATATATACTATAATCTCATTAAGAAGTGAGTGAGAAGCAAAATCAACTAAAGAAATGAATGGAGATAACAAACCACTTTTTTAGCCTTATGACTTGGAGGTCAATGTAAGACTGCAGTGAATACTTGTAAATTGCAAATACAGGTGGAAAACATGATGTTATACTGAGAAAATTATGTGTTTTTGAAAAAAGTAATTACCATTCAAGAATTGAGAAAGGAATCTAGTATCCTGCTTGCTAATCAAGTATTGCGTATTTGTACACCACTCAAATTATTTTCTTTAATGGCTGCGCAAAATACAGCTTCTCAGATGTTGTCTAATATGCAAAACAATATATATAAGAAAAAATCCTCAAATCTTTTGCATAATTATTTCTGATAGCAGATGTAGATACTGTATCAGCATAAATTAGAGCATTGTTCCAGAATGCTGCTCCATTTAAAGTTATGTCAGTCAAGGGCAATATTAGAAGTTGCTTGGCTCTTGGTCTTATTGGGTAGGGTTATTTCCAGAGATACATTCTTTTTGATATCACAAAATAGTTTTCTAAGTGCTTGTTTTTTAGCTATAATTAATCGTTTGAACATCTATAGCTGTTCCATTAAGAATCTTGTAACTAATGAATTAAATCTGACAAAATCCCATTGGAGTTGCATTTAATTTATTAGCCTTAAAATTCTAATGGAAATAGCTATGGATGTGCAAAGGATTAAGGATTATCAAACTAAGAGGTCAATAAGTATTGCATCCATTTTACAGATGAATAAACTGAGGCAGTGGGAGGTTAAATGATAAATATTGTAAAGAAAAGTGCATTAAAAAAGAATGGAAGCCAAAGCTTCGGTCAGTGCAGTTGCACTATATGGAAAAAACTATGGATTTTCACTGTTTCATATACACTAGAATTTATTTCTACTTAGAGGATTCCAGTTGTGTAGTTCATTGGTTTTGGCCTTTAATTGCAAGAATGTCATTATGCCTTTGAAAAGTGAGACATTTCATCTGAACTGTCCTTTTACTAAGATTGTTTCCTTCTCCTTCCTTGTCCCCTCTTTGTGTGACATTTTGGAGCAGATGTGTTTTCTTTCTTTAGAAAAGCTGAAAGTATTAATTCAATCTATAACTTCAGAGATGGAAAAGAGTTAATAGAAACATTAATAAATACAACCTTAATAGGATTTGAACTCGGAACCTTTGAAATATGAATTAGAAATTTGTCTGGTAGTCTACACAGTCTTTCATTAGCAGCCATGGGAATTTACAGGTGTTAAATTAGTTAGAGAAATGCTCCACTATTCCATGAATGCAATAAAAACATAATGAGAACTACAAGGAAATAAATTAATTCTAAAAAAGAAATCTAATATAAGGGCAACAAAGTTCAAATAAAGCCTGCTCCCTAATTTCTAACAAGATCTGTGAAATGTCACCAATATTAGACTTAATATTGCATTGTTATGCTTCACTTGTTGAAATATTTTCATTATATGCAAACTTTAGTGAATTTTTGGCCTCCTTCTCTATAAAAAAAATTTCCTACATTTAAAATATTTCCGTGTAATAGTTTGCCTGTTAAATGATACTGTATGTTAATAGGACAGAATTATAAGCCCCTGGTCTGAAGCTGTAGCTAGTAGGAAGCTTGCTGTTCACAGGTGTTGATGAGCCAGGAGAGGAGGAGCGCAGAGCTGCTGGAGGCAGATGGAGCACAAAGCACTGTGCCTGCATTTGGTGGGGAGGAAGGGAAAATGGATCGACCAAGTCTCATTTATGTTTCAGATATGTGACAGCTTTAAAAATCTTGAGTAGAAAATATGTTTTCACTTCAAGGGCATTAAAATACTGTTATCCCAGTTGGCTAATGCATGAATTAAAAAACATGACCAAATGTACAAAAGCTTCAACTTCATGGTGTGAATGCTTTGGAGTATGTGTCAGGGGACTTAATTTTATTAATGCAATTTTAGATCTTGCATTCTTTTTCTTCCTTCTGGTTTTCGAAAAACAAAAACTCAGGTGTAAAGTATTTTCAGTCAAAACATACAGGAACTGGTATCTCAGTGAAGGGAGAATGAAGAAACTTGTTAAAGAGGCTTATAGATGGTAGCTCAGAGACTGCGTCTGTGGCGTCAGCAAATCCCTACTCTACACATCCATGTAGGACGTTTTGCTACATTACTCCCTGCAGCGTCTTCGCCAGAGTGGTACTGCTGGTGCATACTGCTAACAACAGTTGTAATGAAGGAAGGAAATTATGCATCTTAGTGGACAGAGTAGTTCATTGGCACACAGGACTGTAGAATAGTCACTACTGAGAGGTCAGCATAGATTGCCGAAAATCCGATCAACGTGGATGTGCTAGCAATGACTGGGGTCTCTCTGTGGCATTTGACATAGAAGCAAAGGCTGAGCAGTGAGGTGGGATGTAGTACAGTGCTCAGCCTTACCTGAAGGAGGAAGTGTGGAAAAGAGACATTGCTCATGTACTGGAGCTTATGTTTAATATTTCTTTATTAAAGCTGCCTGCGTCAAGGTCTGAATGCTAGTATATCATTTGCAGAAATAGACATACACAATTTTCAAGAGTTTCTGAGTCATAATCTGCTATATGATCTCTGATCCTCAGTTTCACATAACCTGTCTGAACCTGAACATCGTAGAAATCTTAAAAAAAAACATCAAAAACCCTCAAACCATTCTGCACAGACTATTACGAGGAGAAGAGTGTGAGAATGACAAAATGCTGAATGACTTCTGGCTTTCTCTTTCCATCTTTTCTTGATTAAGGGAGGTGGAGAAAACTCCTGGGTTGTGGTAACCTCTTTTTTTTCTTGCTCTGAAGTACTTCCAAAGCATCTCTGATCATTAGGGAGTAGATAATAATTTCAAAGTTTTATCCTTTGAATATTCTTCTGGAATATTTAATCAAGTAGATAAAAATAAGATACATTCAGCTTCTCTAAATTTATCCTGTGAGTTTCCTCTTTCCAAGAATTCCTGATCATCGTTTATGGCAACTGGGTTGAGCAGAATGAAGGTCTCCAACCCTTGGAAAAAAGTGGGGAGGAATACCCAGCTGTGTTAGAGGTCTTTTCTTCTCCCACTGAGGAAAAAGAGCCTCTGCTGCGTGGAAGCTCTGCTTGTTGTGAGCGAGCAGCTTATGTTGGTGATGGTACTGTCTGGCCCCTCTTCTCACAGCTTTTACTTAAATCAGTGAATCCTGATGGATTAGTTACGGGACATTTATATTGAGGGGATTCAGACTGATTGTCAAGTTAATGTCCATTGTTGTATGTTGGTTTTCCTTCATTTTATGTTAGTTGTCGTGTTTTCTAGCTTTTTCTATTTGTTACCATCAATTTTATATTGTGATGTATCTTCAGTGTGGCATCCTGTAGTAAATACAGGGAAACTAGGACTTGTTGGCAGTGAACAGTACTTAGGATAAAGTTGCTGTTAACCTTGAAGTCAGTTGTATTGTATGACTTAAAGTGGATTAAAGTCTGTTCTGGTCCTTTAGAATTGCATTATTTATATAGAAGTATATTGGTTTTATATATTTAAATAGATATTATTTATATTGAACATATATACAGTATATTCAATTTATTACATTTTGAGAAAATACTTAGGAATAATGACACTGTGACTTCTCAAAATTAAGGATGAAACATGCACCACTGTTTCCTACATTATTTAGTAAAATATAACTTTTTCATTTGTTTTATCGCTCAGATAATGGCATTCAAATAATTCAGAATTCATAGGCTTTGCATGTAAAGTATTCTTAATTTGGAGATTTAAGACCATATGGTTTCATTAATTTAAAGCAGAGCTATAGACACACACCTCCCTGTGTAGCTTTGTGTGAAAAACAGATGAGGAACATATCTTAACATTTTAATTCTTAGGAAAAAAATAAATGACCGTTACAAAACACACAGTAATCTGAACAATCTAGAAGTCCTGTCTGATCATATGCTAGTTAAGATTATTTTCTCTAAAACACTTAATAGTCACTTGAAGCCTTTAGGATAGCTGACTTTCTACGATTAAAATAAGTGCCTTGAGAGGTCAACTGAAAAAATATTTGTTTTCAAACACTTCAGATCTTTCTGGAATGCATTTTATGTTCCAGACTTCGAGTCAGTCTCTATTACTCTGCTTCCCTGCATTTCATCTTTTGGAAATATATCTTTATGTCCTTTAAAAGGATTTTCTAGTTTCTTGCACAGTTTTGTTGTTGGATATCTTTCTGTTAGGTAAGTGAGGGCCTTTGAGGGCTTTTTGGTTTTGTTTTTTTCCAGAAGGGTGATGGAGGAGACTTGAAAAGGATGCACGTGTCTCAAGGGTCTGCAGTACCTCCAGAAGGCTGTGGACTTTAAGTTTGTCTGTAAGCATTATATTTTTAGCTGTGTAACTTTTGCCGGGTCCAGATGGATCTGACTCCTTGCTGTTGCTATATGGTCTTCTGCATGTCACATTTCCAACTAGGGACCTGAGGAGAGCTGTGTCCTGACTTCTCAATGTAAAGCATGACTCCCACACTTCCTTCTGCTATAATAAAATATTAGAGTATTTTTTTTCCCTCAGGCATGTACCAAAGGATAGAAACAGTTTCAGGTGACCTTGTGTCCACTGTTAGGTCATCCCTTTAAAAAGCAGCTTCACTGTAACGTTTTGCTTGGCAGTGTGTTTCTAAGCATTCCACTAAATAATCTGTTAACATTTAACAACTTGAATCCAAATCATTCCCTCCGTTACAGTAGTGCAGACCCCATGACTCCTGTTCTTTTCTGTGGTTAACTGAGTGGGACAAGCAGCTCTTCGCTGCAGTTTGGTTTTTTCCTGCTGATCATCTTTAATTGAGTTGGGCCCTTCTCCCACATACTCCGTCATGCAGGTACATTAATTCAATTCATATAGAATGAGCTTTTTCCTCCCCTCTCCTCATGATGAGCTTAGCTCTGCCTTCTGAACTCAACCCATTATTTAACCTGTCTTGTACCTGGAAAATCTCTAATTTTAGTGATACTTGTCATACTCTGCTTTCTGTCCCATTTTACTGTTCTTTTTCTTGATTTTTTAATGTGATATTGTTTTATATCTAATATTCTTGCCCTTCAGCTACAGAACTTTTTTTTATTTTTTAGACATTTTTCTCTTCTCACATTTTTATACCTCCATCTTCATTTCAGGGTCCTCTCACCTGTTACCTTTATATGAGAAAATGTTAATTCACTTTTTCCTTGTCATATTTTCTTCTTACTCGCTTTGTTTCAGTGCTAGCATACCACTGTGTTTTGATCCATTGGTAATTTTTTGTATTTTCATTTGTGTTCCTAAGGGGAACACAGGCGAGCTGGTGGGTCCTATTTGTGCCCAAATCTGGAGACTGCCCTTCCCATCTAGCAACTCCAGCAGTGCATTCAGTCTTGTAGCCCCTTCTAAATATGAACACGGTATCCTACAGAAGTTTATTTTGACACAGCTGAATTGTGTCTTTAAATCACAATCTATTGTAGGAAGTATGTAGAAAGTACTAGGAATACTCTCCAAAATTTCTGAGGTACTGTCTCAGCTGAGCTAAGCATTTCTGAAAGCAAGTCAGATTGTAATCCAAAATCTTCTTGAAAAAAAGAGTTGTATGCCTCATGCCTCCCACTTCTGGTCAGAGGGAAAGTGCTTTAGAGATGTGAACCTTCCTCCTCTAATAAATGCAGCCGTAGATATTACTCACAGCATTAGTAGACAACCAGACTCTTGCTTCCAGGAAAAAGACAGAAACATAATTCTGGGTTTTAGCATACGTACTCTCTCTCTCTCTCTCTTTTTTTTTTTTTAAAGAACATGAGAGTTCTACAAAGGGTCATTATGCAGAATAGGTCGGTATGTCTGATAACATTACAGCAAGGGTCAAAAAATCAAAAATATCAGTTCTTCAGGCAAAACATGCATAGCAAAACTGAGACTATTACTGGAGTGAGAACAGCAGATTTTGACTCACATTTGGATGAATTTATTTTTTATTCTAAAAGGTACTTTTAGCCTGCAATTCAGCAGGGTCTTACGCCATGCGGTAACTGGTGTAAAATCTTATTGTGCTGATTTGGACTAAAGAGGAATGACAAAAATAAGGCAGGTCTGTATTCGCTTCCTGTACTATACAAAGTCTGGAGTAATTTATACATGTAAATAAAAAAATACTAAATAGATTATTAGATAAGTAATAGATTGCACAACAAATATAGGCTGGTGTAGGTCATGGGAAATTCTCTATGTTTTTTTGGCCTGGAATTTGTATGCATTGAAAACATCCCTCGGTAGCTGTCTGGAAATCTCAACTTCCAGATAGTCGGCTCTCATGCTTCTTTGTTCAGTGCTTTCAGAATACCAACTGAGGGCTCCAGCGGTGGTATGGCACACCATATTTTGGGCTAGTGTAAGGAACTCATTTAAATATAGCAGTACTTTCCACACAAAAAAGTTAATATTTTAGTGCGAAATGCAAAACCGATGAATGGCAGTCTGTAAGTCCAATCCTTTCATTTTTAATTTTTTTTTTTTTTTTTACCCTGGCAAATATACTACTCCTTTTGTAAAGGCCAAGAAATTAATGAATGATTTTATTCTTCCCTCTTGCAGCCTGCACAGGGTAATTATGTATTATTAATAATGCAGCAGTACAAATGATATTAAATGAACTACATTTGTTAATGTAGATCTTATCCAACTGCTTTTTCCATTGGTGGACTGTTTCTCATCAGGGGGTACTAATTAGCTGTAATATGTGGAAAGACGGGACAGAAATCCAATCAGATAAATAGGATAGATTTGGAAAAATCCAGGAAGGAAGAACACCATTTAAGACTGTGAATGTATTATTAAGAGGAGAGATGAGAATTTATGCTTTTTTGCTTTTTTGTACATTTCATGGTCATTTGAAAGCCAGAAAGTATCAACTCTTGTTCTACCAGGGCTATAAAGACTCACAGAATATTTCATTTGTCAAAGCTGTAATGCTGTTTTCTTTCACAGTAATAGAAGTGCATATAAAAGCTATCAAAGTCTTTGCTATGCTTGCTCTTGCATTTATTTGAACTACTGTGTTGATGAAAATTAGTGATTGTCTATTGCTGTGAGAAATTTTTTTAAAAAATCACTAGGCTCCTGATAAAGCTTACTCTCTGTTTGAATAATAATCTCTTAATTTTTACAGCTATATTGTCGTACATTTAAATGTGGTTACACAATAAATACACATGCATAATGCATAAATGTAAATGATTTGATCTGACTTCCTCTAAGATCGATGGAAAGATTATTGTAGACTTCAGAGGGTGTAGTATAAGACCAAGTAATCGTTCTTATAGTTAATGTACAGTTGAGACCCAGACCATATCAAAACAAAACTAACATAATCTCATTTGAAAGCAGGTGGTTGCACCTGTGTTCACAAGATAGAAATTAAATTCCTCTCATTCATTAGTAGGCTTACTACATATGTGCATTGTGTTTCTTGTTAGCAGAGTCCAGTGGTTCTTGTACACTGTGGGACCATTATCATCCAACTACAAAGTTTTCTTTTCCTGTCCTTCTAGGGAATCTACCCTTCCATCTAGAGTACCGTGAAACTAAAAACTTGTTTGAAAACCTGTGGTAGCAAACTTGACCCTGTGACACGCAGGGGTTTGTAAACCACCACAAGCAGGCACTGTTTAATGTCCTCTAGCAAGCTGGATCGCCTCATGCATTTTAAAAGGTGATCAATTACAGGACTTTATAGTCCCTCCACAGTAATGTAATTTGCTCCTTTTCCTTAAAGACTCCACCTTTTTTGGTTTTTGTTTTTGTAGGGTGTTTAATGTTTGGGGTGGGTTGGTTGGTTTGGTTTTTTCCCCGTGGTTGCATGTATGGTCATGAGCCATGCTGTAACAAGCACTAGCATGTCCCATTACCATTAGCTGATACAGAGTGAGGGGTGTTTGTAATGGGCCAGGGGTGCAGTGGTGGAGCCCCAGAGCCAAGCCCTGGGGTCCACCTCCAGCAGCTCTGCAGGGCTGGGGCGGCTGGTGGGAGCCATTGCTATGGGGTGCACTGTCATAGGCAGCAGCAGCAGCAGGAACCACGAAACTGCCTCTTAAAGCTCTGCACAGAAATATATAGATTCAGAATGATGTACATTTTAATACAACTATTTCATGTAATTAAAATAAACAGATAAACAGATCAATGTGTCGAAACAGATGTATAAATATATAGATAGACATATTGCACAGAAACCTTAATATTTCATCCAAATGAAATACTCTATTCCAAATATGCCCCGTAGGAGTTTTGCTCAAGGCTATGCTTAGGTATACTCAAAAATTCCCGATAGCTAGTCACGAGGGAAAATATGTTCTCTTACAGATAATTGCTACTGGCAGCTAGAGACCTAGAGAATTTGATGTGCAATAATGTGACCTGACTATGTATTAAACTTTTTTGAAGGACATGCGTAAAGAAATTTTATATGCTTCTCACACACCTTAGTTTTTTTGGATTTCACTTGTGTTAGCACATTTTTAACAACTTCCCTATGTTTAATATCTGTTAGATGTCATCCTAATAGTTCTCAGCTGTAGAAAATCCTAATATTATGGGGTTTTTTTCAAAACAAATGAGCTTAGAAATGTAGGGTGGAGAGGAGACGGGAAGGAGAATAAAGCCCAGGTGACTTGTAAGGAATATGTAAACAAAACAGAGTTGCATTATTGATGATAGAACTGGAGAAAACGAAACCAGTAAATATTTTTTCTTTAAAAATACATGAGATAACCATTCAAGTGCTGCTTGTTTCCCTGCATTCAGTTTGAATGTTATCTTGTAAGCATCTACTTTTATATATATATGTGCTAGTTATCACACTGTTACCTCTTAGGAAAGCTTAAAAGATGATTGCCTTTCTATACTCAAAAGGTTTTATGTTCTGTATTGCCTTTTATCCTATTGGAAAGTACATAGCAATTATACAGAAAATTCAGTTAAAATCAAATATCAGAATTGCTTGCTATTAGACTTATCTTTTCCTTTAGTGCTTGTTTGTAATACTTGTTTTCCAGTATTTGGGATTATCGCTAAGCAATGGTGTATAGTTTGAATTTTCATAAACTGCCAGGAACTGAAAATGAACTTCCAAAAGATACAAAATGACACAACTTCAATAAATATTTTTATATACCATATAAAAATTCTTGATATCATCTTGTTTTGTTGTTGGCAGATGTTAACAGGCAATAAATATATATATTGTTGTTCACTGACCAAGCAAAGATAAAAGACTGAAGTAGCTGTTTCCCTGCATTATAAACTCCTTTTATTCCTCTTATTTATATAAACTCCGTCTCAGATTCCAAATTTAGATCAGTAGTTGATAGAAGTCACTGAAATTTTCATTTTATCTTTATCCTTTCCATTATTATTTCTATTTTTACTTTTTAATACTATATATAAATATAGACAGTAATGCAGTGTTTGTGTGTAAGTTGTGATAATATTTTAATATAATGTAGAAGTTTAAATAAAGCATCATTTGACACTGTTAATATAAAAGAATCCTGACATTCTTGTAAAAAAAAATCATGTTTTCACAATAATTTAGATTATAATAAGTGGTATTTGTAGGAAAATAGTAGAATATAGATTATAGGAACTAATTAGAAAAATTAATTGCACTCCTGTTCCTTCAAACTCTTCAAACTGGCCAGTTTAACAGGGTTGCAAGCTTCCTTTGGTGCATCACAGTTTTATGGAAGTGAGGTCAGTACAGATGGTTTGCCAGGGTTCAGCAAGTCTTCAGTCTTGATCCTGCTTTCTTCTGAAGATCCTTGTTTGCCTTGCTGCCACGCAGGAAGTACATTTGATAAGTAAAGTTATAATGAGGAATTATAAAGTTGCCAGACAGTTTTGTCAGGAAGGAGTTCCCATGGCTCAACTGTCCGTGGGGTGCGTATAACTTAGCTGTTTGACTCTCTGCTAATATGCTGCAAACCTGATCTTTCTACCTTTCCAAAGATATTTTAATTAAAAGTTGTTCCATTTGAGCTGTGATGGGAGTGTTTTTGCGCTCCTTCAGTTCCACAAGAAAGTATCTTCCTATTGTATAGTGGAGTTATAAACACACTGGGAGGGACATTTATTTCCAGCTTTCTGTGTGGTGGAGACAATCTGGTCCCAATTGCTGTATCATGTGGGGTAGACAGGTGGCATCAGGCAGTTATCAAATAAAAGATGAAGGCAACAGCAGCAGGTTACGGCCTCAGGCTCAGCAAATACTCGATTCAGCTGCAGCAGGTTCAGGCCTGAGGCGGGATGGTATAGCTGACTCGACTCTGCAGAAACAAAATCAGACCTGTCACCAGCACAGTTCATCCATGAATGTGTCACGGGGATGCTACAGAAGCTATGTGGAGCTGCGCAGTTACCGGTCAGTTTGCTTCATCTGGCTTGCTCCTTAAACCCAGAATTCCCCCAGAAATGGGAATTGGGTAGCATCTGCTGCAAAAAACTCTATTTATTGAAAGGTACAATATGAAACCAAGCGTTTTGTTACTTAGAGGATTTTGAAAGTTGTTTTTATGGAATGTAAAAAGAGAGACAGGTATAAGCAAAGACAGTGTAAACACAGATGTACGAGATGTCCCAGTCCTGGCTACCAACAGCTGCTGAGTGGTCCCATTGGATCAGTGATAAAATCCTGAGGACCATGGGACATAAGAACACACAGGATTAGCAGAAATTCTTGCCCATGAGGGAAAGCATGAAAGAAATGATCCTTTGCATATGCCTTTAAGGGAATCTATATTCAAGCAAATATGTATTTCCTTCTCTTATGCATATGCTCTGATGAAATGTTTTTAGCCCAAAGCCCGGTCCGTTTTTCTTTCCAGTATTGGTCTAATAATTATTTTCTTTCTTTCCATAACCCGTGCTGCTCTTGGATCCTTAAGACCAAAGTTTTGCCCAGAGAAGTTGTTGAGGAAGCATTCCTGGAAGTGTTCAAGGCCAGGCTGGATGAGGCTTTGAGCAACCTCATCTAATGGGAGGTGTCTGTGCCCATGGCAGGAGGGTTGGAACTAGATGATCTTTAAGGTCCCTTCCAACCTAAACCATTCTATGATTCTATGATTCTATAAAGTTGGCTGTAGCAGCTTTACTACTATGCTTTTGCGCAGCAAAAAGATTCCTCCTTTCTTCAAAAAATAAACAAAAATATCTAAGCAGATGAGCGGAACTTTCCATCTTCTAAAATGTAAAGCATAATATGTATATTCCAACAAATAAAAAAAAAAAATCCCAGGTCTATTTTAATCCTGACAAAGGGACTTCTAACCACTTCAGAGTGGAGGCAGAGCAAGCTATTACCTGCATGCAGTTACACTACATAGTCATAAAATTTGGGCTTGTTATTTCTAGCACTGAGAGTTTGAAGTGAATGGGAATCATTCCATTAATACGAAGCAACAGATCAATCCTGAGAGCACAAGTTTTATTCATTGTAAGGCTAGACCTCAATAAAAAAAAGTTAAGTGAAATATAATTCATAGAAATCAATCGATGTATTGATCTTCATACGTTGATGTAAAAAAAAAAAAAAAAAAAAAGAGATTGTGCTGGTTTTAACAGTATCCTGCTTTACAGTCTTCAAGTGGATCACGAATCAGAAGAAAAGGTCTGGCTCTCCAGAACACTGTGTCTTCTTTACACACAAAGCTCTTTTGAAACCAGCGACAGTACAGCCTGTGAAACTGCTGACTTAAGAACTGCATCTGGACAATCACTGGGTCAGTGTACCAAGAAGTTTTCTCTTTTGCCAAGCATGCTTACATTGGTTTGAAATAGAATAAATTTGCCTAGCTGAAAATAAGATTGTTCTTTTAGTAGAATAGAGAAATGAGAAATTCTCTGGTCTCATCAATGACCTCAAAATATTTGGGCAAAGAAGATGTATAAACTTACTGTGTAACTGTATAGTGATTTACATCAGCGACAGACAGCTTGTCTGTCTGAATTCATCTATGGGTATGCTTTACTGTGATTTCTAAAGCAAATGCTGAGGTCTAAGAATTCAGGGTGGCAGTTATGAAATATTAAAAAAATCCACAGGGGATAAAAATCTTTACTACTAAACACCACTTAAAACTACATAATTACTGAATAATCATTTTTTTTGCAATGAAAAGTATCTTAAATTTTGAAATAATGCACATTTAACATAGATTGGTATCTCTGAAGCAGATGTCTCCTTGACATGTGCATTCAAGCTGTTGGCGGTGACCTTGTAGGGTGAAGCGGTTTTGAAAATTAGTTTTTGCCTCCCAATCTGTGAAAATAATGCTGTAGTGAAGATTTAATAAAAGTCATAGCTTCTCATAGAAGCTTATTTCAGCAAAGTAAACTATTAATTAAAATAACAAATGTCAGCTATTTCTCAGCTTGACAGTTAACACAACACAGCTTTTGCTTAGCATGTTGTACAGAATGTATGGGAGGTATACCTATAATTCATTTTATCTGTGTATGGTTCACTTATATTTTAATACAGTGATAAATTAACAAAAAAATGCTGCAGTTCTAGTGGTGTGAGAGCTTGGGGAAAACCCATCTGGCATGTAAACAGCGTATGGCTAAAATGGGGAGAAAAATGAAATTAAGGAATTTCTGAAGGATTTTAAGCTTTGCAAAGCAAAGGAGAAACCTTGTAACCCTGTCGCTTGCCTTTTATGTTCGGTGACACCCTGAGGTGGAGCAGAGGCAGAGGGATGGGAGAGGAAGGTGTGCATTTTTATTGCGACATGTTTTTTGCTTAAAATGAAAAAAAGGAAGAGGGTGGGGCTGTGGTGTTGAGGTAGGCCACTGTGAAGTTAAATGCTGCTCAAGACTTGAGACGGAAGGTAGCTGCAGTCACGCCAAAGGGCTTGCTGGATCTTAGCACAAGTCAAAGTAACCCGCAGGGGTTTTGCCCAGTGTTGCCATCTCTTCTGCTGGGTGGCATCACCAAAAAGCACAGGAGAAAGCAGCGTAGCCGTGTGTTTACCTTGCCTGGGCACAGCAGCTTTGCAAAGGAAGTGAAACAGATTCTTTGCATAAGTTTTACATCCTGCTGTGGGCATTTCCGTGGATGCCATCTGCCTTTGTTGTCCTGGTGATTTGATGTAAAAACGTAGAAATGAACATCTGAGGTTCTGGTTTCCATTCTTGACTTGCATCGAAGCAACCTTCTTAAGCCTGTGAGAGAAACAGGTCATAAGTAACCTCTCATTTTGCAGCTCTGTGTTTTTGTGAACCCAACTCGAGGTGTCTGAGCACTTGTAATTTCAACTATA
Source organism: Burhinus oedicnemus (assembly GCA_008921705.1). Taxonomy (NCBI): domain Eukaryota; kingdom Metazoa; phylum Chordata; class Aves; order Charadriiformes; family Burhinidae; genus Burhinus; species Burhinus oedicnemus. The sequence continues at coordinate 1,533,420 of VFFE01007836.1, forward strand.
GGCATTACTCATTCGTATGCACCGAACTGCTTGCTCTCTCCTGTTGGAATTGCAGAACTGGAGAGCATGCTTTGAAAAGTTTGTCCTTAACCTCTGCCACAGGTTTCTTACCAACAAGGTGTATATAATGCTTTTTTCTGTCTGAATGGTTTGTGAAATCGAGATAACTCGGCATTTGATATTCTTGTAACTGCCCCTCATAGCTGAGAAAGCAAATGGTGGAGAGAGGTGAAAGGCCACTAGCCAATGTAAATAAGGTGATAGATTCAGAAAAGTCTAAGCACTGGTCCAAAAGCAATCAAAAAACTTATGAGCCCTCATCTCTGAAGTCAGCATTTTAAAAATTTGATGGTCAGTGACTAGAAGCTTAAAAGTCAAAAGCAATGTACTTGTATGTTTCTTCAGGAGCAAAGGGTATTATTTCCTAGAGAACTGTGACTTAATGTGTATTAGTTTGACTGGGGGGCTGCTTTCCTTCCGTGATATGGTTAGGAAAAAACACTTTTATTTAAACAGTAAACCAAATTAACAGATTCTGCTAACTGATATATTATTTTTTTCTAATCCTGTGGCACAATGCTTGTCATAGTCAAGGGAAGGAACATCTTATATGATCACATCATCAAAATACTGATAGTGCAGCTCTGAAATATCTCCATAAATAGTTAAGAATGTACCAGCCGTAAAGGGAAAAAAGCCCCTATGCTAACTGTTTTTCTTTCTTTCATGGAGTGAAGCTGAACCTATACAGAAATCCTGAATAATTTGTGGCAACACTGCACTCAAAACTGACTGGGTAAAATGTAAAGATTTTTTAAAAGTGGGACTCTAAGATTAGATTCGTCCCTGTTTCTAAGTCAATGGTTCATGGAATCAGGGAGGAAAAAAAATCAGAAGTTAGCTGATAATTCTAGAGCTGCCCATAGAAAAAACCTTTGTCTAGACTTCAAAAAGAAACTGACTGAATTGCAACTTCTATGTTAGAATTTTATTCACATCGATGTGCTAGCACTATTTTAGCATTTAAATTTTGGGAGGCTCTGGCCTTAATGCTCTGCTATACATTGCATTAAGTAGAATCACTGGCAAAGAGTATTACTACAGCCCTTTCACTTTAGCTTTCTTGCATTCTTCCTCTTGTGTAAAGTGCTGCGTATCTGGTATTTATAAAAATAAAGAGTGCAGGGAGTAAATCCAATTTTTAAAAGTAATTAAAAATGGCTTTTATTGCTCTAAAACCTTGCTTGGACTCATTATCAAGCTTGAGTAAAGATGTGAATGTTTTTATCACTGCAATAAATGTAGCTGTAACCAACATACTTTATACAGCAGCATTGATTGCAATGAAGCAATGGGAAGGAATCACTCTGTTGGCTGGAAGACTCTGTCTGCAGAGCAATTCAGCAGGAGGAAGCCAGGAGTAGTGTATAGTAGATGAGAGGCTTGGTTGGCAAAAGTTATTGAAGTGTTCACTGGCAATTTTTGCCTTGTGAATCTGCAGTCTGTCAGTCTCTAGAAAAGGAATCACTCAAGGTACTGAAGATAGCAAATACAGACATTAAAGGCCAACTTGTGAACTCAGTACCAAGGGATGTGTCTGCTGAGAGAGCTGAATCCTGATACTTGTATTTCTGTGGGTAGAAATGACTGTTATTTCAGCTCAGTTCTCAAGGGAAGGCCTTCATTAGGTGTGTGTTTGGTCCTCCACAGCAGACTTTTTGAATTTGAGAGGGGAGCAGTTCTTGAAAGCTAAACAACCTGTGGAACTTACACTTAACAAGTGATTCATTGTTTAAAAAGGGCAATTTATTTCAGATTAAATCATGGATTAAAATTTATTGAGGTAGAACTCTCATAATGTTTAGCAAACAAGTGCATTTACAGAGGAAAGGTATAGTGTGTGAATGATCCCAAGATACCTCATCTGCACAAATTGCTACGTGCCAGCTAAGCAGCAGGAGCTATGTGTGTCTTCCTAACAACTGCAAGGTAAAACATGTCGGTCTGCAGTAAGCTTGTTTTTTGAGAAACTACCTGGAAAATAGGGTAAGAAAATACACGTTATTTCACATTTTCAAAGTGCGTGCAGATGGTTAGTTACCAGGGCTCAGCTGTATGGTTCACAATAGGTCACAACAAACTGAACATGTGTGAGTCCCCCATGTTATGAATGGTATTAAAATCATACTATTAGGCAAAAACAGCACACCCAAAACAGTTTCAAGAAGATAACAGAATGAATTTATGAGCATATTCTCTTAAAACATCATAACTCGGAGAATGATCGGATTCAGATTATTTGCCATTGCTGTTGCGTTGTAAAGCACCTGACATCAGTAATGGGGAGAAGCTGGTATATGGAGCACTGAACAAATTTATTGCCTGAAGCTTTTCTTTCAGATTTACCCCAATTATTCCCAGGACCATGCTGGTCCAAATGTTGCAGAACTTTGGCCTAAGAGGTGATTCTCTTTCTACAGTGAATGTAAACAAAAATCAGTATCCGGAGAAGGAATGGGACAGAGATACCACTGGAGCCAGAATGAGGGTCAAACAGGATCTGAGACAGCTCTTGCAGCCCTGTGTGTCCCCGCAGGGTACAGCCAGTGCCGGGAGTTTTGCACTGCTGAGAACCAAACCAGCTGTCAGACGTCAGTGTTGCCGGATCCACTACACATTGCTTGTACTGGCCATCACCAGCGTCACTGGTACATTTCAATGGTTTGGCCTCAACATAGCTAAAAAAGTAAAAATTGGAATTTTTCAAGCCTTAATTCTTATAAAAACTTGAATTTGAAGCAAGTGTACGATTTATACATAGACACAGCACTGTGCTTCATTGACAATACTTTTGGCATTTTTGGTATTTGTGCAGTTACGGTTCACAAAGAAAATATGATGCTCCTTGAAATTCATGGGAAAGTGCCACCTTGCTGATCAAATTCTATATAAAACAGGTCCGTTCTAATTGTGTAATGCTTTTTTTATAAAGAGAAAACTCTGGCTGCATCAGAGAGGGTTATAAGCATCAAGAAGGGAGCTATAATACAGACATGCCTAATACTGCTTTTTCTATGATCTGTATCAATATATGTGTGTCAGAGTGAGTCAAACAATATGAACTAGCTCAAACATTTGTCTTTGACATAAATAGAATAAGGCTGTCGTGTTATTTTTCACAGGTTTTAAAATACAGAGTTAATAATGGCTATTACAGTTCCTGTTTTCACATGATACGTTCAATTACCTCTGTGGTGAGGGAGTAAGGGGCTCGTACTCCATTTTCCTTTCAAGGCATTTGTCATATGCTTTCAGCATTGGAATTTTGGGTGCTTCTGGGGAGTGACTTTTTTTGGCCATGTTTTTCTTCCCCGTTGCATTTGAGTAAGAGCTGAATGAATGGGTCTCATCAGTTTTTATCTGCCTTCTACCTGTGAAGGCAGACAGTTCTAGTGCAGCAGGATCTCCAAATATTCTTTTTAAATGTTTTGATTGACGAAGTTTGGCATTTCTCATAAAAAATCCTAATATGGAGTTCCTCTTTATGAGGATCATGTAGCTAGAACTTGGTGGTGGTGGACTGTTTTTACACATAAAGCTGTTATTGCAGGAAGAATGTACCACTAGTAATAACAGGAAAATGTCCCTATATTTAGTTGATTTTTGTAGAAAAATAAAATTTATTCATTAGTTCATAAGTTGTTGGTACTGTGTGGTACCTAATCAACTAAAATGCATATCATTGCAATAAATATTTATCTGAGAAGTGGTTATCTGCTGAAACCAGATCCACAGTACAGCACAAACTAACACAAAGTATATGAATCTTTTGGAAAAAACCTGTGAATATTCAGTCTGCTTAAACTCATGTCCTAAAGTTTAAGCAATTACATGAGATATGAAAGTAGTTTTTCCTAAAGATGGGACATCACAAAATGTATAGTATTTATAAAGCCTTTGCAAGGAATTAGTAAAATCAGGAGAAGCCCATTGTGTATGTAACTACCTGGAACCTAAGCCTTGTTCCGTTCAATCAAAACCTTAACGTGACAAGTAGTGGCCAGCTTTCACCTCTTTTTCTCTCTATTTATGAATATGTTTATTTCCAACTCTCCTTTTAATTCACCTATGGCTTAGATCCGGATGTGAAGACAAGACTTTTGCTTTGGAAACTGGTATCAGACATTCACTTACTTAGGATATTAACCATTTATTTCCTGTGACTCTTTCTAGCAACCAGTCATAGTGTTCTTTGTGTGATTGGCAGAGGAGGCTTCTGGAGAGAATTGTTTAAATTAAATTAAAATAAAATGTTCTTTATGGGATGTTGTTATAATCACAGGGGTGAATTTAAAAGACCCAACCTTTCAAATGTTGTCACTGATACTGGAATTCAATATGAAATATCTGTGATCTTTGGAGATTTTAGTACAGCATTGCAGACTTGGGCTGTAAGCATTTCCTTAGTGTTTGTGAAAATCAGGCCATGACTGAAGTGTGAGTGCATGCTGCATATTTAGGTGCTTCTGAGGAGGGACAGCATATGTCCTTTCCTATTTTTTTACCCATAATTTTATGGTTTCTTAAGGGTGCTCCCAGTAAAACCAATAGGAACTGCAGGTGCTCTGCACTTGTTAAAAGCAGGCTAGGTCTTGATTTTCTGGGGTGCTAAGCACCCTTTGTGCTTGGTGACTCAGAGGCAGCTGTGCTTGCTCTGCAACTCACAAATTTGAGTCCTTACTGCAGGTAGGCGCAATTGGAAATACTGGCTCTTTTCCCAGAATGAATCAGGTTTAGCACTATGCAGAAGAGGAGAGCTTGTCTTACCCACCCTTTGTCCTCATGCTCACAGGCTACTTACATTTAGCTGATAATTCTGGTACAGAATAACTAATTTAGATGCAAGAGCCCAGTCTTCATGCTTCAGTCACTCTAAAAGCCTCCCTAGCAAGCAGCATTGTAGCTCTTTTATGGTGAGGAGAGCCCTAAAACTATTTAAAGCTGTGAGCATATATGAAGTGTCTTTCTTGAGAACCAGGTTTCATAATGCTGGCTAAGTGCTGCTCAGTTGTATTTGGTGAAGCAGTATCAGTAGCACTTGACAGCTGATTACTTATAGAAACTAAAAGAAAAATCTCATGTCTTTCTCTCTCTTTGATGTTAGTAAAAATGTTTTAATGCAACTCCACTAAACCAGAGAAATGAGGAAAGTCCTGCTGCAGAGAGGCTTCTATACTGACTGGTGGATTTAGGACTATATTGTTGAGAGAGTGAATAACAACAGTTCTAGCTCCTGGCTTGTGTTCTCTCTCTGCTACTGTCACAGGCACTATTGTCACCAGTCCAACATTTTTATCACAAAACACTAGAACAGCAAAACTAATAAGCTAAAATTAGAGGATGCCACCCACCCCCAAGAAATTCAAGCACTATACACTGGCCATTTCAAAGTGAGGCATCATTAGTTTCTTGTAGCCAGTTACTTTATCTCCCATTTTAGAACAAAGTTTAGGGACATCATAAACACCCCAAGCTCATCTTAATTATGTTTATAAAGTGAACTGGGATGCTTGTATGGAGACTGCTTAGTTTGTGGAATAGCTGTCTCCCTAAAAATAATGAATTTCTGTGGTCAGCATATACTGTTGACTTCACAGCTTTTATAGATTTCCCATGCTCTAAAGATTAAATCTTTCCAGCTACTAGACAAATCAGTCATTCATTTAATGGATTGCTTATCTTGATAATGACTATTCCTATTTCATGAATATAAAAAAAAATTAATCTGATAATTGGCTCTATTTACTGGCATTTTTCAAGTGAAGTTTAATATATCTTCTATACATATTGATTTCAAATGGTGCAGATGTATTGACTGAAATTAAAGTTCTCTGTCCTCTGTAGAGGAGGACTTTTCCGACTAGAAATAATAATAGTGAATCTAAGCAAAATCTACTCTTTTAAATGAAACTGCCATTACATGGTTTCAGACAAATGTACTTGCAACTTCACTTACCGCAGGATGGTATTTGTAGACAGACTGTCTGAAAAGAGACAAAAAACTTTCTCCTGTGAGGGTAATATCAGGACAATTTTGTTCATCTTCCTGTAAATGCAGGGAAGTTAGCTATTAATGGACTTAATTATAAAAGGCACTGATGGTTTGTATTTAGCATTATGCAGCAGCAGTAAGAACATTGTATTTCGAACATCCAGAAGCAGTTTAGAGTCGGGGTGGTACCATAACAGAACGATGAACCAAAACTCAGTTTCTTTTTCATGGTAAAATAAAACTGTGTAACATAAATGTATCTTGGACACCTTGTCAATATTTATCACAGTGTCTATTGAGAAATGCATTACCAATTTTTGCTAAATGATTAAGCATGACACATCTAGCTTAGCTGGATCTAGTTCTGTTGCCTGCTATGGGAGTGTAGTCTGATTGTGGTTTGTGAGTTGGCTAGAGTAAATCAGAATTACCTGTATGTGTGTGATCTTAGGCTGTGTTTAAACTTGCATGAGAATGAAATGTAATTGCCTCTGTTGGACCATCCACATTGAGGGTGCTCTTCTTCTTCCTTTGGCAATTAGTGAACATGGTTTTGTGCGAAGCCTGAGCTATAGGGTATGGCCACACGAGCTTGCTAACCCACTCTGCGCCATGCCTCTGCCCAGGCACAGCTTTCCAGAGAAGACAGCTGCTAGTGGCATTGCTGCCTATCTGAATCCAGCCATTCCCTCCTCCTGTTAAAGGTGAGAGGGGACCCTCTGGTCTCAGCTGGAAAGTGATAGTTTTGGGGCTGCCTTTTGGAGGGGTTAAAACTAGCTGCTTCAGCGTGCCTCCTCTCTTTACTCCTGGCAGGTATTCTTACCAGCTGCAAATGGCTGTTATTAGTTGTCGCCTTCCAGGAGCAGGGAGGAGATGCATGCCAGCAGGTAGTTCTGGTCTCAGCAGAGACTTATGTGGCTGTTAGTATCTGAGAGGCATTAGGAAATAGCTCCATAAGCTGCCTTTAAGCTTTGATTTGGCTTTCATTGAAACAGTGTTAGAGAACCTGATCAGTGGGCTATTTCATCTCTGCTTTGATACAGATTGAAAGGCTACCATAATATATAGCGTATAATTTTTACCAATAAAGTGTTGGTGAGGGTTAAAATAAAGACGACATCTTTGACTGTCTCTGATTTTGTTTAGCATTCTGTTTAGATACAGGGTCATTACTGAAAGCCTGTTGTCATTAAAGAACAGACTCCATTTACTACCTGAATATTAACTCTAACTTGAATTTGATCTAGCATGAAACCTTGATGTTGAATGTTCTAATAATTATTTGAGTTGGTTAACTGAAAGGGAGTAAACATAGCAGCTATAGTTAGCAGAATTTGGCAGCTCATAAAATAATAATCTTTTTTTCTGGTACATTAGTTCCTGTAATAATTGAATAATCTAATCTGATTCTGCAGCCTTTGATAATAACATTTATTTTTAATAATGATTTTTATAAAGTTTGCCATGTTGTGTATCTTGAGTAAAAATAATTAATTTAAAAGAGTTAACTCAGGTATGGTTAGCTTATTGTGAATATGTAGTCTTATTTGAAGCAAAGATCTCTATTGTGAACTGAATCACAGTAACACTTCTGCAAGTCTTGTGCTCTTCTGGAGGTGTTTGATTCAAACGCTGACCTAAGCTGACCTGGCGTGCTTCGTGTGACCTGATGGGATCATAGTTGGAGACGGTATGGCTGCGGGCATATTGAACATTATTATTTCACTATCAGAGCACTTCAGTTAATATTTTGTCCACCAGTTTATAAATTAAGCATTTATCATGGAGAAGATGTTGTGCTTCCAAAGATTATGGGGCTCAGCTTTGCCCTACCTCAGGCAAGAATCCTATTTGTTGCAGTGTAGTTTTACCAATGGACCATGAATGTGGAGTTTTGTTTTATGTCTGATGACATAAACTAACTGTTTGAACCATAGATCACACAATAGGTGCTGGCCACTTTCCTTTGTTCGATGCCACCACTTGTATGATAGATATCATAGATACAGAATTTTTTCTATGTTTTTAAAAAACTGATGACCTGATTTTTTTTGTCATACGACAGTCCCTCACATGGTGGTGTTGGTATATGCAACAGTTTCCCTTAAAGCATGTCAATATTTACCCTGCTATCGAAGGTGGTGTTACTATTTTTTATTTTAATGGGGCATAAATCTTTCCCAGAATCTGAGGAATGGAAGACTTCATATAACCTTGCCTTCCTTCATTCTTGGAGGCAGACAAGATGTGAGATCAGAAGTCAGTTGGTATTGAACTAATAGAAAAGGAGCCTTGGTATAGTGGTTAAAGAAACATTGATTTTTTTTAATGCTAGAAATATTTGTGTATAGGATGGATTTCCACATTTACCCTTTACCATTGCATTGACAAAAAAATAAATATCCACACCTGTTTGTTTTTCATCAGGCAGAGTTGTGTAGTACACACAAATATTTGCCACCTTGTTTGACCTTGTCCTAAGATATTTACATGTTGGAACCCATTTAAATTGTCTTGTTGTGTTGGACTTTGAAGTATTTGACAGTGAAAGAGATGTTGTTGACATACCAAATACCAAATATTACTTTTAGTTTTAACTGCTTATCATAGTGTATATGCTGCATGGAAATGAGAAACATTTCAACAAGTTGACTTCATCTCCTGCTCTTTTCAAGGCAGACGTGTATTTATTTAAGGGAATGAATAAATGGCCAAGATTCAAAATATTGAGCCTACTATACCTGAGCAAAATAATAACAAACCCTTTCTTAGGTATATTTGAAAGACATTGGGGTTTGTGCCTTAATGCTCCTTGCCTTAAGAAAAAAAACAACCAAAACCCAGAAAACTGCAAAACCCAACTGACGTGTATGTCAATCAAGGCATGGCCATTCTGAAAGATGAGGGTACGTTGGTACAGCTGGTCCTAGCCCCTACCAGCCATGGCAAGTATCAGAAATACAGGGGTAGAATTTCATAATGGACCTCTTATCTTAGGGTAAATGAAAGAGTAGCATTTCCTTTTTCTGCTTTTTATAAGGTAACGGGACCACATATGCTGCCTCTCTGTCTCACCTAGAAGTCCCCTCTGTTTCTCCTGAGACGGAAAACAAACACCCATTTAAAACTCCCATTAAGAATGAGTCTCATGGGTTCACTTCCCTCACTGTGGCTGCTTGTTTCTTTCAAGTGGACCCAGCTGCCTTTCTGGGTCTTAAGAGGCCCACATGCCCCATTTTGACTCCCATATGGTATGATATTAAAATAAACCAGAATGAATTGATCTAAAACAGTAAGTTGAAATTCGAAGGTAAAGGCACAACATAAAACAAGCCAGCTGAATGTAAAGGTCCCAGATGAAAACTGGGGAAGCAGGGGGAGAGGTTAAGCTGAAAGACAGTAGTAATTGCAATAATAAACATCCCAGAGGAAGTGCAACCCAAGTGAGCTTTGCTATAATCCTCGTGAACTCACAGCCAAGCCATCAGTCATTGCTTACCTGAATTACAGTGTCTGCTAGGGACCCTAAACAAGGCTGGGGCTCCGCTGTGCTGGTCAGGGAGCATGCATATAGTTAGAGGCAGTTCCTGTCTTCAACAGGTTGTTTTCTAAATGGACCAATCTAAATCTAAATCAGCCTATTTTTGCTAAAAGAGAATGATGCATGGAATCCTTAAATGTGTGGGGTTCCCATCATTAAGGTTTTGCTTTCTTTAATCTTTGTGGTAGCTCTTTCTGTTTGATACACATCTTCTGATAAAATGATGGAGAGAAGTGCTGAAGATCCACATGTTTAAATATTGTGGATCCTAGACCTTCACTGATTACAATAGTAATAAAAAAGTATCTTTTGGGGTCACTTGCCTCACTTTATAAAGCATATGCATGTTTTTGTATTTCTTTCAGATTATTTTCTAATAAGCACTCTTTAAGTGCTTGAAGTTGATTGTTGATTGCTGTTTTGGTGCATGTTCTCTCAGTGCTTTAGTTTAGTGCTTGAAGTTTTGCGTTTCAACATCTAAAAAGTCTTTACCAGAAATTAAACTAAAAGTTAATATTGAACAAGAGTAAAGAATCATGTTTGCCTTGTGATGTTTTTCATGGAGGGAATGTTATATTTCAGGCATAAATGCATATCTTTTTTTCTTAGCTGGCTCAGTGCTTTAGTCTCCTGTCTTTAAAATGAGGATAATTTACTTCTTTTTCTTTGCTACCTATTTCAAGTGTATGCTCTGTGGGACAGAAGTGCTCCTCCATGCTGAGCAGAAACACCACCAGCAGCGTTGAGTCCTACTGTGCAGAACCTGTTAGAATGTCACGGGATAGGGATTTCTGAGCAGAATCAAGCTGTTTGATGTTCATATTCTGTTTAGAGGTTCTGCATGATGGTTCGTATGGGGATACAGGAAGTATAAATAACAGTTGCTTGAGCATCTGTTTTAATTTCCCCTTTTCCTCTGTCTTTGGGCGAGAAATTTCTTAAAATAGAGGCTGGAGGCAGTGGGAAAGGGATGTGAAGATGAAAGGGACTGTGAGAATGGGGAAAGCAATTAAGAGTTCTGTGAGCTAGGGATAAGGCTTAAAGCAGTTCAGGGACTGGGAAAGGTGAAGAGGTAGGAATAGGTTTAATTTAGATTATAGGACTTCCAGGTAGGATAAAGATTCAAGACAAACCCTTGAGGCTTACTAGCATTTCAGGAAGGGAGTGTTAGCAGCTACCCAAACTGAATATAGATGCTCTTCTAAAGAAGAACAGTCCATTAGCAAAGGAGGTGTGAAGTCAGTAATGGAACCACAAAGGTCAGGTGCAGTGCAAACCATCCGGCTTCAAAGGATCTCTGTGTGATCAGTGTTGGGGTAAGAGCATGAATAAACCAACAAAAGAGCTGCATACTGTGATGGCACTGTCCTTTACACGGTTCCCACAGGACACCTCAAAGGCCACGCATCCTTGCTTAGGGGAAGCTAGTAAGGCTATTATAGGAGCTCTTTGGAGCGAGCTCAGTAGCAATGTGTGAGAACAAGAAACTGTTAAATAGCTCATTAAGAGCTTTCTTACACTGTGTTGGAATTGAAAGCCAACACTTTCCGGCCTTGCCTGGGTGTCGCTGAATTTATCCAATATGATGTTGACTTTTCTCTTTCACTTGCCTTCCTTCTTCACTAAATGTCACTGGTAGTGAATTAGTAGAAATATTGATGCCTAGGAAATAAGAATTGCTTATTTGCTTTGCCAAAACCTGTAACTTTCAGTGCAGATTCAAAATAATATTGTTTTGTTCAGATATGTCAGAGGAACGCCACAAGTCCATTTTGAAAGTTAATCCAAGAGACTCACTGCTTTGATAGTTGCTTTCCACACATTATTTATGACTGAGGTAGCCATATACCAGTGCACCTCTCCTGAATATGTGCGTTGACTTTAGACCCCAAAATATAATTGATGTGCTGCAACCACCCAGATCGTAATGTGAAGTTACTTTTCTCATATTCTTTCTTACTAACAAGAGAAAGAATTTCTATAACAATTAAATAAAAGTGGTCAATGTGGTCAATGTTTTGTAGTTATTAAGAGAAATGTCTTTTGAGCTTAGGAAGTACAGTATCATGCTTAAATTTAAAACTCTTTTTGCAGCAGCTTAGCTTGAGAACCAAAAAACCCCACAAATCCCAGCTACTATTTCTGAAAAGACACAAATGTCCTCCCTCTCTGGTAATGATTAGTCTGTGTGTGTGGTACTTTCTGCTTCTCAATTCAAGACAAAACCCAACCAACCAAACGTTAGTTGCCTATTTACACATGCAAAATAAAGATATCAGATGTACGTAGGCTCATACATGCAAGTAATCATTTTGTGTAGGTTGCTTGTGAGCATTTTTTAATGGGGCACCTATGCTGACCTGTCTAGTAAACTGAACAGAATTAGCAAACGCTCTGTGGGAAATAGAAATCATGTACTTCTACTCTGTCACAATTGATCAAAACATCTGGGTACAAATTTAAAATAATAAATTGACAATATTACCCAGTTGAATTCTTTGTTGTTGAATTTGATCTAGGGAAGGCAAACAGCCTGTTAATGAAATTTGCAGATGATACTAAATTAGGGATAGTTGGAAGCAGCACTCAGAGTGGAAGAATAATATAAACCACCTTAATGAAAGGAGAATTATGGGGGAAAAAAATAAAATAAGATTTACCTGGGGAAGGGGAAGGAGAACAAGCTATGACAAGAAAGAGGTATGGGAGGAAAACAATGTGGGACAAAGATGGGAAGGCAAAACCCTAATACCCAGGGAAAAAATGGCTTTTCAATGGCATATTAGCCAAGAAAAAAGACAAAAGATATATGACAGCAAAAGTGGTAGAAATACAAGTAATGGGGTTTAACACCTATAAAAATGTTAGCATAGCATCTAAGAATTCCTTCCTGTAACTTGAATCTCTGTGATACCAGAAGAGCTTACTGAAGGAGAGAGAGAAGCTCCATTGCTGGAGATTGAAGTAAATTGAAGAAGGGACCAGAAGACTGCAGGGAGCAATCTTTCATTGGCAAAGGAACACGGTGTAGATGACCTAATAGGTCTTTGTCATCTCCAACCTTGGTTGTATATTACATGATTCATAGCAGTCTGGAAAGGAGACATTTATTTGTCATACAAAAATGACAAAAAATGAGAAGTTTATTACTGGAAGTCTATAATACCTCCTTTGAGAGAGCACACACAAGTGCGTTCTGCTGTGCTGACATCATATTTATTGGCAAAAAGGGTAGATGCTCCTTCCTCTCTGCATCCTGCCATCTCCTCACATATATTAATTTCTTCTTTACAGTTGTAGTAAAGACCTTGGCCCCGTATGTTGAAAAGTGCATGCCAAGTTTAAATCAGCCAATATCAGGCAGGATTTAGGGAGAACTGCCATTCCTTCATCAACATCTGGAGGCTACTGAATTTGAAATCTTACATACAATGCAACTCTTGTTGAGTGTAGCCAGCCAGCCTTTGCGTGTGACACGTTACCATGTTGTATCTTGAAGACAACTCTCAGCAAGGTCCCAAAGAGAGCGACATCTTTGCCATCTGCTGCTATAGAAGTTCAAATGGGACATATAGAAAGAGACACTACCCCCCTTCCCCTTTTTTCCCCCCCTGTAGAGTATTACAGAATTTGATCAAGAGGGGAAGGACTCTCCCCAGTATTTGTACAGTCATGACCAAATGAAATGTAGAAGTCATGCTAGCTGTAGTTTAAATGTCTGGGGAACTGTCTGTATAACAGAGAGAATGCAATAGTACCAAGAAGGAAAATTTAGCAGCGTAAAAATATTAGAAGTACGAATTAATTATTTAGATAGCTGTTTAGACGTTCATTGCCTTTTATTTCAATTTTTAATTATTAGCCTTTGTACTTAATAAAAAAGGTAAAAAATTCATCTGCAGAACCGTTGGACCCTATAAATATCATGTAAGTTGGAGGAATGGATAATTACCATGTTTCAATCAAACAATAAAATTTATATAAAGTCGCTACAACATAACACCCGATACAATAATATTTGAAAAATATTTACTCTGTGTTTGAAAACCACTATGCAGAGCTTATGAATACTTTGATTTAGTCTCTTCTGCTTTGATTTAGTGTCTTCTCAATCAGAATTTGTAAAAATAATGTCAAATTACTCATATTCGATTTCCTTCAGAGGAATTTAGAAAGTCAGTCTGTCTTTAGATTGGGTGCAGAAAGAAATAATATGTTTTTCCTCACCTGCAGCAGAAAATAAGTGCAGTATGACTGTTAGTAAGCTTGCATAAGCACATTAGTTATACCATCATGAATTTTGCCAGTTTTTACTGTGCATGAGTAACATGCATACTTGTGTTGCATAGATCTATTTGAACCAATTTGATAAGTTCTGTAGTTTCCTGTGGAGCAGGAGGACAGATTATACAGCCTTAAAAGCTCACAACTTTTCACTTGTTTTTCTGCTTCTATTCCTGAATGAACTGAGTCATAAGTAGTGGAGTGATCCACATACTCTGTCCAATACAGGACTTCATTCTGTGATTAGTCCTCAAAATCAGTATATGCTATGCTTACATTTGATATTAATGTTACTTTACATCCTTTTCATTATACTTTTAATGGCTTCTAGTAAGCACTATAACTGGTATGTTTTTCTGACAAAACATTTTTTCATAGCTGACACTACGAATTTATTCTTTCTGTTGTGTTAAGAAATGCGCAGATGTATCTTTAATCGTGAGATCCTTGACTACTCAGCCTCCAACTGTTTGCTTTTTGATATTAGCAGTACTGGTGTAGAAAGACAGATGTTGGCCATGGTTTTAAAACCATGTCTACTCATCAGCTAGGCTGTCTTTGGCCATGTTTCCAAATGCTTTTCAGTACCATTGAAACTAATGTACACCAGCTGAATTTTTAATTTCGTGGCATCTTTTAATGGCATAGGCCTGGCAACAGTCTTATGTGTTGAATCTTATGGAGGGCATAAAAGGACTTTAGCTGACTTCAAGATGGTCCAAATGGAATTGGGCCCAAGGGTGACTCTTGCATCAGCTGAGGTCAAACCTCAGCCTCTGTGAGGAGAGTCAATTTTGCTAATGAGGTCCTTACTTTTATAGGTGCTTTATACATACAAATGAAAGCTCGTTTCTTAAAAATTGTCACACTTAGCAGAGGGAAAAACATCTGTTACCTAAAAATATGTAAAGAAGAAAGGTGCTTGAAACATTTCCATTGAGTGGCTTTAATGAGCAATTATATGCAATTTGTTTGGAATATAGAATCATAGATTTGTTTAGGTTGGAAAAGACCTTTAAGATAATCTAGTCCAACTATTGACCCTAGTCTACCAGGTCTGCCACTAAACCATGTCTCTAAGCACCACATCTACACGACTTTTCAACACATCTAGGGATGGTGACTCAACCACCTCCCTGGGCAGCCTGTTCCAATGTTTGATGACTCTTTCAGTGAAAACTTTTTTCCTGATGTCCAGCCTAAACGTCCCCTGGCGCAACTTGAACCCGTTTCCTCTTATCCTATCTCTTGTTACTTGGGAGAAGAGACCAGCGCCCATCTCACTACAACCTCCTTTCAGGTAGTTGTAGAGAGCAATAAGGTCTCCCCTCAGCCTCCTCTTCTCCAGACTAAACAATCCTAATTCCTTCAGCTGCTCCTCATAAGGCATGTTCTCCAGACCCCTCACCAGCTTTGTTGCCCTTCTCTGGACACGCTCCATCACCTCAATGTCCCTCCTATACTGTGGTGCCCAAAACTGAACACAGTACTCAAGCTGGGGCCTCACCAGCGCTGAGTACAGGGGCACGATCACTTCCCTACTCCTGCTGGCCACACCATTCTTGATACAGGCCAAGGTGCCATTGGCCTTCTTGGCTACCTGGGCACACTGCTGGCTCATGTTCAGCCGGCTGTCCACCAGGACCCCCAGATCCTTTTCTGCCGGGCAGCTTTCCATCCACTCCTCCCCAAGCCTGTAGCGTTGCCTGGGGTTGTTGTGATGGAAGTGCAGGACCCGGCACTTGGCCTTGTTAAACCTCATGCAGCTGGCTTCAGCAAGATATGTAATATGCTGTGCCATTACACAGCTCTCTTTGTATGGTCATATAACCACACGTTGTTCCCCACATACTAGTTTTGTCCTCAATTTGATAGGATACTTTAAAATGTTTTTTATATATTTTATATGTATTTGTTTAGGTATTTAATATATGTTTACTATTTATTTACTTTTATTTTTTCATGGAATTATGTAAGATTCCTATTTGTTTCCCCTTCCCAGCACTATGTGTATTTCCCTTATATCACTGTGGTCTGTGTTTACTTCCTTCAGCAGCCACTGTTCCCATTAGGAGTACTAACTATGGAGCTGAAATTGTAAGTGGCATGAATTGATGCCAAATCCTTCTGATGCCTGTCTGTAGAAGGACGAAGGGTCATAATTTGTCCTGGTTTCTAGGCTTTTTGGGGTTGTTATTTTATATGTGTGTATGTATATATGTGTGTGTGCTCTGTGCTTCCAAAGTACAGTTTAAATTAAAAGAGAAACCTGGAGCAGTTTAATGTTTCCAATACAATTGTGTATATATATTTTTTAAGCAAACCTTGAAAGGTTCTGGCCATGCCTCTGCTGGGCTGGCTATTGCTGTTTTGATCCATCTTTCAGCCTCTTGCCTCACATGATGCTCCAGGCGTATGCCAAGTTAACAGTTGTATAAAATATGTCCTGCTATTTTACCCATCCTAGAGGGGCTGCAAACAGCTGTAAGGATCCTCCTGTGACCCAGGAATATGTGAATCAGATTTTTCCGATATGAGATTGGAGACCCCTAATTATACTTATGACTTTTCCATAACCACTGGTATTTGTGGTATATAGCACTTTTTCAAAACAGCGGTCATTGTGATTTCAAAATATGAATCTCATGTATACCCAGTAAATATCAGTGTGTAACAAAGTCTGTGATGAGTATGGGAGTGAAACATTTCAAGAGAAATCGATCATTTGAGAAGTCTGTAGAAATGTGTCCACCAACCTCACACAGCTTACTTATACTTAAAAGGCCTTGCAGTAGTGATAGGAATTTATGAATTAATGTGTTGAAACGTGTAAGTCCTCAGTTCAGGCCACCAGAGAAATACCTGCAAAATTGAGTATTACTTAATGTGGGCAAAGGTACTGTAATCTGGTACAGAGGGATCTGAACAATATTGCTTATTTCAGTAAAGGTTTGAGTGCTCTGTACAGTCTAAATGGCATTGCAACTATGTGAGTTCCACCAAATCACTGAAAATTAGTATGGAAATGGAGAGATCTTCTGAAATTGCATTGTGTGTACCTTTATTTTAAAAAAATGTTTGCAACTTTTTTTTTTTGAATGTCTGTATTTAAATTGTTCTGTATCAACAGAATTGCTGCTTATTCTCTGTATTTGAAAGGTATTCAGATAGTTTTAGTTGTATTTATTGTTTGAATGATCTACTTCAATGGTGCTTGCTGCTTGCTTTGTAATTTGTTGCTGCAGGTGGCTCTGACTTTGAATTGCATTGGTCTTTTTATTTGAAGATAATCTTTTTGAGCAATCTGAAACAACACTCAGCCGTTCCAACTATGCCCCCTGTATTTAAAACAACAGATTCCTGAGCTGCTTTTTCTGTTCTTCAGTGTAAGACTCATCATATGTATTTCTTTATATTGTTCCTCTTATAGTTGCTCTGGTATTTTGTATATTGTCTACACATAGATGATCCATACAATTCTAGCTATGGTTTTAAGTTTATAATGCATTTATATTAAGAAGGCCAGAATCTCAGCTGGTGCAAGTTAGTATAGCTCTTCTGAAATCAATAGTGCTCTGCCAGTTTCTACCATTTGATGATCTGGCCATAATAATGTAATATTACTAAAGAGATAACACAGTGAAAAGGAAGCATTATACTGATACAGCTGGGGCAGCTATTAGATTGGAGTACTGCTGAGCACGTATTGTCTAATATTCACCTAATGGCTAATATCCATTTCGTGGGACCCAATTTTTAAATCTCTACTAAGCGGAGTTAATGAAGTTAATTTTCCAGGAGGGGTGGCAGGGGGTGGATGGTGGGGGGGGCGAATTTTTTTAAAAACTCCAGATCTTTACCAAAATGCATGTTCTTCTGTTGGAATAAGATTAGCTCATAATATTAGCACACAAAAGTGAGGTTTGCCCACTTGTCTACCGAGAATCTGGCACCAAGGCTCTCAGTTTTATTAGTGCGATCGGAATTGAAAAGCTAATTGTATTAATGCCCTTTCAAAAATCCCAAGATGCCTCTATTGCAACTTTTAGTGTGGGTAGCCATTCTCAGGCTGTGACTCAGGATAAAATGCAGCTGGTTTACATTGTGAAGAAAATATATGCAGCATTTCTTGACTGCTCTGTAAAATAATACATACTTTGTTTCCATTTCTAAATGCAAATATGCTGTCACACATAGTGTAAATTGCAATTGCTTTAAGGAAAAAGGGTTTTAGGCATAAAAAGGATATGAAAGCAGAATAACAAGTTTCACTTATGAATGTACAAAGATTCATAATATATTGGTCTAATTGTACTATGTCCAAATTTTTCTCGTATTGTACAGAGAAAATTAACTAAAGTGGTTCTTCTTTCACATAGCTTCTCATATCACTGTGATATCAAATGCAGATAATATTTTTGTTTCTTCTTTGTTTTTTTTTTATTTTAAATAATTTTTAACCTTCATTTCATCATCAAGTAAATTATTAATTGAACTAAGGTGGTTTTTTTTTTTCTTAGTTCACTTGTAATTTAATGTCAGTCAAAAAGATTTCATTTTCTTACTTTATCCTCTAGCACATGCTAACGCTGAAGCCAGTGTTTTAATTTTATGATCTAGTGTCTTAATGTGACTACAATATATGCACGGTGCTATGCATAAGCACTTGGGCAAATTGCGGCCAGCAGGAGCACACATAATGTCCAGGCTTGCGTACAGAGTACTGGATGAAAGTCTTTGGAATACCACCTGTGAGTGCTCAGATGTATCTTATTTTCAGAATTTATTCCATAAGTCTTTTCCTAAAGTTTTAGTAGAAAGTGAAGTGTTGAGTCTCTAAGTTTACTGGATGCCAGTGCTCTGTTTTTTTTTTTTCTTTTTAAATTGTGAAAGAAAAAACATATGTGATATTAAACTTTGAGAAATAATATGACTTTTCTACTGCCTTTTCCTCACTGTTGAAAATAGCACTGTCTCCTGGCCAAATGTACTTTGCGACACTTGAAGAAGCATTTCACAAATATTCAACTGTGTTTGAAATGGTTATTTTTTAATTTTTCCTTTTTGTAACTGATTTAAAAATTAGAGAGATGCATTTTTTGATTGTAGCTTTGTCTTTTATATTACAAGGGACTTGCTCTCTATTAAGTTCTTTAAGAAAAACATGCATGGCTGAATGAGCACCTTGCAATGTTCTCATGAAGCAGAGTTACAATTCACCCATATTTCCCCTTACTCTGTGGAGAAAGATACTGGATTAGCCTTCTCCTGTCTCAGCTGTCTTCTTTTTCTAATTCTTCCTTGCTCGGTTCACATACAAGGAGAACAGCCACAGATTCATCCTTCTTACTGCTCACCTGATCAGAATGCTAAATAGCAATGGAGCATCTACTTGCCCTTCAGTTTCCCTGGCCAGTGACATAAGTCCAGCTGCAGTAAGTTCTTGGGCTGTGTTTCATGCCTAACTTCTTTCAGTAGACTTACAGACTGTGACACAGTTGAGACCAAAGGTCAAAAGTGCCTCTGTGTGCTTTCTTTACCTGTTAAGGTCATTGTTTGCTTTCATGTAACAAAAAGATAGCTGGTAGCTTAACTGTTGTTCATTATCCTTCATAGTTATTTCCATATTTGGCATACCTTTCCCAATAGTTACAGTAATAATAAGGAAGCTTGGACGGACATATGGCTGAAATCACAGTGGAATAGGCAAGAAAACTCAACTGAATGCTTTATTAGCCCCTGACACTCACTTTTACTTCATCTGCACAGAGTGTGCTGATGCATATGACTATGAAATTTCAGCACCTACTGACTGTTTTGGACATAAAGTTGTCTAGTTGCTGGACTTTAATCTGTCAGAAGTATTCAGATGCATTTTTTCATGTGTCTCAGAAACAGTAAAATATAAGTCAGTTATCCACACAATCAAAGAACAAAACCATACAAAGTTATTTGTAGTATAAATACTATCTGTTAATGTGTACTATCTTGATAAAAAGAGGATGATTTTCTTTTCCAGCACCCTAGGTAGGAGAATGGTAACTACAAAAGAGGCTTCACACTTTATAATACTTCCAAACAATTGTGTATAACAACTGGTGTTATAGCATATCAAACCAAGATGGGGTGATCCCCCTTCCCTTGGTTTGATATACTTTCAGATTCTTTAAAGGCTCTTGAGATCAGGACCCCTACAGAGTCTTTGAAGCTTGTGTTTTTCTTTCACTAGAAAGTGAAGCCTTGGCTTTTAATGGCAGCTCAGCAAATATCTCATCAATATTTAAAGTGTCAAGTGTACCTCTGTTAGAGGTACCAATTGCAGATCAAAGATACTAGCACTGAGGTACAGCATTTCCTTCAAAGGTCTTCACAGTTGAGCTTTTCCTTTTGTTGGAAAAGAACTTCTCTTTTTAACATTCGTTGCTTGCATGAGTCTTGCATGTTGTTTGACGGCTATGGGGAATTAAATGCTTTGTTACCATAGCCAGTGGAGGATGGTGCAGTAGTATTGAACAGTCCTTCATGCTTGTTTAAGAGAGGAGGATGCTTGGAATAGCTTTTTGCTGGCTGTTTCCACCTTTCTTCATTTGACCAAAGTCTATTACGTTTAATGGTAACAATGACATACTTTTTAAGGAGGTCAAGAATTCAAGACGGATGAAAGTTTAGTGGCAGGTACAAATAAGCTCTAGCAGGATGGTTCTTTTTTGGCCTTTTTCAGTGAGGATTTAGGATGTTTCTTTCCTCATTTTTTATATCCTTTGTTGCCTTCCTTCCACTCATTATGCAAGGCTTATGAATATGGCTGTGAAATCTAATCCCCTTATTACTCTTCCAGCTCTTACTGTGTTTTTCTTTTTTAACATTTTTTAAAACAATTACAACAATAATTACAGTAATAAGGATTCTGAGTATTTTGTACTTTCGGTTTATCTATTCTTATTTTGTAATTTTGATTGGCACATACCCATAGGCACAGTCTAATGTCAAGGTGTTAAACAGAGTTTGAATGGTGAATGGCTGAAGTGAAGGCTCTTTAAAAACAGAAGGAAATTTGGATTATGCATGCTTCATGATGATGTTAAAAACAGAAAATGAGAATTAAGATGCTTATCAGATGACTTTTGTAAAACATAGAGTATTTTGATTCCATGCGTTATCTGATTGTCTTCAGAGTGCACTGGGAGTAACAGGTCTAATATGTGTCACTAGAGAGTGTTTTTATCCTGAAGGCTGACTTTTACTAAATAATACTTACATCCTTGTAAACAAACAGAAATTTGTGTTCCTCAATCAGTTTATAAACTTCCCAGTTGTGTACCTCAGAATACACCTAAGCATTACAGTGGGGTAGATGTCAATTTATACTTTTCAAAGCTGCTTGCAGAGCAAAGAGTCTAATAGTGCTATTGTACAGTGGAAAAGAGTAGCTACTGTCCTACCACACACAAGGTTGTTTGTCACTCCTCACTAATGAATGTGTGATGATCCAGATTTTACTATGTTTGGGTATTTAGGTGTTTTCTGCTGAATAGCTTATAAGTCATGTGTATTTCAGACAGCAAGAGGTAGTACCAAGTAAACAGATTTGCTTTGAAAAAAACCCTGTGAGTATTAAGGTGGCAATGTGTTTTCAAATTCTTGTTCCTTTCACATATGGGTCCTGAGTCTGCAACAATCCTTATTCACATCTATCTGCCCTTCTGGTAAGCTGATGGGGCTTGCGTCAGTTTGTGTTCTGGGTGACTGCGTATAAACTACCGACTCTCATTTGTCTTTAGAGACATTTTATCTGGGACCCCTGTTGCAGTAAACAGCAAGTAGAGATGGCAGGATTTTGCTCTTAGCTAGCGGTACCATATACAGTATTGCAACGGTTTGAAAATAAACTTTCAGAGTGATATTGGCTAACATTTAGTTCTTCTGTCCCTTTTCCTTGTGCCAGAGGTGTTCTCTGTCTTTGTTTAATGAATGTGGCAAGGCTATAAATAAAACTGGCAGTGGAAATGCTGGCCCGGTGCTGTGAGCCTGCACACCATTAATATCCTATCAAGACCATTGAATTGGCTATGTGCCCAGGAATAACAAGGAGTGTTCCTGCTCATGGGCCGCACCTTGCAATTGGAAAAGGATTATATGTAAGTTGACAGCACAGCATAAATGTTCCCTAAATTAATTTTCATTGTGAATAAACTCTATGCCTTAAAGAAAAGTGTCCAGTGTGATTTGACTAGTTCTGGCAATGGAGAATCTACCACTGCTGGTGGAAGGCTGCTACCTTATTTCCTTTTACCTGGCAGTTGAAATCTGCACTTCATTTTGAATTAGACTTGCCTCTCAGCTTCCAGCTGTGGATTGTGTTGTACTTCTGTCTGCTCAACAGAAGTAGGCAGAGGTATCCTATAATTATTTGTTTCTAGATTTACTACTCTACGTTTGGCCATGTTGAAATTAATATAATTACTTTGTGCCCCATTCACTACAGTGATCTGCTGTGTATCAGCTGTTAATAATCAATCATTAACTTGCGCCAAAATCCTCTTTTCATGTCAGCTTTATAGGTGAAGATTCTGTGTTTTCCTACAGGGGACTGGTAAAAATGCTAAATAATAATGCGACCAAAATTTGGTCTCTGTAGGAACTCAGTAGGAGTACACATACAATGAGGATTCTCCACTTGCAATTGTATTTTGAGATCTATCAATTAACAAATCTTGAATCTTCCACTGAACTTTTCTAAATCTTTATTAAGTGCCACACAAGCAGCTCTAGCATTACTTGTGCCTGTGACTGAGGTCATATCCACTCACTCATTTAGGTCAAACCACTTAACTTTTACAGATACAAGCACAGTATTAGTTTTCATAATTTTCTCGGGGAAGTTGCCTGAATTTCATGAGCTACCAACAACAAAATAAGCTTTTCTCCAGCTCTTGGATCACAGTTTTCTATCTGTGCTGATCTAAAAAAAAGTCTTAGTGTGGTAGCTACTCAGTATTACTTCCTTAAATCACTTCTGGATCGTAGTATTTTTTCTTGACAATATTGACTCGTATTGGAATTCTCCCAAATTCAGACTGAGCCTTTCCATGTTGCTTGGGTTTTAATGATCATTCTGCTATATTAATCTATTACTGTACTAATACTACTGTTAGAATGCATTTTGTTGCTAATGTACTTTGAAAAATCCTTATTGTCCTTAATTGTGTTGGCCATTGATTTCTCATTGACGTTAGCTTCAAGCATTCTAGCAATCTCCTGGCACTTAATTTATATTAATTGCTAACAGTGCTCCCTTTTTTGCTTTCATTATTTACTTTTACACATTCTTTTACTTTCCCTGTAAGTCTTTTTCCTCTAAGGTTGATTAATTTTTCCTTGATTTTGGACTTTGTGGCATTTAATACAATATTCTTAACTCTTAGCAGTTATCATAGATCTGATTTCATAGTTCTTCAGATTTAAGAAGTGATTTCAACCACAGTGTACTCCACTATCATTTGAATTTCAGTCTCAAGATAATTTTCACTTATAGCAGCCAGCTCTTTGTCGATGTTATAGTATGTTATACTATATTATATGGTACTATGATTTCCCAGAGCATTCTCCTGGAGAAAGTGGCTGCGTATGGCTTGGATGGGTATACTCTTCGCTGGGTCAAAAACTGGCTGGAAGGCCGGGCCCAAGGAGTGGTGGTGAATGGGGTTAAATCCAGTTTGCGGCCAGTCACAAATGATGTTTCCCAGAGGTCAGTATTGGGGCTGGTTCTGTTTAATATCTTTGTCAATGACCTGGACGAGGGGATTGAGTGCACCCTCAGTAAGTTTGCAGATGACACCAGGTTAGGTGGGAGGGTCGACCTGCTTGAGAGTTGGATGGCCCTACAGTGACATCTGAACAGGCTGGACCGATGGGCTGAGATCAGCGGTATGAAGTTCAACAAGGCCAAGTTCCGGGTCCTGCAGCTGGGTCACAACAACCCCATGCAATGCTACAGGCTTGGGGAAGAGTGGCTGGAAAGCTGCCCGGCAGAAAAGCACCTTGGGGTGCACAAGTCTTATGAAGAGCGGCTGAGGGAACTGGGATTGTTTAGAAAAGGAGAAAAGGAGGCTCAGAGGAGACCTTATCGCTCTCTACAACTACCTGAAAGGAGGTTGTAGCGAGGTGGGGGTCGGTCTCTTCTCCCAAGTAACAGGCGATAGGATGAGAGAAAATGGCCTCAAGTTGCTCCAGGGGAGGTTTAGATTGGATATTAGGAAAAATTTCTTCACCAAAAGGGTTGTCAAGCATTGGAAATGCCAACACCACTGCCTAGGGAAGTGGTGGAGTAACCATCCTTGGAGGTATTTAAAAGACGTGTAGATTTGGTGCTGAGGGACATGGTTTAGTGGTGGTTTTGGCAGTGTTATGTTAATGGTTGTACTCGATGATCTTAAAGGTCTCTTCCAACCCAGGTGGTTCTGTGATTCTATGTATTGTTGTATAATAAGGAAAAATTTTAGAATGACCAGTTTGTATATAATTTTCATAAAGGTCTAGAGATGTTATGATTAGTATTTTGAAATGACTATAGCGTTTAAGTCAGATGTGGATGAGTAACAGTCTTCAGAAAAGCATTATTCTTTCAAATGGTTTGAACTTCCATTTTTCAGCTTTTCATACTTAAATATGTAAATGTAAGGTTTAAATTCTTTGTAGAATTAGGCTGTCACAAAGAGAGACTAGCATATGTTTTAATAAAGGCCAAAAAAATCATATTTTCTTACTTTGAATATGAAATTCAGATAGAAATTTCAAAGCCCCTTCTCCTTCTCCTCCTCTTCCAAAAGTGTGATCCAGTGGGCTTTTTGCTGAAAAAACAGATACCTGAGCTCTCACTCCCTGGTAAGACACCTCAGACCCTTGAGACTTCAGAGCTGCATCTTAACTGTGGTGGATTGTTGGATAAATCCAGCAGTGACACCACACTGTACGGCTGTGCAGCTGCAGTACATGGCACTACAATAACAGGTAATATAAGAAAAAAGATTATGTTATTCACTGTAAGCAGCATAACTGTACTGCAGTCTTGAGGAGGTACCTGTGTGTGTCTCAGGGATTTATGAATTTGTGTAGAGCTCTGTGATACTGCAGCTAAACTGTTGGTGTCGATGAGTGTGTAATTAACTAAAACAAGTAATTTAGTATTGCTACTTGAGTGTGGTAAAAGCAACGCATGCCATGAATTGATACAAATGTGCTGAAGATTTTAATCTTGTAGCTGTAAGAATTGCCATATTCTAATCAATGACTATGGTAGAAACAGCCTGAGTGTTTGCCTTCCGTTGAACTTCTGTGATATTCCTGTGGTCAAAGATGCTAAATAAAGTGTCCCCACCATAACTGAACAAAAAGTAAATGCATCATTTAGTAGACGGAAAAGTTGGTATGTGCAGCTTTCAGGAGAAAGATAGCTTTTAATCAAGAGTCATTAAGAAATCTGCCACGAAGATGTTGCACCTTTATATAAACGGTTCCTTTTATTAAAGGTGAACTTGACTAAAACTAACTTCTACCCTGGTAAGGACAGGTCAGTTTGCCAAAGGCAGTGACAAAGACAGGACCAGATTCAGCTGTTTCTCACAAAAGTTGTGGCTCCAGGACTGAATTTTCATCAGTATACAAATATTTAAGATAATCTTACAGAGGATTCGATTAGATGTTAAGCATGAATGGGCTCCTTTGCAGAGTCTGATTGTCTGACAGAGAGTACATTGTTGAAAAAGAGTTGAGAGTATAAAATGGGAATTTTAGGCATAGGATAAGTACTGCGAGTAGAAAGTTCTGGTAAAAAATTACAATTCTTTAATACACTGTGGCTGACCCAGAACCCCCAAGAGCATGGCTATGTTACCCTCAACAATGTGAAAATCCCAGGTGATTTTAAATGTGAGATAAGCAAAGACATATAATCTCATTCTGGGGCAATATTTTGGGCATTGAAATAGGCATTAGATGTTGAAATGATAAACAACATGCAAATCCAAAACCTTGATTAATGTCATTGGGATATTTTGTTTTCCTTTAGAACTTTTTTTTTCATATTAAAACTTTTTGCACATAATTAATTTTTAATGTAAAAATATTTACTTCTAAATACAAAGTTCTTCTGAACTGAAAAAAACAAAAACTTTTCATTGTGAAAATGTTGAAATGGGACAGCTTGTCCAAAAAATTTTTATAGTAGTAAATTTCTTAAAATTAACTGTATATGCTTTCAGGTTTGATTAATTGATATTCCATGATAGGAAACCCCCCAACATTTAATTAGAAAATTCCAAGCCAGCTCAGTTGTAAAGCTTGTTGAATAACTGTGTTCTTACCAAAGGCTTATTTGCCAGCAATTTATTCACCAAACTCAATTTCCTGTATGCCATTTTTATGCTTTTACCTTCTGTGGGCTTTCATAGAGTGAAGTCAGAAATGCTACCATAGTACTAACCGTGAGCTGTTTTTTCTATCTAAGTAATAAAGCATCCTTAGCTCCTGATTCCTTTTGTTCTTCACTCTACGTATGAAATATCCATAAGTAGAACATTTTATTAACACCAAGGTCACTGCCTATTTTAACTTATAAAAGGATAAAATAGAACTCTTGAGAAATCTTTGCACTGATATCTTCGTACTATAGAAAGGCATATTTTTCTCAGAAATCTAAATAACTTTTTCTGCATCTACCATTTTGCTCTAATATTTAATAAAAAAGAATTTTTGTTCGCATTGAAGTGCTACAGATTTCTTTTTTTTAATTAAGAGGAAGTAAGGAACATACAAATCCGAGAACTGTTATTAGGGAAGATGCATTTGAGCGAAGGAAGTCTTCTCCCAGCCTTGAAAGCTATTCATTATATTAGTTCTATGTTATTTCTATACTAGAGTAAAGTTGCATTACCTTAATCACCAGTAGTACAGCAGGAGGTCCTGATAGGTAGAGGTTACTTTAAGCTGACCTCCAGCTGCAGTGGCAGAAGACCACTGATGGTCTGTGGACTGTAATTAGAGTACCATAAAACTAGAAAGTAAAGGGTGACAGAATGTATTAGCAGTAAAATGCTAACTTGTAAGTAGTAAGTCTGGATTCTACAGGAGTGTCACTCATCAGGAACAAGTAAAATGTTATGTTAAAGAAAAAATTTACATATAGAATCTCTAAAGCTTAAGGAGTGGTGAAGGTTAGCATGGTGATGGAAAAACAAGTGCATACAAATCT
Organism: Burhinus oedicnemus; assembly: GCA_008921705.1. Lineage (NCBI taxonomy): Eukaryota > Metazoa > Chordata > Aves > Charadriiformes > Burhinidae > Burhinus > Burhinus oedicnemus. The sequence goes on from VFFE01007836.1 coordinate 1,560,546, forward strand.
GCACAGCTTTTAAAATACCTTTTTTCCCCCTCCCCCTCCTCTTTTTTTCCATTCATCCTTTCCCCAGTCTGCCTTTAGAGAGAAATATAAAAGAATTTAAACACGGGAAACTAATATAAAAAACCTTTCATGCAAAGAAACTGTGCATCTGCCTTTACATTTTTTCCATTCATGGCTGGCTAGTTTTACATTTTCTGATCAGCAACTGGCACTGCGACCAGTAAACCAGTTACTTCTAAGAGCAGCAGTGGCCTGTCTGGAGGTCCTGCATTATTGATTTTCTGCTTGTACATTCTAGTTGCTCTGTCAATCAGTGGGCTGAAATGCAAGATGACAGTCAATAAGCAAAAGGACTGAGCTCCCACAGATATAACAAAATAATTCAGAAGCTTCATATGCGTGCAGAAAACACCAAAATCCTTAAGAACAAGCAAATCTGGTAATCTTTCTAAAAGAAAAACACAAACTCATGTTCTCCTTAACCCATCTTTTGTTACCATTCATTGAGTCTGCTGGTTACAAGATGCATGTGAAGATCTGTCAAATCCTATATGGAAAGCATATGGGGTGAACAAAAAACTTGAGAAATATTTGGAAAAAACTTCTCCAGGGGTGAGATGTTGGAGTACATTGTCAGAAACAGGTTCCATACAAAGCAGTTATGTGGCTGAATTTTTCCCTAGCATCTCCCTTCACCGCTGACTTTCATTCAAGTGGATCATTACTCGTTAGGCTACCGCAAGGTACTTCTTCTGTTGTATCATCTTCTCCTTCCACAGGTAACAAGATACACTGGTAAGGATATCTGCTGCCTATGGATTACATTAATGCAGACCAAAATTAATTCCTAGTGTTACAAAATGAAATTAAAAAACTGTGACTATTATTAATTAGGTTACTGAGAACCTGTGATGTAAAAGTTAAATCTCTCATTACACTGATAACAGTTGAATTATATTATCTGTTCATCTTGCTACACAGCACAATTTAGTATAGAGATACCCAACTTAATTTTAAACAAGCCAGGCTGGATACCAGAAGCAGTCTGTCTGTGACAGCACTCAGCTTAGCATAGTCTAATCGATTTTTCTAAGAAATAGAATATATTAGCTTATGTGGAACTTACACTGTCATGTTTAGACTACTTTTGATGCCCAAGCTAATTCCCACAGATATCCGATACCAGGTCAGGTGTCCTTCTATTACACTGAAGTGTACTGTGTGTGTAGCCCTCTTGGTTAATCTCATTCCTGCAGAGTTAGAATATAGATGAGGATTGCTCAGAGAAAATTGAGATGAAATAGTAGTAATTTTAGGAATTTGGTAGCTTCTGCTCTTTTCTCTTAGTCAGTAAGTAATCCTGTGCTTGGTTAAAAGCTGCTTGCAGAGCGTATGGAGTTTGCCTTTGATATTTGTTAATGAGAATCCCCACTTGATGTGCTTAAGGGCATTCTCAACAAACTCCCAATTCATTTTTAGAAATTTGTGAAAAACAGCAGGGAATCTTCACTAGGAGGGACTTGAGCTGACTGTTGATACAGACAGAGGAGCTGCCCTAAGGGTAGAAATGACAGTTGCTATCACATTACTTTATGACCAGTAGTAATATTTATAGTTTGTGTGATAAATGCAGGGACAATCAAGTAACTGGCTCTAGACTGTGTGCTGATCACCCAAGTGACTAAGAGAAAATCTTTTACCCCCAGTGTAAACCCATCATGGGGTCTCTTTCTCCTTTGAGGCAGTCAGTTCGCTTACTCAGGGTAGTGGGGTCTAGGATACACGGGGTAATGGAAGAATCCGGAGAGTACCAGCACTGGAAAATAAATCCTAAGAGGCTTTGTATGAACCAAGTCTCCTTCTGGCGTGCCTGTCACTGATTTGGCCTGATACCTACAGAGCCATTCAGAAACTTCTTAAAAAAGATTTGTTAACTGGACCTTAGCTGAAACTGAGCTGAATCAGGGCATTTGGGCTGGCAATTGCTCCCAAGCAAAGACAACTGCAGGCTTCTGGGCAGCTCTAGTTGTGTCACACTGAGTTGGGGCCATTTAACTGCAACACAGTTCTGGTTCCAGTTCTTGTTCTTCACACTACTGCTGACTCGGTTCAATTTGGGTATACACTGTAATTTTGGGACAAATTTGGTGGCAGGAAGACAATGGTTGAGCTATATATGAAAAACAGTGTTTGCAGTCTGACATAGATGTATATATGGAATGTCTGTGTTATTCTAAGCAGAGATTTTAAGATTTTTATAGACAGATTCCCTAAATCTGACATGAGAATATCTGTTACATACCAGGGATTTTCAATGATGGATTGCAACACCTGCATGAAATAGAAAGGCTCTAACAGAAACAGAATTCTAATATCAACCTTGTCTTGCCTTTTTATCTGCAACTGTTCTTCACTACTTGTTTAAAATTTGTAGAGGGAATTAAACTGTATCTGGATGAAGATTAGGAGGCTAAGAACGTTTTAGTTCAGTCCATTGCTGAAGAGAGAGTGTAAAGTACAGGTTTCTGGTTCAAACTGCTGAAACCTTGGATGTTTTTTTTCAGTTCAGTTCTTTTCTAGTGACAGTAGAGATTTCCATTATATTGAAGCAGAGCTCAGTGTTGAGGTTGTAACAGCTTGCCAAGAGCATGATACATATTTTCTTAGGATTAGAATAATTTTCATGTTAAAAACATAGAAACTGAATCTCAGTTGGTGCATTGCTTTTGCTTTGAGTCTCCTTGTGAGTAAGATGAGCACTTTTGGAGCTGGAGAATCAGTTAAATCTCGTATGTGATAAATCTTGTCTTTCGGCAACTTCTCTGTGGTCACAGAAGGTGCAACATAGTTTGTGGACTTCTACTGTTACATACACCATTGCTTCTAAATCTCTTACAGTAAAGCTTAGCATCTGTTTTGTGATTTGATGAATGGCTCTGATCTGTTATTTTAATTGCTTCCTAGTAAGACACTAATGACCTTTTTTGTTCCAATAAACACTGTTTTGCTTAGTTGTAAATTAAATTTAGCTAAACACTTGGAGCTTTATTACTTGTTTCTGTTTGATGACTCGTCAGGCAATGTGTTAACTCCATATGCAGAGACTTCTGTAATCATCATATCTTTGGTTTCATTAGGGGAAAAAATCCTGATAATATCCTAAATAAATAATATAAAATATGGATAGACTTCACTTTCACATAATTAGCAGGTGCATAACTGGGGTCCAGATATATCCGTAATCTATCATTTATTAATTCCTTTAAAAATAGACAATGTGGGTATTTCTTATAAACTTAAAGAAGAGTTTAGGGAAGAGCTAATTCAAAAACTTTCACATTATCTTTGCCTGACTAGATCCCAAGCAGAAAATAGACTGGAGCTTTTTTGCTTTATTGACTTGGTTTCATGGTAAAATAATAAGAAGAATTGATATGGAGCAAAAAGAAGAGGGCAGGTCTGAATGAATAAAGAAACCTACAAAACAGATTCTGAACAGCTGAACTTTAGAGAACCATTTGTTGTGGTTTGTAGCGTGATTGTGTACTGTGGGCAGAGATTCTCTCAGGGCTGTCATGGAAGAGAGATTCTTAAAACATTTTGCATACTGACCTAAGAAACATATAATGAAAGCCAGTTCTGCATTGTCAACTCATAATATTACCGCTTTGCTCCAAGCTGCTATGAAATCGTTAAGGATCCTTTGGGAATGAAGACACACAGATTTTACTGTTTATTATATGTTTTGTTCCATTACATATTAATAATCCACCCAGATGTCCAGTGTAGAGTACTGTTTGAGGGGAAATTCAGGCAGATCCAAGTCTGGGCTGCATGTGCTGACCTTATTGCCAGCTGTACGTTTGTGCCTCTTCTCTAGTGCCATTCTGTTTGTTGCCCAGTCCATGGCTTGGACTGGGAAATGACCTGACCAAAAACTATGCCAGCAAACACGAGATGCTCAGTTATACTAACTCATTGCATAGCCTGATAGGCACAGTTATAAGATTGTCTGTCTGGCAGTGGTCCACAGTTGGATCAATTTAAATTGATCATCAAACCACACCCTTAGAGCCTGAAAGGCCAAAAGTAACGTGAGCTACTCAGGGAGAGGGTCTGCTATTTGAGATATCAAGCTGATAATAGGTCTCTTGAAAGAGTGCATTAACAGAATGTGTTGCCCTTGAGGTACAAGTGCTGACTGCAGTTTTGCTCAAAGATTAATCAGAGGTTGAGAAGGCATTAGCAGCAGCTAAGAAATTCAGTTCATCCAAGAACCGTTTTGAAGCTTTGTTTTTGGCCTACAATGTTCTTGAAGAGTGAAACAGGATCCCTGCCAATGTGTCTGGGAGCATAAAAGCCTGCTCTGCTTACAGAGAAAAACGGAGCAAGCTGCAAGACCATAAAAGGTGCTATGTTAGCAGGCATGAGGATATCCTGTGGTTTCCTCGGTGATGATGGGGAAAAAGAGATCTTGAGCAGTAACTTTAGCATTCACCTGCCATGGCTACTTTTGATAGTGAATCTTGTGTGAAACTGCCAGTTTTGTCATTTTCATTAGTCTCAAGGAGAGGAGACTTTTTCAGTAGATTACCTGCTGTTGCAGTATTTCTCTTGACAGGACTGGCTGTACTGTAGCTTGCTTACTTTAAAATTTTCTTCCTACTTGTTATAACCTCTGGTACCAGTTTGTTGCCACTCCTGAATCTTTGACCATTCATATACCTTCTTGCTTCCCCAAAATGACAGGAACTCATTTTATTGAAGAAAAAATGGTTAACACTTCTCCTTGCAAAATGAGTCATGTTTATCCTTCTGCTGGTCTTTTGATGAAGAATATGTACTATCATTCCTAATGTCTGTCTGTGATACCTTCTAAAATACTCATAGAGGACTATGAAAATTGCCATTCTCAACTCAGCTGAATTCTTCTATCTTATTTTTCAACTGTATTAAACAAACAAGCTAAACTATGTATCTCTGTAGTAATTCAAAAAACTGCCTTTTCCTCTGGGCTGCTTATTTTGGACTTCATAAGAGTTTTCTTGTGGGCAGAAAGGTGAGTGGCCAGTTTTCTCTGGGACTTACAGGTCCATGATTTCAGTGACTTCTCCAACATACCTATTTAGGAAGCTCAGGAAGTTGTTCACAGAGCAAATTTCTGAATCGGTGTTCTCCAGAGAACTCCAGTTTTTCTTTTGCCAAGGAGGGAAAACAGGTTAATGCTGCGGTGTTGCAGAAGGCACAGTGTGAGCTGTTGCCTGAGAAGGAGGTGCTGAGAATTCAGGAGCGGGCTGGTCGGGAAGTGGGAGACAATGCTAGTGTTGCTTCAGGGAGAAAATAAGAGCGAAGTACAAATCTGTACAAACTGAAAGTGAGAAAATGTTCAGGTCCGTTCACCAGCAAGGAGAATACATGCATGTTATAGACATTCTGACTATGTTACTGTATAGGGCAAGGATTTTTTTTTTAAAGCAAAGAAGGGAAGGGTTAAAGAAAAACATGGCTAAATATTTCAGCTGTAATGATCTGTTTCACGATCTCTCCCAGCTTGTGATGATGAGTAGGAAAAGTAAAGGCTTGAAACACAGTAGAGATCTATTGATATTGCAGTTTATTATTACATGGTTGGTAAAGTTTAAAGAACAAGTTACTTGGTGACACTATGAATCCATTTTAATTAAAAAGAAAATTTATCTGCTCTCTTTTTGCTGTTTTTTAGATATACTATCCCTTTGCCTATTGTTACCTTCATTGCCATTTAATTATAGTTGACAAAATGCATGCTTTTTTTTAACATGCTAGCTGTAACTAGTCTGTATATTTTATGCTGATGGCAGATGTGAAATATTTCTGCAGTGGTATTTCTTCCAACTTGCTGCTAATTTTGAGTTTTCTCTGTTATTTCTTTATTCATTCATTTGTAGTTCCTATTCCAGCTGTAGATTGCATTCAGGCTTACCTTCTGATCTCTCTTGCCTCTGTCTTCCTCAGTCTTCTTGCTTTATTTTGGATTATTCCCTGCCTTAAAGTAGGCACAGCCTGCTCTCTTGCATTTGTTAAGTAAAATCCCTTCTACCTTCCCAATTATCCTGCTGTTTCTCTCTCATCCAAACTCACTGAGCATGTTGTTCACCACTATTGCCACAAGCTCCTCTCTGGTAATCCTACCTCGATCCATCCTGTGTCACTTCCAGCTTAGCAGCCAGCCTTTTTGCTTGACTGAGATTGCTTCTGCTAAAATCTCATTTGAGTTTTCCTAGTGGTATCTTGGGGTTTTTGTTCTCGCCTTGGTCTTATAGCTGCTTATATTTAGAAACAGAATCATCTGGGTTGGAAGAGACCTTTAAGATCATCGAGTACAACCATTAACATAACACTGCCAAAACCACCACTAAACCATGTCCCTCAGCACCAAATCTACACGTCTTTTAAATACCTCCAAGGATGGTTACTCCACCACTTCCCTAGGCAGTGGTGTTGGCATTTCCAATGCTTGACAACCCTTTTGGTGAAGAAATTTTTCCTAATATCCAATCTAAACGTCCCCTGGAGCAACTTGAGGCCATTTTCTCTCATCCTATCGCCTGTTACTTGGGAGAAGAGACCGACCCCCACCTCGCTACAACCTCCTTTCAGGTAGTTGTAGAGAGCGATAAGGTCTCCTCTGA
>VFFE01007836.1:1567236-1672761 GCA_008921705.1 Burhinus oedicnemus
GAAATTCAGGCAACTTCCCCGAGAAAATTATGAAAACTAATACTGTGCTTGTATCTGTAAAAGTTAAGTGGTTTGACCTAAATGAGTGAGTGGATATGACCTCAGTCACAGGCACAAGTAATGCTAGAGCTGCTTGTGTGGCACTTAATAAAGATTTAGAAAAGTTCAGTGGAAGATTCAAGATTTATTAATTGATAGATCTCAAAATACAATTGCAAGTGGAGAATCCTCATTGTATGTGTACTCCTACTGAGTTCCTACAGAGACCAAATTTTGGTCGCATTATTATTTAGCATTTTTACCAGTCCCCTGTAGGAAAACACAGAATCTTCACCTATAAAGCTGACATGAAAAGAGGATTTTGGCGCAAGTTAATGATTGATTATTAACAGCTGATACACAGCAGATCACTGTAGTGAATGTCCTCATAAGACTTGTGTCCTCATAAGACTTGTGCTCTAGACCCCTCACCAGCCTTGTTGCCCTCCTCTGGACACGCTCCAGCACCTCAATGTCTTTCTTGTAGTGAGAGGCCCAAAACTGAACACAGTATTTGAGATGCAGCCTTATCAGTGCCGAGTACAAGGGGGACAATCACTCTTAGTTCTGCTCACCACGCTATTCCTGATACAGCCCAGAATGCTGTTGGCCTTCTTGGCCACCTGGGCCCACTGCTGACTCATGTTCAGCCAGCTGTCAACCAACACTCCCAGGTCTTTTTCTGCCAGGCAGCTTTCCAGCCACTCTTCCCCAAGCCTGTAGCTCTGCATGGGGTTGTTGTGAAATGCAGGACCCAGCACTTGGCCTCATTGAATCTCATACCGTTGGCCTCGGCTCACTGATCCAGCCTATCCAGATACTTCTGTAGAGCCTTCCAATGCTCAAGCACATCAACGTTCCCGCCCAGCTTGGTGTCGTCTGCAAACTTACTGAGGGTGCACTCAATCCCCTCGTCCAGGTCATTGATAAAGATATTAAACAGAACAGGCCCCAGATACTGAGCCCTGGGGAACACCACCTGTGACCAGCCGTCAACTGGATTTAAATCCATTCACCACAACTCTTTGGGCCCAGCCATCCAGCTGCTTTTTACCCAGTGAAGTCATTCATCTTAAATGAAGATGATGAATGAGTCTTACCCATTTAGAGTCATTCATCTTAAAATCTTGTATTGCGTTTGCTTTCAGACATTCTCCTCCTTGGCCATTCCTTCAGTGTAACTGTAGGTGAGTGGTTTCTTTTCCCCAAATCCATGGGATTTTCATCAGTTGAAAGTTTTTGATGATTGAAGTTTTGCACTAAATGTGGAATTGGAACAGTCTCAGGATCTGCTGTGATGGGCAGTATGCAGTTATTCACTAAATACTGCCCTGAAACACCTCTCTTTCCTTTTCTTGCAGATCTTATAGATCTGATCTGTCATTTGGACATCAGTAACTTACAGATTTAACACCTTGTTGTTGGTGCATGCCCTGCCATGCCCTGCCAGCCTGGCATTTCATCTCATTTCACTGACACTCTTACAGTCCCGTGTGTGGTGCTGGTTTTCTGAAACAGTATGTGTGATAGTCAAAATAGGAGGTACATCGTTGGTGTGGGAGAAGCAGAACTAGAGCCTAGTTAGAGCACTTGAGGACTCCTGCAATGCAAAAGTGAAATAATTACCACCAAAAAAAGGAGCAGAGTATGCCCAGATGTGGCTGACTTGTGACTAGCTCTGGTGTCTCATTATTTCAAGCAGCTTTTGTCTCGCCTCTGCTCTCGTGTTCAGAGGGAGGTGCCTGCGCAGTTGGCAGCTGGCCACCCAGCAGCTGAGGTAAATCCCGTTCTTCTTCCCATGGAGGAGCTTTCTCAAGTAGGTATACAGCTAGGCACAGCTCCCTGGGGCCGCTGGTGCTGCTCCAAGGACAGATTTTCCTCAGCTTTTCCTAACTTTTTCTTTCCTGGTCAGGGAGTCTAAAACCCCAAGTAAAAGCTGCTCTTTCTCTCACATTTGTATGGAGAGAAGGATTCATAACTGTGCTGACTGATAGTGACTCTTGCTTGTGCTGACTGCTGCTGGGCCAGTGCGTTGGTTGTGGGCAGAGACCAGGCTGCTCCTCTCGTGGTGGGCAGGTGCCTGCCCAGTGCTGGGGTGTTACTGAGCTGCCTGAGGGACGTGGCGCCAGGAGCGGCGGGGACTCCCCAGGGCCAGGCCTGGCAGCCAAGACCAGTTCCACCGTCCCAGCCAGGGAGCAGGGCAGGCTGGGGGCAGCCCAGAGTCCATCAGGTAAGTTCATGGTGACGAGGCAGGTTTGAGGGCAAGCTGGGAAGCCGTTCTGCAGGCCCGGGGCAGGGCTGGGCCTCAGCCAGGAAACCAGGGTCAGGCACCCACCCCACGATCATGGGGCAGGTCCGTGGGCAAGGTGGGACACCAGCCTGTGGGTGAGGATTAGAGGCGTCAGAGGACAGGCAGGGGCACTGCTGCAGCTGAATGCCCCGGGCTGAGCCAAAATGGGGCTCCAGATCCATGGGCAGGGCTTGTGGGGGGGAGGCCCTGTGGCAGCTGGTCAGGGCCATGAAGGCCTATGAGTGCCTCAGGGCTGAATGCAAAGACAGAGAAGCCCAGCAGCTGTCGGTGCGGCAGAGGGGCCCTCCAGAGCCCTGCTGAAAGCAGGACAGTTTTGGTGGAACCGTTCAGGTGGGCTGGAGGAAGAATAGCACCAAAGTAGAGCAAACGGATTAATTTGCTCCCCTCTGCTTATTCTTAAGCAGATGGGAAACATGCTGGCCAATAAAATTAATGAATGTGATGAGAAGTTGGCACATATGGATGCATAGAGAGGAGTGGTTTGGGGAATTATTTTCCAGACTTTGAAAAAAATTCATCATGTCTTTGTTTAGAAAATCAGACTCTGTGCCCCTCATTCCCACCTCTAATGCTTTAGCCTTAATTATGTGATGTAACAAGTACTACTTTCTGTCCTGCTATGAATTACATGAATTTCTTTTCTAAGCCCACATATTTACTTAATGTTTGAGGAATGGGAAAAGGAAATGTCTTTGATCACATATTTCACATATGACAAAAGGATTAAAAAAACCCCTCCAGCTTAAAACTTCTTAATGAACGTTCATTTTTGAAAGTTTTACTTGTAATTTGTCAGCTTTTGCCGTGAATATTTTTAGCTATTTTATAAATAAAGGCAAAAATTTTCCAAAGTACTGCACTAAAAGGGTTTTTATTGTCTTGTTTTCTCTTGCCTCCATATTAACATAGAGGATTACAAAGCGTATCACCCTCCTCCCACCTTTTTTCTCAAATCCTGAGCAATGAACAGAGAATGCAAGGTCCCTGGTGCTTTGACCTCTGAGAAGCTGTGTTTTGTTATTGTTTTAATGCAAATAATGTGGTTTCTTCTATTTCTTGATTAAAAGTTCTTTTCTCATCTTCCTTCAGTGATGGAGGAAAATTTCCTCTCTCATCACCCCCAATGCCTTTATTTCTAACAAGTATGTTACATTACCTGGAAGAAAAGTTAATTCTTTGCTAAATTGCTGTAGTACTGAAGGGCATTAAAGAAGTATTTAAAGCAAGAATGGTGGAAATTCATAGCTGTTGAAAAGTTTCTGTTGAAATCTTTGGTTTTCTTAGGGTACCATGTAGATGCCTTAATAGGTGCCTTTCTGACCATTGGGCCATTTAAAGAGGTAGTAGAACCTATTTGCAATAGTTGCAAATTGGACAGTTGAATGCCAATATGTTTCTCACATGCCTTAACCCTAGGCTTCTTAATAATCTCAAAGAAGATCTCTGTCGTGGTTTGGGCCAGATTGGCCCAATCCGGTGGAACGACAGATGCTCTCTCTCTCCTGCTCCACTCAGGAGACGAGAAAGAGAGAGAAAAAGAGAGACTTAAGAGTTTAGAAGGAACTAAACTACTTTAATGAAATATTGATAATAAAATAATAAAAAGAAAAATAATGAAATATATACAAAATCGTATCAAGCTCCCAGGATGACAGTCACGTCACCAGCAGGCGCTGGGGAAAGTCCCAGACTGGACTCAGTGACGGACGGGAACTGGATTCCAGATCTGGATTCAGGATTGGGATCAAAGGCAAACGCAGAGACAGAGTCCTCCCAGGACGCCGGCCATTGAAGAAAGAGAGCTGACCCTTTGATCCCTCAGCTTTTATACTGAGCATGAGGCAGATGGGATGGGATGGAATACCCTTGGTGGTCAGTTTTGGGTCGCCTGTCCTGTCCGCTCCTCCCCGCAGGTGTGACCCCTCTACGCTTTTCCGCTTCCGACCCTCCAACAGGGCAAGTAACAAAGTTGGCTGCCCTTGATTGTTATAGCAATAAGTATAAGCAAGAGCCTCTCTGCATACATTCCTTGGCATCAGCTCTAAACATGGGTCTTATCACTCTGAGAGTGAACAGTTTCCTGCACAACAGGCTGTTAATTTCAGCAGTTAGAAGAGGCCTAGCTAAAAAGTAAAGTTACTGAACAAAATTGGTCCTGTTTTACCTCAAACCAGGACAGTCTCTAAATGGGTGGGAGTGTAGGCTGGTATACCCCACAAATTATGCTCTAGACACTGCATTCCCTATATTTTTTGTGTTCTATTTTTGTCCCAAGTGCAAGGACATAGTTACCCAAAGCATGCAAAATAGTGTTTGCTTTTGGTATCAGCCCTATTGACTTTAATGCAATTAGCTATGTGAATTTCTCTTGCAGGATAAGGGGAAGTGTCTCAAGAACAGAGCTGAACAAAGTTGTTTTCAATATTGTACAGTGTAAGAAAAATCCTGGCATTGTCCTTCTGGGTCACTGTATGTTGAATATCACTTTTTCTTGAATTATCCTCAAGTTAATTGGTCAATTGCAAAATCAGCTGTACTGTAATGGCTCAGTGTTAAGGAGTCCTGTGATTTTAAAGGAAAGGATAACTGAGTTTTCATGCCTTTTTAGTATCTGAGGTGCTCCGATGACCAGAGCGCTAGAGAGAACAATGAGGTCATAAGCATCCTAGAACGGCCAAGAAAACTAAAAATCTAAGTTCCAGGATTATAGATTTTGATTTTTGTTGTTAAATGTAAAAAATTAAAGACAGGGATCTGGATTACTCGGTTACAGAGGAATAATGTTAACTATGTTTAAAGACAGTGTTGATCAGTTGTCAAATGAAATCCTCATTTCTTAGTATGGATCTTATTACACTATGGTTATTACATTGACATGGTACTGATTCCTGAAGAAGAACAAAAGAACTACAGAAACCACCAAAAATCTGTTTTTGTTTGTCTTCCTTAGCCAAACCCTCTGACTCTCCAAAAAGACAGCTGAACTGATTTTTCTCTAATTAAAATATAAAGCCCTTTTGGAACGAGCTTGTTTGCTACATTTTTGCCAAGAAGGCATTTTTATAATGGAGTTTTAATTGTAACCTCTGGAAACAGGACTGTATAATAAGGTTGCTGCCAGTACTCTCACAACAGAGTAGCTAGTGTGGTACTGTGATAGATGCTGTATGATTCAGTCTACTCTCCCTTCTCCTTGTTTTCCCCCAAGTCTGGCAGGCCAAAACAGAAATAACCCTTCATTACATTTAGCTGTAAGGCTGACTACATTAAGAAAACTGCCTTATGCAAAGCCTTGAGACTTTGCAGACCTATTGGACTATAGCGTGGAATATTGTTTGAAAAAAATGGGTTTACTGTGTCTGGCTACTAAGCTAATCAATCCAGTATGGCTGTTTCATACGGTTAAGCCCATTACAACTTTGTCTGACCTCTTTCATCTTTGTTGAGGATATAGAGTATCGTTAATGTTACCAGCTGCATTGTTTTCTCCTAATATCAACAGAGAAAAAAAAATGGTTCTCTTGTTTTCCACTTAGATAGCTCTAGTATTGCCAAACAAATGTGAAACAGGCTTTTACAATAATAGTATTTTCCCAAATGCCCTGTTAATTTTCAGTAAACCAAAATAAAATGTGTTATTGTTTATTAAGACAGTGTGACCCATATGGATTCCAGATGATAAAAATTTCAATAAAATGCTGCAATTAGAGGCAAGTAGAGTTTTCTTTCAGTTCACATGTTTATATGTAGCTCAGGACAAGAATGGTCATTTAAGTTGTGTCAGTGATTGGATTTTACTTACAATGATGATAATTCTTTTCATTTGCATGCCACTTTTCACTTGAAACTACTCAAGGAGTCTTGAGCCATCTGGGAATAACTTTAATGCAAAAGTGTTGTAGGAACATTGATCTAACTGTATGTTGCAACGTACGCATTCTGGCTTTGAATAAGAGTCTTTACAGGCTATGACTTCTGGGGAAGTTGCATGTGTAAGGTGGCTCTTAATGCCCATCTTGTATTGGATATACCACAATATATTGATGATTTGGACCTCAATAACTAGATTTTTTCTGGTAAAATGAGTATGAAAAATCCACATGACTTTCTGCTAGTCAACATCTAAATAAACATTTCCTCTTACTATATTTGCTATATTATATCACAATGTTGTTGTTGGTTGGTTGTTTTTTTTCAAGAACCTTTATTCAAACGGTGAAAGTGATTCAAATATTTTATGTATAGAAGGACATCTCAGAGTCATAACTGAACTTTAAATACGTGTTTTCGTATAACAGTATACTATAATCATAACATGATTGGTAGTCTTTGTATTAACTGTCTGAAACAACCATAGATTCTTAACATTGTGAAAAAGTTTCATTTCAGGGACATAACAGGAACTGAAGAAATATCTTCTTTTTCCCTGACAATGTTAAGTTATTAATAGTTGGGATTATCCATAAGATTTTTTCAATTCACGTGTATTACAGGAAGGTTATTCCTGAATATTTATACATCTGCACAGTAACTGCGAATAAATAATTCACTTACAGTGTCATGAAAGAGTATGCATTTGAAGTGAACTATATGGTCTCTGTAATGTAAATCTGATAGAATGTACATCATCTGATGGTCTTTCAGTGTAACTAATGAATAATAATGGTCTGCTGGACAGTATACATCTGAAGATGTTATTCAAAGAAAAAATCTTTCTGTTTTTCCAATGGCAGTTTGAGGAAATTTAATATCAAATCGTATTACATATCATACAGTCTTGCAGATATCAGCTATTGCCGTTAGAGAACTTAACTGCATGCCAGAAGTATTACAGTGCCATTATTTGCACCAATTGATGTGTTTTGTACAAACCTTTCATAATGTTTTTGTGATATCTTTGCTTTCTCCTTTCTTTTAGTACAGTGATGATTTGAGTCATTTTGAAATTGAGAACTCATTTGTAAGTTGCCACACTGCACTCATTCTTAGCTGTTTTCCTTTTTCATGTCACCAAGGCCAGTAAGGCATTCTAATATCTAATATTATGTTCTTTGCAGTCTTATCTGCATAGCCAAAGGAGAATTGTCTGGTCAATATCTAGCCTGAATTTATCAAGAACTTTTTTGTCATTTATATTGCAGTATTGTCCCCTGGGTATTATTCATGCTATCTGATATTCATAAATGGTATCTTTCACATTCAGTGACTTCCAGAAATTAACTACATTATCCTTTGCACCTTTCTTTAGCAGTGCTTTCCTGTAGTCCTTTAAAACATCTGAGTGAGATATTCAATGGAACATAACTAAATTTGATGAAAACATAACTAAAACACTAAGAGCCAAAAGTCTGTTGACAGTAGGTCATTCTATGGATAAAGGTGAACATTGTAATGAAGAAAATAATGTTTTACTGAATTCTTTGCATCAAAAAACGATTTGGCATGCTTGAGGTACTGTACCTAAGAGGCAGTTAATCCACTGTGCTATGTCACAGGTTAACTACGCTGATTTCTTGTAATGTTGACCCACTGTAGTTAATAAAGTTGCCTGGTATTTATACTTCTCTACCACTGCAGCTTGGTTTGTCCTAGGAATGACACAACTTGTGTTATGATCCATGTGTTGCTTACTCTGTATCTTGCATTTTAGACTCATCTTCTGCAATACATGTATTGTATAGGCTGCTTACAAAAAGAATTAATAAAATTAGCCCTGTAAACTTGAGCAAGATATGGTTTGCTCATGTTGACAATGTGACAAGATTATGCTTGAAATGTTTTGGTTGCATCAGAGACAGTTTCATGCTGGATTTCCAAGCAAGAATTTTACAGCAAGATCTGAAATGCATGAGCCTGCCCTTCTTTGCACCAGTTTGTTCACTGTTTGCTAAGGTAACTATCACTTCCACCATTAGCATTAAAAATGAAAATAAATGAAGTTTTGCTCAAAGAAGCTAGAGCAACCAAGGTTCAGATATATCATGCAGCATGTTAGAATTTCTGCATTTTACTTATGCATTTGTAGGCTTCCTCACAGACCTGCTGAGATCCTGCGTTTGCGCAACACACACTTACTAGTTCTCTGCTTTGGTTCCCTAATCTGTTTGTTCATCCATTTCTGATGCTGTTTGTCAAGTTACTCTTTAGAGGCTAGTAGAGTCTGGGAAAGATTGTTTTCAAAGTGTGATCTTTATGCAGTTCTTGCATATTTCATGATTTTCTGTCTAAATTTAAGTGTGTTTGTGTTTTAGATCAGTCAGGGATACTTTTACTATTACTGCAGAAAGGACATGTGTCACCTTTGGATTGGTGAAGGTGTTGTGACTGGTTTGCACTGATTGGCGCAACTTAGATTTTTTTTCTTGGAAGACTCATGGGTAGAATGGAGTTTTGTTGCTTATGCTTGTTCATAAAATTTAAAGGAAACACAGGCAGCTGAAGATGATGTTTTGGATGAAGGTAAAGTGTATGGTTTTGATAATGCATTGAGGCTAGAAGTTAGTATTGGCTTTGTTCTTGTAGGTACTTAAGGCTGGCTGTCATGTGGGATGACATTGTGCAGAATGGTGTCCATGGAGACAGGGACAGTGTTGTTCGAAGGTGGATTATGTTCAGTTTGTAAAGTGAGTACATCTTTCTTCATATCTTACTTATAGAGTGCATTGCTTGGAGGAAATTCTTCATGGTGAAACACATTAGTTTTTATAGCCTCTTTCATTTGGAGTCCACAAAGGGGTTTAAAGAAAATTAATCTTTCTTCTTGAAACTCACCTGCATTTTTGTTATGCAGGAGATAGCTTTGCTGTTCCCTTTAAAAAATAGATCATTTTTTATTTCCTTACAAATGCAGTGTCATGGTGAGCTTTAGCTTACCTATTGACCTGAGACTGCACTGCCAAGGGGTGATCACTCATTTTCCGAGCTAGGTGCTCCTGCTGCTCCCCTGCATTTGTTGTAGTGGTCATGTTACTGCTGAGTGGGCTAGATCACAACCCACTGATCCATCAGAGAAATTACTGTGCCAAAAAGAAGGAAAAATCATTTTCAGCAGATTTCACTGATGTCATGGCCATATGCAGTGGAGCTTATACAAGGCAAGGGGCAGGAAAAGGTAGGGGTGGCAGACTGGCCCATTGGGAACCCATACATAGATTGACTTATGCACCTGGTGAAATTGCAGGGTTGGTGTGCACTATTTCTAGGCATTGAACAATATATTTCGTATTAATTTTTGTGTTAGCAAACACACATTTTGCATAAATCTAAATGGCGTAAACTCCTGTATCTCATTATTTGCTCTTTATTTAAATGAGACACAAGAGTTTTCGAATGACAGTGGCCTTGACATCCCCCAGTTTTTCTTTTCATTTTACCCTAACTACCTCAGAAAGGAATTTCACAATTAAGTTATTGTTATAGATTAATTAGTTGTATATTGTCTTTCAAACCTTTAGTTTAAATAAATTATCTGCATATAACAGAAACTCAGGGCATGAACAGAAATGTTGCTATTCTTGTTATACATGCCCAAATAACTTTACTGATGAACATATCTGTTTCAGTCAAGCAAAACGGCTTTTTCTGCTTTATTTATAAAAGCAGAACTTAGAGAAGGAAGTGATTATTCCATGCTCAGAAGCAAATGTGAAACAAATACACAGTCAAAATGAGCAATGTATACCAGATACTGAAGGAACGGCCTAGCAGACTCCCAAATTAAATAGTTTTATTAATGTGACTGCGCATAAGAACCACAAAACCAATAGGTGGTTGTGTTCCTCACCTGGTAATTAAAAGTAAAAAATGAGTGTTCATAGCTGCCAGTATTCTATTTCCAATTTTAATGACTAATTTCATATGACTTTACTGAGATTTAACTAGCAAAAGCATGTTAGTATGCATATAGACAGGTTTTCATATACATTTTTTGAGCATTCTGACAGTGGTGGAATAACTGACAAAATCACAAGCCATGTCTGTATCTCAGTGCTATAACTGCTGATGAAATACATGATGGCAAAAAGACTGACAAATTGGGAAATAAGTGTGATGAGGGCAATCATCTGGAGTTGTCTGTATCATTTGCTGGTGTAATCCTCTAAAACAAAATGTGCATTAATCCCAACTGATGCTGTTTATAGCTAGGAACAAGGTGAGAGAATGGAGAATGGTGATCTGAAAACTGGGGCTTCTGGTGGAGGAGATTGTTACTGTGGACGAGCATCTCATTATGAGTCCCCAGATCATTACTGAGGTAAAGAGGCTAGTGTCATCTGTGGAAATACAAGCTGGAAATAGGTTTTTTTTAATCTCTATAAAATGACATTAGTAGACTACTGTGCACAGTTTTGATATCACTTATTTATAAGATGTATAAAGGTAGGAGATG
Organism: Burhinus oedicnemus; assembly: GCA_008921705.1. Lineage (NCBI taxonomy): Eukaryota > Metazoa > Chordata > Aves > Charadriiformes > Burhinidae > Burhinus > Burhinus oedicnemus. The sequence goes on from VFFE01007836.1 coordinate 1,577,976, forward strand.
ATAGAGAAGAGAACTACCAAGATTATACAAGTAGTGAAGAAAATGCCTACAGTGACAGCTGTAGAAAGCCTAATGTATATAATTTTTTTAAAAAGAGGATTTAGAAGTGACTCACTGTGCAGAAGAAAGTAGAACATTGTAAAGGTGTAGCTAGGATGATGGACTGGAAGCTGAAGCGAGACAAATGTTAAATGGCGCTTACTGGACCATGAAACAACTGGTTGGTATCTCTGTATGCTTCATGTGTTCAAATCATGATCAGGTACTTTCTTGGGAAAATGTTGTCTGGCAAATCATAAATTATTCTGCTCAATATAAAAGTTACTGGACAAAATTGAAATCCCTGTTGTAATAATATAACTCAAAGTGTTGTAATAGAAAATAGATAACTAGATGCCTGTTCTGTATGTTCACTCTGTGACTTTCAGATCCTGGATCACATACTCCTTTGCCTTGCATCACACACAGTCATTTTCACCACTGTGAAGTTGAATGAATTCACTATTCTAATTTCCTTTCTGAGTAACCAGTAGACCCTTCCTGCTAGTGGCCAGCTGTTGCATTAACTGAGTGGCAGAGATGACATCCTGCTGATGGATCCCAGTCTCAAAGATACGTGAAGATTAAATTTAGTTAAACTTCACCAGGTATCCTATAATGTATCTGACGAGTATGAAGGTTTAGAAATAGTAACCTGTCTTGGGAAGGAAGAGGGCGATCTCCATAGAGACTATGAACAGTGATTTCACAGGATGTTCTGACCTCCTTTTTCTATCTGACAGGGTAGATGGATAGTGTTTCCAGGGGAGGCCACAAGACTGAAGATTTCCTTTGTGTCTGTGTTATTTGGTCAGTTGTATATGGATCTGTTTCTCTGTATGGGATGAATTTGCGTTTCTCTTCTATTCATTGTGGTTCATTTTGTATTCCTAGAGGCCACGAATTCACAAAGACTGTGTTAATACATCTTGCAAATAGATGTTTATAACAATATTAATAATATGGAATTTACTGCTCATTGTTTTATATCTATACACTGAAAAGTGATATGTGAAGAGAACAAATATATTGGAGAAAATACTTCAGTTTGTAATTTCAACAAATCAACATTCAAGGTCTGGTAGCATTTCCAGTGGAAGTCCCTTGAGTATTTTCAGGGATTCTACCAGTGATCTGAAGAATCGCTTAGAGACTTAATAATAGGAACCTTTGCAAAAATTTGGAAATTAAATTATTCTGAATACAGACTTGACTTCTTTAGTACTTGTGAGTTTTCAGAATGAAATAAAAATAACACAAATGAAGTTTCCCTTTCATCCTGCATCCTTCCAAGAGTTTGGGGGTTTTCTTTTTAAAGATTTGTAGTTTTTAAGCTCTTAAATTTGTGACTAGACAATAAGTTAATTAACCAAATTCTGTGGGAAGAACAGGATCCACTAACATGAAATGGATGTTCATTTGCTTAATAAGACAATTTTTCTACAGTTACAGGAGTCGAGCTTGACTTTATTTTTTAAATATAAGACCGTACTGATTTAAATAGAAATAGAAAATTGATAAATAATACTGCTGAATTTTTGATACACAGAACTTCTGAAATTCAGTGGATGTCTTTACAGTTAACAAGTTATTCTTCTATTTAGAAAAATTTTTAGCTAGATTTTGACAAAACAGATAGGGTCTGAAAAGCCGATTATATGCTTTTATATTAATAGGACATAGAGTCGTCTGGTCAAGTGTCATGGTTAAGAGTGAAGGAGCTATTACATTTTATTGTGCTATTGATTGTAAAGCCTAAGAACTTGTGTAGTAGAGTATATGTTGCTGTGCTAACTCTTTGTGTAAGTCTGTAACAACGGCTTTAGTTACGTTTCCTAACGGTAGGCCTGATTATGCAGCGTTCTAGTCCTTGGAATGGCTTTGGGAAGTATATGCATGATGTGAAACCTCTTGAAAGTGTTTGTAGTGGGTTTCAGATTTCAGGTGCCCACAACCCCTCCTGCATACTCAAATTCCTTCAACTTGTTTTTTTGTTTATTTTTGTTTTTCAGAGAATAACAGAAATACAGTCCTCAACTACTCTCAGTGCAGCTGAGTTTTGCACAACAGGGATGAGCACACCCAGGAGCAATGGATGAGCCTCACCCTGGCAAAACTACCCTTCAGATGAGGGTATCCCCCTGCCACATCCAGCTTAAAAGGTAACTTGTTATCTGACAATTTCAACTGAAATTTATAGTTCTATCTATCCCTCTTTGATCATTACTACCTACCATATGATGTCCCCCTGTGTATTTTTATTGATACTGTTGCATCATGTTTGATACTCATTCATGATGTACAGCCTGGATTCTGCTTTCCCTGAAGATACTGTGTAGTTAAAACTTGAATATGTTAAACTTTTAACCAAATTTGCCATAAAAGAAAACATTTTCCAAGATTAAAACTATTCTCCAAGTATGGATATAGCATGTATGTTACTGTTTACATTACGCATACCAATTGACTTGCTATTTTAGTTGTACTGTTTCAATGTCAAAAGTTTGCTAGTTTCCTATTTAAAGAACTCCTTCAAGAAGCTTTTGTTGTTATTCAGTATCAAGGTAATATAAAATATTAGACAAAGCTGGCAATAGCAAGATACTTAAAATATTTGATGCCTGTATTGCTACACTTGCTATCGGCTTCCTTTCCCAAACTCTGTTACTAATTACTGACAACAGTGATTGATGATAAATTTCAGCTTTATATTAGATTTAAATGTAGTGACCAAGAACTTTGTGGAAGTATTTTGTTATGTTCTATATAATGTTCGCCATTATATATTGAGTTAAAATTTGCTTTTTTTCCTTTATTCTTGTCATTATCATATTTCTTTGGCTTTGCGTTGAGTGTGCCACCCTAGAACAGTGCAATTTTGGGATTTTGATAAAACAATTGATTCATGACTGAAGATTGATTCTCATACAAACTTGCACAAAAAACCCACGGGTGATTGCATAGGACACCTTTTGTGGCTTGGCTCACTTAAGTTACTCCTATGTCTTTTTTATTTTGCCAAATACAAAAAATGACTTAAAGTCAAGAGGGGGTCATTTTATTTTAGAATAAATTTGGGAGTTAAAAATTAAAAATGGTTTAGTTATTCTTGTTCCTGTTTGTTCCTAGATTTGGCCTAAATAGTCACTCTCTCCATCTTAAAATGTGTGAGGATGTGATAGCGATTTCATAACAGCAAGTTTCAGAAATGGTGCAATAGTTGAAATATGGACAGAAAAGATAATTTTAAAAATATTCTTTTTCATTATTTGTATCATTAAAATGTCCTGAGTTGTCATGAAAAGAAACATAGAATTTCATGAATTGTCACATTATTGAAAAAAATAGAGAGGGAAGACATTGGAAAGTGTCTAAATATCTTTTTTTTTTCTTTCAGTTTCATTCAGAATTTGAAAAATAGTGTTAACATTTGCCTTCCTTACCCACTTTAAAGGAGAGCTTCTCCTTCAAGTAGCTATTAATTTCACTGGTACTATTTACAAAGACTAGAGGCAGCAAAGTTGATGTATGTTACTATTCTTTTGCATGCCTCCAAAACTAATGTTGAATTATATGCTGCTTCCAAGATTAATTAAATATTTCTTGGAGATACAGATCTTCTTACATTATGCCTTACCTTCTGATGCTCTTATTAGAGCATAGATGCTTAGTTGCTTGCTTAACCTTAGCACAAGTAATAAATATGAAATGTCATAAAACATAATATTTTCCTATAGAGCCTTTGAATGAAATCTCCTTGTTATTGCTTAAATGCATTGTTAGTGTAAAGCTATGCATTTCACAAAATTCTTTTTCAAATATCTGTAGGTTTTTTTAACCAAAAATTATCTTCAAGGTCATCTTCTTTTATGAAGTATTCTGTCCACTGAGTGAGTTTCCTTGCACAGTTCACTGAGAGATGTTCTGATCTGCTTTTTGTATCCAGATGTAGCCTAATTATTTAAACATAAAGACATATGCTGAGATTTAGGAAGGACTCCCTTCAGAACTCAGTATTATCATTACGTTCCAATTTAAAAGTATTGCTGATCAACTGGAGATCTTTGTTGCCCTTCAGTTAAAACGCGCATGTGTGGGGTACAATAAACCAGATGTAATAATTAGAATAGTTCAACTGTTCATACTGCATGCTATTTCCTACCGCATGACCACTGAAGAAAAAGTAAAGCCAACTAGGATTGCATAGTCTCATAAAAATTCTAGTTGGCTTGAAAATACAGTACCGTTCACATTAATGTTAAACACTTCAATGAGAAAATTACATAGGCATGGGTAAACTGCGTCAACAATTAAGCAGAGGAAACAGATTCAAGCAATTTAATAGAGGAAATGGAACACGGTCAAAGAGAAGATTTTTTTACCCTAATGACAAAGGAAAGGAAAATGCACCCTCCACCCTGAATAGTTTTTATTGGAATCTCTAATTAATAGGAATTACAGAAAAAGATGTTTAATGATTATAATATATAATGGCAAGAAAAAAGTATTTGAAAGATAAACATTTGATGTATTGACTAGTTTAGTGGTAATGTACAATCAGTTAAAATATTTTATCATATTCTGAGATACCACATCATGTACTTTCTTTCAGGTTCTTAGGAAACCAATTGCAAGATTTTCCCTGAAAAGATGAAAATGTGTCTTTCTTTACACTCAGCTAAATCATGATGATATTATAAAGTTCTGGGTATATCCTGCTTGTACGCAGAACACACAGAGTGGCTGCAGTTCAAGTCAGTGTTACTGTTGTTGTGATGAGTTGCTATGTGTTAAGATGCCTGCCATTCTCTATGATTTCTGTAGCCTGTTTTGCCTACAGCACATGGGGACCTGTGAGTGCATATGGTTGTTTCTGCTTATGTTTAGCAAAACTCTTAAAGAACATTGTCTTGCTGTCCTCTGGTTCTGGGTTAAGAAGAAAAGCATGACTGCAAAGGGGCTTTTGCCTCTGAGCCCCCAACTCAGCCTGGAGGCTGTACTTTATTTCCTGCCCTTCTGCAGGACATCTAGAGGGTTGCCATGTTGGACACTGAATGAAGGAAGTTCTTCTGGAAGCATGTGGTTGGAGAGTGGTCAAGTTTATTCTTGACTGGATTAGAGTCAGCCATGACTTCAGGAGAATATGTTATCTGACTGTAATGCACTTTTCTATATTGATTTGTAGAGATTTGTTTTTACTGAATCTTCAGGCTGAAAATGTACGTGTGCCTAAGAGAACAGGTGGCTACGAGAACAGTAGGATGTTATGAGAGGATAACTTTTCCAGTGAATAGTAATTTTGTCATGCAATCAGAATTACTTTCCTTTTAAAAGGTTTGTCAGGTTGCCAAGTTTGCTTTTCTCCTGTGGCTCCTCTTTATACTACAGTGCTTAGCTTCAGGGTACGTGCTTAGCAACAACAGCCATACCTGTGAAATAATTGTACTTGCTATCCTTTCTTTGTATCTAAACACATTTCCCTTCTTTCTACAGTTATCTATCTGCTTCGTGTTTCTATCCTGTGATCTAACTGTACAACGTGAGTGAGACTTGGACAGATTTGAAATCCAGTCCTTTGTTTTACGTTCACATTGATGTATGCCCATCTGCGCAAGTTCCCTTAGTGGTAGTCATGAGCAATGACAATCAGAAATGACTTGTGTGCTTAGAATTTCACAATGAGCCATTTGCCAAAGTTATTTGCAAGCACTAAATAGAAGCTTGAGTTGAGGCCACACAAGCACGGAATGGCAATTAATCCTCTATTCTTAGACCTCTTTTCCATGAGTTTTGAGAATAAAGTCACAGGTTCCCCAGGAAATAATTATCTGATCACTTCTCTACTGGATCAGAACAATTATTGAAGGTGTTAGTGACTCTCACACTGTGGTTCATGAAATGTTTGTCAGTGGTCTCTCAGAAGCTTAACGTTGGTGGGATGTTGCTATGTTCTAAGTGCTAATTCAAAGCAAAAGAAAATAATTTGGTTTTTTAGTATTGCTTCTCTTAATATGCATTTCATTTAAAGTTATCATAGAAGAAGAGGAAAATGGAGGGGGAAGTAGGGGGGCACAAAAAAGTCCTTTGTAAATGGTAAATAGTATGCAAAAGTTTGAGTATGCTTTTCAGGATACAGAAAAGACAGGTGGGCTGACCTTAAGGGTTGGAAAAGTTGATAATTTAGTGCACTGCTAATTCTAGATGAGTTTCTTCAGCTTCCAAGCTTTTTCAGCTTGGAGTCAGCTTGCAAGTAGGTGATGACTGGGAAGCTTTTCTTCTCCAGGTTATATGATTCTTCCCAGGGATCTTTGTAAAGTATTCCTTCAGGACAGGTGGCCTGTATTCCCTTATTGGATCCATTAAGAGATCCTGTAAAATAGGCCTGTCTGATCTTTTGAAAAGTGATTATGGCAAAAAAAAGGAAGTATTAGAGTTTGTTAGAGTAAAGCCTGTTTTCGTGAACTCTGGATAGAAGAATTTTGGCCTGGCTCAATTGATTATTAATTGTTGTCTTTGTTAATGATGCGGATAATTTATTTTCATTCAAGTTGTTCCAGGAGAACTCATTATCAAAAATAACATAAATATCAATGGTTAATCAAAGACATCTGTTCTAGCAGAGCAAATTGTGTATACTCATGCACACGCATGTGCATGCATGCTTATGCCCTGTGTAGGTCAAGGGCAGGTGATGGAGAGAGATTCTGTCCTCAAGCAGTGGACTCTACCTGTGGATGCAGACAAATATCTGGAAAACAAACTTTGTGTAAAAGTAGAACTTGTAGTGAGTCTCTTGTACTTTTTGTTGTTTCTTTTCATCCTGCTCTAAAGCTGCAGATATATTGTTTCCTGACTTTCTGCCAGAGCCCAGCATAAAGTCTCTGGCTACAAAGTGTGAGAGATTAAAAAGAGAATGACTTTTGAATGAGGAGGCTGCTTTAAATTATTCAGAGATCCTCCCTCTTCCTCTGTTCCTTTTCTTGATGTTTTGGATCAGCAGCACATTTCTAGCTGTAAATGTCTTTAGAAAATATGTTTTAAAGGAACAACTTCAGTGTGTAAGAGACTTTGAAACTAAAGCTTAAAGAAGTAATTTTTGCTTCATTGCATGTAGTACAATAGACAACTGTCTCTGTCTCATTTGGAAATATGAAGAATCACTAAATATACAAGTTCTGCATAATCTCTTACAATCCTTTTTAAGAAAAAAATCCTTTTTAATGAACAAACATGCAAGTGAGACTTGCCACAGTAACTGGTTTAACTTCAAGCTTTTGGCATCAGGGTCCATTTGCTGATCCTTTTGTCAGTGAAAAAATACGCTTTTCTAAGAGCTCTCTAGGAAGAGAATACTCCCTGAGGGTGCTCAGGCATTTTGAAGAAAATAAAAACTGAGTTAAATCTTCACCCAAAACTTGAACTGGACCCAATCTTAACATTTCTTGAGGCTTGACAAGTTTGGAATGTTTCCTTCCTCTCCACCCTCATTACTTTTCATTTTCACGCTCCTCTGCATTTCCAGGATCTGGCCAAGATGTGAGCTATGTGTTGCCGGAATTCTGTACCAAAAAGTGGCAATATTTCTGTGGTATATTCTGGCCTGCTTATAAGAAAAAATTTCCCACAGAACTTAAGGGGGAACTTGTTCTTGTCAGAGTGCTGCACGAGTTTTTGCAAAAGTCAAAAGGTTTAGGTAATACTTTAGTAATAATAGCAATTGTTTATAACGTAAGAAAATAGTTTACAACAATTTTCCCTCCTTTCCTGTGCCAGCTCTAATGCTGTTCACGTAATTACCTAAATATAATAGTAACATTATTGTGTATATTTAGAATTCATGTAAATAACTGCATTGTACTATAACAAGAAATGAGAATTTAAAACAAAACAGGATTAGAAAAAAACCCATACTGAAAAAGAAAGTTACTTTCTCAAACCTTTTACATTTGGTCATTCCTAACACTAGCCTGAATTGAAAGTTAAGAATTCTGCATACTTGACTGAGATGTCTAAGTACTGTTCTTGTAACCTTAAATGAACTAAGAATCCGACAACACACTCTCCACTTGCCTCTTACACATTTTTCTCAGTATGTGCTCTGCCAGTTTCTGAATGCAATAAAATCTTCAACATGTCAGACACTGAGTGTAAACCTAAATAGTTCTGGCTTGCAGATATCAAACCAGTGAACTAAGCTCTTGAGAAATTTGCCCTGTAAAAGTTGCCTTGATACCTGGAGGTTTTTGCTTCTGAGATTCAGTAATACGAGTTATTACTGCTAAGGACTTACACAGTTGTTTTGTGATGATATGTTGCTGTTCTAATGAAAGACAAAAAAATAATAATAAAAAGGGTTTTCTTTCTCAAATTTAAATAATTTTGGAAATGTGGCTTCCTTAAGGACCAGCAATCTTCACAGCCAGAGGATACATTTACTTTCTGACAGCCTGTCTGACTCTTCTTGACAGCAGCTACCCTGAAATTGCTGTGGGCCTTTGGAAAAAATTAACTGGTTTTGTTTTATTTGTTTTTAAATAGTATTTCAAAGAGCTAACTCATTTTTTCCCTTCTGATTGGAGATGGTTGCCAACATTTTTGTTGCTTATCTGCAATATACCTCCAGAAATTGTTTTTCATTACGAATGGAAATATACTTCCAAAAGGCAAGAATTTAACTTAAAAAAAAAAGAAAAAGATGGAAATTAGAGGTGGAAAATAACTGACTGGGTTGCTTAGTTTGATTCTATGCCATGGGATTGTTGTGTTCAAGATTTGGGAGAGGGAAGCAAGTCCTTTGTGTTAGCTAATGATACCTGATTACTAGATTTTACTTATTGAGATTTTTTTCCTTATGTGATGAAGTTTACTTGGGCCATCCTGTCCAGGAACTTTGTGTCTTTGCACTGTTAGGTACAGTACTTACACAAGGTCTGCAAAAATAAAGGTATGGATGCATTCCCATTTTGCTCATTTTCTGGTTCTGATGCTTAGCTGTGAGTGGGATTGAGCCCATAAGAAAATTTCCTTTTGCAGCCTTCTTTGCTTAGGCGTATATGCAGGATGGCAGCCTGTGAAGTCCAACAGCCAAATACCCTTGCTGTGACTGAACATATACATTGAACATATCTAGAAAAGTGATATTGAAGGACAGTCCCAAAACCACTGCCTGGTCCTCAGTGCTAGAAATGTTGAGCTCATCTTAAAGATGAACAATTTGGAATTTACCTTAAGTGGATCTACCTTCTCTACAGGCACTTCCTTTTCCAGATAGCTGTTTTCCCAGATTAACTGTTATTTGTAGTTTTTCCTGGCTGTATATATAGCTGGATTCTTAGTTTTCACAAGTCTGCAGAGCTCTGTGAAAGAGTAAGCGCTATGTTGTTTTAGATGAGCTGACAATTTTGCCTGCAGCATCAAAATTGCTTTTCCCACGCCATTGGCAATAACCATTTTTCTTGCCTTCCTCCTGATCTCAAAAAAAATAGGCAGCTCCTCTTTAAATGAAATTCTATACAGTTTTGTATGTAGAGGGGAAATTCACACAACCCAATGTGAGCTATATAATTAAGCTGGCTAACCTGCGACCTAGGTTCCTTTTACCAGCAGCTGAGAGCGATGGACAGTCTCCAAGGGGCAGGCCAGAGTCTCTGCATTGACTGTACAGGAACCAAGGAGTCTTCTTTGCTAAAGCAGGTGCCTAATCATTACTGATGTGCAGTAACTCTGATTGTCATCATTCCGGTTTATGGTGTGATGCTTCTGTCACTTGCATTTAACAAATTTCACTTGATTTGGGGGTTTATATTGAATCATCTTGGAGCCCTTAAAAGAAACCCCAAAGCTCTTAGGAATTCTGTCGGTTTGACTAGAGAACCCTTCAAGGAAAGTCCTGGTCTGCTTTTTTAATGAAAAACAACTTGGACTTGCTGGTTTATGAATAGGTGACTGGAGGATTTTTTTCATTTGTTATTTTTGCAGTGTAGTCTTTGGCATGTTGATTTGGTACCCTTTGGCTCCTTGGATCTTTACCAGACCAAGGCTCATTATTCTTGGGCCAGGTCCTGCCCTGTGAGAAGTGACAAGCTCTGAAAGGGGCAAGACGCACAGAGTGGAGCTGGTGGAGAATTCTTGTGTATGACAGGTACAGTACTTGCTTTATGTTGAAATATTTTAGAACTGGAAATCAAAACTATTATATTGCCAGTTATAAAATTTATCAAGGAATTAAGATTGTATAATACACTTTATTTTTAACAACTCACAGATGCAGTTGCTGTGGGTAACTCTAATGACTGTTATACCCATGCAATTTGCTGAAGCAGGGTACCTAGAATCCCTGCTTGCTGTGTATATGAACCAGGCTGGCTCTATGTTCTATATCCTTTAATAAATGATAATAAAGTATTTATAAATAGAAGAACAATAAAAAATGTTACCATATGCTCAAAGTAATGATCAGGCATTTACCCTCGCTCATGAGAAAATGTTTTGGGTATAAGCTTGTTGTACCATATGGACATAGATGAGAAAAGAAAATGATTATGTGTGTTTCATGGGAGCGTAGAATTTTCACTTCGTTATGGACAAGAGGAAAGGAAAAACTAATCAAATAATCAAGTTTCTTAAAAATCTTTCTCAAACTGAAAAGCCTCATTGCATTTATTACAATGCAAATTCTTCACCTCTGGTATTCATACCTTGCCAGTAATGTATCTCTGGTGCAGTTAAGTATACTTTATCACATGCTTTTAAACTTTTTTGGTTAGAAGACTTTTGTTTTCTTTGAGGCTGCATTATTTAGGGAGAGAGAATTTGCAATTTATTTCTTTCTAATTTTATGATATACATTTAAGGTCCAAACTCTCAGCCAATGTGGAAGTTGGCAGACCTCCACTGGAGTCAGAAGAGCTCTGCCAGTTCACACCATCTGAGGTGTCACCATTTATTTTATTTTTTTACTAATGATTTTGTATAAAAATGTCACAATTGAATGCAGATAAATTATCTGTAATATAATCCCAAAGTTTGGTGCAGAATATGTTTCTTTTATATCACACAAAGTCTGTCTTAAATTGCTCAAGTTAAGCTGAAAATGAAAAAACATGAAATGGAAAACCCTAGAAATAGAATTATTCTGTTATATTATCTGAGTGCTTAGCACTTTGCCTGAATGATAATGTTTTTCTTAATATATAAGGCATAGTTTCTGCATGATTTCAGTTGTCTTTTTCTTCTTAAAAGAGAAATGAATATTTGGATAAGTTAGTGAAGTGATAAGGGGAACAAAAGAGGTATTTTTTTCCTTTTCAGAGATAATGAGGGAAAGCAAGTGCCCAGAACCAAGTGTCTCTGTCAAGCAGTCAGTCTTTTCAGGGTCCCAGGAAATAATAAAGGGGAAAAACAAACAAAACAACTCAATGAAACAGAACCAACCCCCAAACCTTCCCTGCCTAAAATAATAAAATAAACTTAAATCCCAGACAGTATTACAGTGTTCCCAACTTTCCAATCTGAATGAGACGTGAAGTTTTATATTGCTATGACAATTCAACTGTATGATTTTTGGAAGACGTATGGAAGTAGCACAGGCCAATTAGGAAGTTCCATTTGATATTTATACAACAACATCCTTTTTCCAAAGATGAATTAATGGAAGTTTTTGGGAATTTCTCTATGTCTGTCTTTTGTTTCACTGATAAAGACTAAGTTCAAGTCCTAAGCAAGACCTGTAAGTTGGTTTACTAGTAAACCAGAAAGTACTTACGGCATTAGCATTGGTTCCATAGAACACAATCATAAGGCTGTCAACTCTCTTCTTTGCAATAAATAAGTTGGTAGAGGAGGGCCATCTTTACAGATTAATTTGGAGTTTAAATTTAACCAAACCTTACAAGAACCAGGGATTTCTTTATGGATTCAACAGATCGTACGATAGCCACTCCTTAAGCTGCAAATTGCTTAGTACTGTGAATACATATATTCTTTTATACATGCAGGCATGCATTCTTCACACTTTGCCATGTGTTGACACATCATATATATTTTCTCTGCACTGAATAGTGCAGCTACCATTCATTTCCCCTCACACCTGCCTGTAAATTCCATGCTTTGTCCATGTGTATTTTTAATCTGGCAAGAAAAAAATAGCCTTTCCTTTACACATCAAGGTTTTGCCTTCACTGGGAAGTGCGGTGTATTCTTTATTTAGCCATACTAAGTCAAGTAGCAAGAGATAGAAATCCAGTCAAGACAAAGCGGTTTGTGGTTTTCTTATCAGTTAGCTGGTCAAATCAGTGTTAGTACTTCATGGTTATGCAGTAGACTAAATTGCATCCAGGAAGACGGTAGTTAACTGCATGGTCAGCTAGTGGTAGCATGGCTATATTGCTAGCAATTCCTGAGCTAGGTAGTTTAAACCTAGTTCAAATACACTTAGACTATACTACAGAATCATGAGGTATTCATGGACATGACTTATAATTTTAAACAGAACTCAAAAAAAGCCATGCCTATTGTAAAGATGTTTCCTAGTGAATTTCTGTGTCTGTGCAGTCTGGGTTACAAGCACATCCAGAAAGCCAAGGCTTCCAGTGTTATCACATGAAATCTGAAAGCTCTGACAGCAGTGAATCCAGCTGAGGCTCTTGGGGCCACGCCATATTTGCTTCAGGTGCAGGAGCTGTGTTGGTGTTGGGACTGGCATGTCCTGCTGTCCAGGCTCCTGGCTTCACAATATTGAGTGTGGACTCTCTGAGAGCTTCAGATTAGCTCCAGTTCAAGGTTTTGGCACTTTCCTATAGGAAGCACTTTTGTGACACAGGGGTCTGAGGACTTTTAGTCACCTGGCTCTTAGAAGACACCACGTAGTATGGCTGGCCAGAGCTGCAGGAACCTGGGTCCCAGCGAGGAACCAGCCAGGCCCTGGTGGGTACTCGGCCAGTGCACTCATGAGTTTGTTGAATCAGTGACATTTCTGCAAAACATTTCAACTTTGACAAATTGTCATTTTCAGTTTAGTCAGAAAATTCCTCAACAATTCTATTTATGAATGTCTTGTGAGTATATTTAGGTTTCTTTTGGTACATAATTCAAATGAAGGTTTTGTTGAATAATTTTCCTCATTGAAAGGAAAGATGAGTTAAGTGCTTTCGACTTTTGCTTCATTACCATAGTCCTGAATGTGCACATCTGCTGAAGGAATGCCTAACATTAAATTTTCAGCTCCCCTTATTAACACCAACTTGGATCAATTGCTGTCTTAACAGAAATGTTTACTTAATACATTGGAAGAAATCAAATTGCTGATTCTTTCTGATTGAAATAACCTTATTTGATTTTTTTGTTTAATCCTTGCTTTAGAGACTCACTAAAAAAATGAATATATACAAAAAAACCAGCAGGATCACTAGGGATGTTTTTAACTCAAGAGGTATCAAGCCTATAACTTTTGATTACTCAGAAATACACAGAAAATAAATCCAGATAAGATTAAAGAAGACCCAGAGGAAGTGAGAGAATATTGTCTGCACTAATATGTTGGGCTGAGTAATGAATAACATTAGCTTTGAATCACAATAAACATATTTTTAAACTTAGATCTAAAGTCATACTTTCTACAGTCTCTCTTCTACTGTGTGCTTTCGAAACAAACACATTCATGAGAGTAGCTCACTGTGAATGTGTGTGATCTGTAAATCACTCTCAAGTACCCTCTGTGCAAGTTTGTACTCTTTTATCTTAGTTTCTAAATGGAAGCACTTTAAATTATTTGAACGTTCATATCTCAGTATGGATCTTAAAATTTGAATTAATTTTAAATTCTTTAGTCTGATGTCTGTATCATACTTAAAGGTTGATCAGACATAATTGTATCTACGTGTTACTTCTAACAGCAATTTCCTAGTTTTGGTGGACCTCATTAGTACTTCCTCGGGTACTTGAAGTTGTCCAGATTCTGCTCAGTGGTCACTGTTTTAACTTTCTAATATAGTTTATTCTTAATAGATCTCTTCAGTATATATTTTCCTCTTTGGGCTTTGCTTATTTACTTCTTGAATACTGTTGAAAGAATAATTGTATATTCCAACAGTTTAATAAGTTATTGCAGACAACATTCCCAAAATTCAGATATTTCTTCTAAGTTCAACTGAACTGCTGCTGTGAATGCTTTTTTGTTTGATACCAGCCAATGTCCCATGTCCATCTCTGTTTCATCAGGTGAATCTCTCACTTCAGATTTATAATGACCTTCTATTCCCTTCATATCCTGTTAATCATGTATATTCAGGTAATACAGTCATTTGGGATCCAAAAGCACCATGAGCTCAAAGTTACCTTGCTATATGTGTACGCTACCTTCCTCTTGTCCATCCTGGTTGCATTTATATCTGTTTCTGGAAAGCAGTCATGATGTAAATCAGCTGCTTTACTGAAAGAACCATTGGGGAAGGAAAAGGTACCTCTATCTGTCCTTCCTGTGGCTGCAGGGAGCTCTGTGGTTTCAGAGAAACACATCGTGCAAGTCACTGCTGCCTTTTCCCATTGTAGATTACTGTGACAGGATTCATTTTCGTATGGTTTTATCCCATTGATGTTTCTTTTGTTAGGTTTGAATTTGGTCTCACATCTTAATCTGTCTGGGCTATATCTATGCATTTCATATTCTGTATTCTTGCATCAATAGTTTTTTCTGCACAAAGAATCCTTGGTATTCTGTGATTCATTCCTTCAGAATATTGTAATTTATAGAAGACCTAATGCTAGTTACTCTTACACCACCTCGTTTATAATTATTGTGAAAGGCAGAGTAGTGCAATTTTGTTCCAATTTAATAATTTCCATGCTGTTTTCTGGCTCTAAATCTTTAGCTAGGTGAACCCCCCAAAACCAGAGGAAAGATTCAGAATTCTGTTTCATTTAAAGAATCTCTGAATAGGTAAGATTTTCATTTTTTTAAAGAAACTCAGTGTCTGTATAGTTCTGGTACGAGCTTTGCTTTTTAAGACTAACACAAGAGCATGCTATGCAAACACAGGCAGACATATGCATACCAAATGGTAAAGGATTTGTGTTTTATACTATACCACAATGGTTTGTTCCAGGTTCTTTGAGGTGAATGCAACATGCTTGTTTCCATGGAAGTTATGAAAGAGTTCACATATTTTATTAAATTTTACTTTGTACAGTCAGTTGAAAAAGAATACTCACAGCTTTGCTTTTTGCCCACAGTTATGCCTCTTTCAATAGCAGAGCTCTTTGTGTGTACATGCATGTTGCAAGAAGGTGTATAGCCTCATGGGCAGAACATTAAACAAGTCATTAAAGAAGTTCCCTTGGGAGAGCTTAGGACTTCCCTAAAAGAAAAAAATTACCCTATCTTCATCAGTTTCTCCACTAGTAACTCTGTTGTCAGTTTATACTGGCCTGAAGAACTGCAGCACTCTCAAGCCTTTCCTGGTCTTTATATATAAACTTAAGTTATTTTATGCCTCTAGGATTCTGTTTCTTCTCCTGTCTTTTCTGTGTCATCGTTTCTAATAACCTATGGTCTAATGGAACAGTGGTAGATATCAAGCACTTAGATCGTCACCTATCTGGATTCCTTTGTACAAAACCAGCTTGGTGACCATCCAAACAATGTAGGTTTTGTCCCAGAAAATAGCATTTAAGATCCATGATTTGAAATTATTCTTTACAGGTTCAGAAATCATGATAGATCAGCAAAGTACCTGCTGAACTTGGAAAGAATTAATGATATGTGTAGATCATGTATAGCCTATGTCCTCATTTCAGCTGGGATAACGGTAATTTTCTTTCTAGTAGCTGCTGTGTTTTGAATTTTAGTATGAGAATAATACTGATAACGCATATTATTTTAGTTGTTACTAAATGATATTTACATTAGTCAAGGACTTTTTCAGCTTCACACAGAAGCTGAGAGGGAGCATAGGCAGGACAAGCTGGCCAAAGGAATATTCCATACCACAGGCGTCATGTTCAGTATATGAATGTGGGCTGGCTGGGGGGCAGGAATCTGCAGTCACTGCTTGGGAATGGCTGGGCAACCGATCATTGGGAGGTGAGAGCGACATGTGTTCTATCACTTTATTTTGTACATTCTCATTCTTTTACCATTATTATTATTATTATTATTATTTTATTTATTTATTTATTTATTTATTTATTTATTTATTTATTTCCTCTCCCATTACTGTTCTATTAAACTGTCCTTATCTCAACCCACAGGGTTTTTTTGTATCCCCCCTCCTTTTCTCCCTCTTCTTCCTACCCTACTGGGGTGGAGTGAGTGAGCGAGTGGCTGTGTGGTCCTAGTTGCTCACTGGGGTTAAACCACGACAGCCTAGGATTTTTGAAAGTCTTAATTCTGAATAGGCTTGTATATTAATTGAATTTTAAATAGACTAACCTCATATTAAGCAGTTTTAAGGTGTACATCTTAATAGCTTAAATGTATCAATTTCTTTTAGATGCTTGTGTTCATTTGTTTCTTGGTTTATGATATTGAAGCTTCTTGGAAGGTTATTTCATATTTAATCATTAGCAAAATGTTGAGCTTTTTGGGATCTTTGTAGTTCTCGTAAGGTCACAGAGTATCCCTTTAAACTCTTAACGTGCCTGGAAATGTCTGTTTAATAGTTTCAGACTGTCCACTGTCAAGACCCCTAGCATTGGTTATATTCCTTTGTAATAAGATGACTTGTCTTTGTTCAGAAACTTCCTCTGGCACAGACGGAGGAATTGCACACATGGGAAGTATACAAGACTGCCTTGGTAATCAGTTAGCTCCCTTTCCCTTCCCCCTCTTCCCTCATGTCAAGTCTAGTGTAAGCAGAATTATGAAAATAAATCTGTCTTTCCACTAAGATTTTCAAAATGGGTAGTGTCGTGTCTCCTCAGTGTTATCAGCTTGCAGGTAGACTTTTCCAGCTTGGTCTGCCAGAACATAACCAACATTATCTGCCTAATGGATTAGTCCCTAAGGGGAGTTTATTTAGGTAAGATTAGTTCTGATTCTTTCAGATACTGTGTTCTCTGCGGTACCCATGATTTGTTGGTTTTGTTCTTGTTTTTGGAGTCCTCTGACACTTCAGCCTTTGCATTGTGGAGGAACTAAGGAAAAGTGCCTGCATCTTCTTATTGTATGTTCTTGTCTGGAAGCACTAGGAAGCATAAGACAAAAGGCATGATCTTAAAGAGGAGTCTTACTGAAAATAAGCTGGCTTTAGGTGTATCTGAAGGTACATCTGGATTTAGAGTACAAATATTAGTACAAAGATTTACAGTGCGAAGAATTCTAGGCTTTAGATAATTAACTGAATTTTGGTTTTATGTGGGTTTTTTTGTTTGTTTGTTTTTCATTAGTTTTTTTTTTTTAAATAATGGCTGGTATGTTAAAACCAGTTTATGAATATTGACAGTGAATTTTAATTTGTCCAAGAAACAGGCTAGTACCATTTTGAAGAAATCATATCTTCTTTAAAGTAAAACTGTAGTAAAATGTTATTAATGTGGTGTCTATCCTGTTTGAAAATTTTGATGCTGATGCCAATTCAGAAAATGGAGGCAAATCCTTTATTTTGATGAATGGTTCTACTGACTGCTTGCCTGAGAGAGGTGAGTAACATTTTGTTTGTGTGTAAGTCATGAGCTGTTGGAGCCAAGTTCTGAGACTTGTTGGGAGCGACAGATGTACTGTAAATATACCACAGGTTCTAGGATTTTGTTTGAAGTCTCAAAATATGCTTTAAGACCATGATAACAATAGCATTGTTATGGCAATGCATGTATAGCAATATATGTAAGAAGATGTGCTATATATTTGTGAAAGAAAGCCAAGTCATCATACCATTAATAATTACTATAATGAAAGCTGTACAGAAACCAAGCATTCATATTTGTACACAGAATTAAACCATGTTCTGATTCAGACTTCTCAAAACTTTTGGGTTCAGGTCTTAGGAATGGGCATGCAGACAACGTTATGTTTGTGTTTACTTTCCTAGAAACTGAAATGTGGACTTGTGGCCAAGACTTGTCAAATTACAGAAGAAACTTCACATTTCTTTAGTTTTGAGTACTTTACAATGCTTAATTCGTCTTAGCATGTTTTAGCATGGAATCAGTTGTAACTAGAGATATTACCATTTTACTTTTAAGTAAATTCTGTTTCCTTTAGGTATGTCTGTGCAGATGTCAGAAGGTGAATTCTGTGGGTGTTGATAGTTGTGAAGAGATTATTACTATGATTCTGAAAATCCTTCCTTATGCTAGATATATTATCCTGGCAACTGGAGCTGTCAGATCTGCTAGCAGATGTAGAAAGGGTCACTTCTAGCATAGAAACGATTTGGACTGTTTTGCAGAGATTTGGTCCTCTTTTTGAAATTGTGATTCGTTTATATCTTTCTTGACATATATTTACAGCATGCATTTCAGTCTGTTTCTTTTCTGGTATAGATTGCTTGTCACCATTAGTTTTGTGTTATGACAGCAGAGATTATACATCTTCTGACCAAGCTCTCTGTCTGGTTTTCAGTTCTGATAGAAACATCTTTTTTTGTCTTACTGTATGTATTTTCACTGCGAATTCTGTGCGCTATATGCTCTTTTTGTCTTTAAGAAAAATAATCAAGCAACAATATTAAGTTTAGTATTTCTTAATGCCTACCATTGTGTTTTTTGCTTGTAGTTTCAATTTCGTATTTGGTAGTACCGTGCATTCCAGGATAGTGCCACATATACAGTAAATCAAAGTAGGAAGGAATTTTTCATACTTTAAATACAGCATTTAAAGATCCTTATCCGTAATCCTTATTTTACTATAAGTATCAGTCCCATAGGTGTGCTTGCTGATGTTTTAAACCCATCAACACCACTGAGGTCAAAATAAAAGTGTCTTGTATTTCCTTGCCATTACATGAGATTTAGATTTCACTTTCCTCTTTTATTATAGTTAATGAGCACCCAGGAGGCAGTGTAGTCTATGGGGCCAGAGTCGGTGCACGCTGTGCGTTCTGCTTGGTGCACTGTCTACAGAGGCTTTGCGTTATTTATTTATTTACAGCCCCAGCCTGCAGAGCTGCATCTTTTCAGTCAAGCTTTAGAGTGTGCTGCTTTTAGCACTCTGTAAGGCTCTACCTAGATCCTTGATGTGTCTCTAAAGACATAATGTTTACTAACTTCCTGATTTGCCAGCTCATGAGACTTTTGTGGCCATGGAAAATGCAGAGCACACAGAGCTCGGAGACTAACATAATTGTTAGCATTTTTGTATTAGCACCATGTCATTAGCATGGACATTCCCTTTTGTAACAGACTTCTTAAAACTGGTGCTGCCAAAAGCTGCTGCGTTATCTTAGGGTGACTAAAGAAAGATCCATTCTCTTGGGACTTAACAGCAATTCAAGAAGGCAGAAGACCGAAGATGCCATTTCACATATGTCATTCCCAAAGCTCAAAGAGAAAGTACCCTTCTGACATCCCTGGGTTGTTAACACATTTAAGAAAACCAGTTACATTTTATTGAGCATTTGAAAACCTTTGTTAAATAACAGACAAATAAGACTAATCAACAGGGAAATGTTGAATTTTTCATATGCTGTAGGTGATCTTTTTTTGTAATGTACATTAGAAGATACATACGTCAGTCCATTACAGTCAGTATTATTATTCAAATGGATTTATAAACATTAAATACCTCTTCCCATAAAACATAAATAATGTAGCTCCATTTTGACCTTTCTGAAAGTCCCCATGAAACTGAAGAATATTCATTAATAGTATTTTTGGCTAGCTTCCACATGTAGGCTGAAGGATTTTAAACAAGATCAGTTTCTGTTTGCAAGATTATGGATTCTCACCAAACACTGTTGCTTTGCCATTGTCTGAGTTTCTAAATTTAGAAACTCTGTAACCAAGAGCGGGTGAGGCCTACCTGTCAAGTGAAAGCAACTCCCAGAGTTGGGATAAGGTGCTGAGTATGCAAGCATGAAAACCAATGGTGGTGGTGATCTGGAGAGACTCTCTGAGTAGATGTGTGAATCTGCTAGTATAGAGGGTTACAACCAAATTTTAAAAAATAATTTGGTGGACAGACTGTGGAAATACCCAGTGTAAGAGATGATCTGTTTCCTGCCAAGCCATTTCTAGTTCCTCAGAAAATGCCTCCAGCTTCTCTGTGTGTGCTAATCTCACACAGAAAGAAAAATGAGAAGAAAAAACCAGTCATTTTTGTAAGATTGTTCCACTTATGAAAATGAATATAAAAGTATTCTAAACGTACTGTTCTTTGTAGAGCAGAAAATAAAAAGGTAAAATACCAATGTTCAGCAAAGAATGAAATGGTGGGGTGATATTGTTATGGTTGTGTTAGGGACCGGGAGAAATGTTGGTGCAGCTGCTAAATGTAACAGCCACCTTCTCTTCAAGCTGAATGAGGGAACAGTTAAATGTGTCTGTATTTAGAGATAGTTGAAAATATTGAAACAACCCCTAAAGTTTCAATTCATGTGTAATGCCATCCGTTATTCTGTTGGAGCAGTTTCTTGGTGGGCTGGAAGTTAAATGCAGAGGTAGGGGCAGGGCTTTGGCTGCAGCTGAGTGTCAGTACATGTGAGGAAAATGGCAGATATGCTACAGGAGCACACAGGAGAGGAACAGGGAAGCAACCAAAGAAACAGTTATACTGGGAGCTAAGAGAATTTTACATAAAGTACTTGCTAAAAAGAGGCATGGATCTGTGAGCAACGTAGATATCTCCTGCTGCTTGATTCCTGTTGTGTTCACGAAAATTGGGCTTTAACATACAATTTGCTGTAGATTGCACTGAAGAAATTCTGGACTCTATCATCAGTTCCTCCTCTTGAGAGAAACAAGGATTTAGAGCCTGAATTTTGGACAGATGTTTAGGCCAAAAGGGTGACAACATTTTGTTTTAATAATGAAATTTGCTTATTGGATATTGATAAAGGAATACGCAGGCCACTAACTTTTATTAGGCACTCTAACTACCAAGAGATGAGTCCTGTTCCAAAACACGGTTTTATGTGGGCAAGACAAACAGAAGGTGTAAGGAGGTATATGGTGTATAAGCAGAGTGAGCATTGCAGCTTTTGCAGCATTTCTGACTCTTCAGGGTCTCTGCCACCCTTCTTTCTCCTCACAGCCTCTTCTTCCACCCTTTTTTTTCTCAGAGATCATTTGTTGACTGAGGCATCACTACCTGGCTCCTAATGTCCAGAAAACAGTCATCAACTGTGTTTGCTGTGTTTCAAGTCTGAATTTATGAAAATAATTGAAAAGATGACATCACTATACTGCTATATCTTTCTACTTATACTGCACTTTGAATTATTTAGTATTTTCTAACCTGATTTATTAGCTAATCTCAATATAATTAAAAATGAAACAAAAGACCATTTTAATAGCAGTATGTGTTGGATACTGGGAAAATTGTAAACATACAGGTGGATGTGATGCAGCCCTTCCTTATAGGTGATTTCAAATGCACAAAAATGTGAAGCTTGCTTGTTGCCAATGTGGGAAGTGAACATAATTATGACTTTGCAGCTGCTTCTCCTAAAGAAAACAAACAAATAATAAGAATCACACTTTGTATTGCAACTATAAAGGAATATGCTCAAAGGGAATATACTTACGCCAGAAAGAAGCGATAACCAAGGTAATGCTGTCCTATCAAACTCATGCCAAGCACATTCACAACTCTGGTATGAAACCATGAGAAGAAAAAACACTTCCTCACCATACATTGCCAGTATAGATTAAGCTGGAAAAAAAACGACAGAAAGAGTTTTGGCTGTGGCAAGTCTGTGTAGGTATTTAGGTATCTGGGTACATGTAATCGTGGCCTTTGTACTATACTAGGCCAGAGGTAGAATGCTTACATCAAAAAAACTCACCCCTCAACAGTTTATCATCTTTCCATCTTCTTTTGTCCTCTACTGTTATTTTTTTTTATTGCCCACTTTCTGGATCATTAAGAACATGTGTTCACTTGATTATTTCTCAAAGAAAATTTCTTGGAGGGGACATTAATACCTTGCTGGTACAAAACTATCAGTGTGTCATTTTTTTATGTGCCTATGTGATGTACAGCAGTAAAATATTAGTATCACAGGTCAAAATAGTTGGGACAAATACTAAGCCACAGCATAGTTTGTGCTGAATGTCATGGAGAGGCTCTTCTGGTGAATAAAGGCTTGCCAGATTGGTTTCAGATGACCTGGGTTAATCTTTAGATCAGAATAATTCACTATCTTGATTTGAAGTATGCAATGTACAAAAATTCCTTATTCTTCCTTCTTTATATGCTTGTTGTTCAGCATAACTGCAGTCAAAATATCTGGTCGGCCTGTAAGTAATTTGATGTCAAGAGGTACATAGAAGTCAGAAAAAATTACGAAGAATATTAATTTGCATGACTCATTCATAAAATATGTATTTTATTAGGCTTTTAATGAAGCACTTACCAGAGAAGTTATGTCTCCTGATGAAGATCTTTTTTGCCCTTATTATAGTCACCTGCAGTTCATACACTGTTATCATTAAGTACCCAGAAACAAAACATGTACAGTAGAACAACAATACATTCTTTATTTGTAAAATGAGTCACATTGCTTCTATCCTGCTTCCCACAGATCAGAGCTTTAATAGGGATATAAATAAGAAACTTAACATATGTGACCTTCTGACCACAGAGTGTTAAATTCCAGGGACTATATTGCTCCACCACTTCTTTCTTTTATTTGAGTGTGTATTCATCATAGTTCTGTCGGAAACCGCATGATTTACAATTGATATTAGTTTTGATATGAATTACATTCAGATACACAGAGAGGAAAATTGTGGAGGAGCAATTCCTGCTAAGGATGTTGAAAACAGTTTCCACTTAACCTTCAAATGTAGTGGAAATGACACAATTGTTTTTAGGTAAAGTTTTATCTTTGGGAAACATCTGCTTCTGTACAAAAACTTTATCTGTTTCTGTCCAATGAAATAGTTTGTGTTAACATTTGGATCTTGAAAAATGCAATTCCACAAATGCATGACCATTGTGACTTGATTAATGAAGTCTGCCAATGCAAATACTGTTCTTTCTGGGCAAAAGGACTTGAAATAAACCCACTGAAGGTTCTACTGTGGTGCAGATCCAAATAGGTTATTGTGTCTTGGAAATGTTCAGATATTTATTATAAAATTTTAATATTAGCTTGATAATATCTGCATTTGAAACAAGCAAACTCTGTCAAGACTACAGTTTGCTCTCCTTCACTATTTATAAAATAGTGATTTTATCTCATTTATATTAAAACACTTCAAAGAAAACAAACAAATAGAATGCATTTCTGTTTTAAGCCTATAGTCAAGATGTACTAAGAATCCTTTAAGAGAAAAAAATCATTTGAGACCTCCAGTTCAATCCTGCAGTGCTGTGAGTCCCAGCTATTCAGAGAAATTTGTTGTGTTTTACAAACTACTTCTTGAGCCTATAGTTTTTTGGAATTTCATCCAGAGTTTCTCCAGACACACAAAAAACATCCAGATTTCACAAGGCTTCTTCTATTTTGACGCGAATGCCATGATCATCGCAAAACACACTGTCCACAAGAGTCTTTAGTATATAGTTCAACATCCCTATTCAATAATTCCTATTAAATAAGCCTAGGGCCAACAGAAAAACTGATTTAGTGTAGGAGATATCTTTCAATCAGTTTACTTTCTACTCTTAGGTAGTCATGAGATCATATTTGGGGTGCACTGGTTTGCACAGTTTATAATACATTTTCTTTTGAAAACAACTGTGGTGTTTTCTGAGGTCCATTTGGGACAATGTGTTAAACACTACTTCAAGAAAGACTAATGACATGAACCAGAACCATGAACCTTATGACTATATTCTGTGTGTGTGTGAAAGAAGATGTAAGGAAAGGCAACGAAGTGATATAAATTGACTGAAAAGGGAGCATAAGGTACTGCTATCAGCTAGGAGAGATTTCAAGTGCAGAGAATGAAGGATTTGCTATTATGCCTGCTTGCAAAATGACAGCTTACATTAGGGCCTGTGTTTTGGAATCAAAATCATGAGGCTCAAAGGCTGCCTACCAGATAACTTTTAATTCTTCTAATAATTGTGCCTGCAATACATAACGTGTTCAGGAAGGCAAAACTACAAGAACAGTTAGCATTAGGTAAAATGACTTATCAACAAATATTCTAAGTGTTTACAGAACTGTTGGGAAAGGAGGTAGTGATGTTTTCTTCTAATTTCTGAAAAACCTATTGGACAAACTATATGATGATGCTGTCTGTGAAGAAGCACAGCAAGAGACAGCAATTTTCATAACATTGAGTGTAGTGTTGGGGAAGAAATCCTTATTGGGAGTAAGTCAACCTAGAGAGGTTGGGAATGAATGCTTCAAAATGTGTATTTACCAGAGAAATTTTGTCTATATTATTATGTAAGCATATCACTTTTTCTGCCATATGAAGAGAGGATAGGATTTTTGGTTTTGTTTTTTTTTGTTGTTGTTATTTTTTAAAATATTTCATGGTTAGGTTGACTGAATTTTGTCATATATATGTGCCCGGAGAACTGTCTTGCCTTTATTATACTTAGTATTTAAAAGAGGGGTGAAGCACGCAGAGGATTTTCCTTTGTGCCAAAATTTTCTTTTGGGTGAAACTAAATTTACTGTGTTCTGCTGTTGCATAGTAAGCTGGTTCAGGAGCACTCCTGGTTTCTGGTGTGTTGAGGGAGCAGTACTACTGAAAAGCGGACTCAATTTGTGCTCGTCTCTGGTCTCCTATAAAGCAGAATGATGGCATGGGTGTTTGTGATATACCATGGTCATTAGAAAGCGGTACCTGGAGAGAGAGGAAGAAATACTTATTTGTCAATGCACTCTGGGCTTCCGCTTTTGGAGTCAGAGCGACTGGCTCAGTCTTACTCAGGCTCACTTCTTAACATATCCATAATATTTCTGTCCTGTGAGAATCCCAAAGGTTTATTGGGTATTCTGTGGTTCAATCCATAATCTTAAAACTGCCTTTTGCTCCTGACCTATCCTGACATCAATTTGAAGAACCAAGAAGTAACCTCAATGACATTGCTTAAAACAATAAAATAATGCTTTCATTTAAGCAGAGAAAGGTCTTTGACATTATTCAGGGGTATCTTTCTCTGGGACATTGTGTATGCACATCTTTCTGTTCAGTAACAACATTTTTTTATCTCCCATTTTCTAAATATGCAGATTAATAGTTCAAATGGGTCTGACTTTGCTTTTCCCAAAGATCAAGAACTTGTCCTTCAATGTTGCTACTGATATTTGCACATGCACTTTCTATTCATTGGAGGCTGGGTGTGTATTTCTTTTGCACGGGTTGCTATTGCTAGGTTGGCATTCCCATTTTTTTCGGATGCAGTCTGTCCAGTTAAGGTGAACAGTTCAGAGTCAATTCCTCCTCTAGCTCCCAGCTTAAGGCAGCAAACCCTGCTCTCCCTATGCGGCCAAACACTTCATGTGGTTGCAGTATATTCTTCAGTCTTTTTTAGGATATGTGACTAGCCTAACATCATCAAGATGATACCCTAATACAAGCTCTTGTCTAGGTATTGGCATGGCATTGAAGTTTAAATCACCACTTTTCACCATTTGTATCTTGTTGAGACTGACATTTCATAATGAAATTCAACTGCTGTTAGTCCTTTTGAGTCTGTCCTACCACATAAAAAGTCTGCGGGCATAAGAGTTGCTTTCCATTACTCTAACTGATCGTTTTTTGGGAGGGGGAGAAGATGGGAGGAGTGACTAAAGTTCACCTTGAAGTTTACCTTAGTTAAAATGAAAAAGAAATGGGAGGAAAAAGGTGGTCTTTTAAAATTGGCCAAGTGCTGCACTTCTTAAAAGACATTTTCATGTTACCTAGTATTGCTAAACTCAACAGATGAAAAATTACCCATTTAAAATTGTTTGATTTCATTACTTTCTTTGAATAGTCTTTTTCTTGAGTTTCTCATGCTCATCTCCAGTGTATGTGTCTGGCAGTTAATGCTGCCCACACCACCTTTTTTGGGAAAGGTGACTTTAATTCTTGTCTGCTGAAGATGTTGTCGCTGGTCATTTTCTTGACTATCTTTACCTCTTTGCTATCTGTGCTTGCCTCCAGTTATTCCCATTTTCTTAAATTCTTTACCAATTTTTCTTATCTATTGAATAGCTGCTATATAAATAATTTATGAAAGCTTTCGGATCTTTGAGGATACATTCAATTATATATGAATAAACTGTGTTACTATATTCAATTAATGATTAATGGGTTTATATAGTTATATATTTCTACAGGTATACCAGTATTTTCTGGATGTTATCACTTTTCATCAGATTTGAAAAGACTTTTAAAATGGAAAATTATTCTTTTATAAATAAATATAGAAATCCCTCCAACGATTTATCAGACTGTTTTACAGACGCTTTGGCTATTATTGGTTATGAGATATTATTCATGAGTGGTTGACATTAGAAAAAAATGGGTAGAAGTACACTTCAGCAATTTTTAATCCTCCCCTTTTGAGAGATTGTAAGAGATCATTAAAAGTGATTGCTTGTTTACCTTGAAGATTCTCCATTGGAGGATTTTGAAAATTTCTAACCTGTTGTCTCTATTCTATGGAGGAAGAAATGTAACTAAGCTTCTAGGTATACAAGTAATAGCATTGGTAGCTATGACCCTTTCCAGCCTCTCCTCTTAGTAAAGCATTTGGAACTTTTTTGTTAGGATTTCACTTTCCTAATAAACACCTGCATTTTTGTCATCTGAAAGCTGGACATCAACAACACAATGTCTGAATACTGATTGAGAATTTAAATTAATACTCAGACGGAGATATGAGTGCATGCGGTTGTGTGACGATCCAGTGCAGTCACATGCATGGAGCAGTGTGGGAGGGCTGGGCTAAGGGGAGAGCATCTGCTCCCCATCTCTTGATCTAAGTCAATGTAGAAGTTGTGTGGTTATTGGTGCTACTTGGCACTGATGCATTACATCTATACTCAATGGTCTGTATTGGTTCCTTGTATTGGAATAATTAACAGGTGTTAATTTTGGCACAGAAACTCTAATTGATTTTTGATCAACCTTCTTTTGTTCCACCAAAATGCCAAGGCAGAGAACCTTGTAGCTTAGATATGTAGGAACTGAGGACAAAGAGGAATTCAGCAGGAGCTGCTGACTTGAAAATACATAGTTTGTCAGAACCCTGAGACGGTGTATTTCCAGAGTCACTGTGGAGCTCATTATGGTAGTTAGAAGGAGGCTAAGGATTCAGAGCTGATGGTGGAAACTACTAGCTTTGACAGACTACGGTGAGGGAGAATCATAATTAATATGTAGCTATTAAATGTTGCTCTTCAGAAATTTTACATACTTGCAGTAGACAACTGAAAACAGGCAGAACTGTAAAAAAAATCAGGAATTTAAATGATAGTGGACCATTATCCTTAGAAGTTTAAAGATAGCAAACTGTTCTTGAAAAAGAGACATGATACATTTAAATGGCATCTAGCTCAGATCCAAGGAGGAGCAGAGTTATGCCTTGAAGGTAATTGAAGGCACCCTTCGAACTGGGCAGAGAGGAGGTGGCTCTTGACCCTGGATCGTTTGGAACTTGCAGCAATGCACAGGGACTTTGCCATCATGATAAATGATTTGAGTTTTCACTAAGTGAGTGTCTGAGTATCGTTTATGCTGACTTCCTGATATTTCACTGCCAAGAGGTCAGCTGCTGTATTTGAGCACAGATGAGACTCACTTGAAGATGAATCCAGGGCTGGACACCTTGCAGAGTGCAGCACTTAAGGACTGTGTTAGTAGCAGAACTGCATGTTTTTTGCTGGATATTAGTTGGATGCCTGTGATTGAAACTGCCACAGAATTGGACATCATTGATGTCTGAGTAGAACCAATCCTGCCTGAAAATCAGAGCATGAATCAGTGATTTCTTGGCTCTTGACAAAGGATGTGATAATGACCAGACTGGATAACAACCATCAGCTTCTGACTCATTAGGATTCCAATCCGCAAATGTTACCTGGGGGCTGATGATTGAATAAAAAAATACTTTTATGACTAAGAGAGTCTGGAATTCAGCAGTGCCTAGTGACGTGAAGGCACAGCATCTTGAAAACCCAACAAACTGTTTGGTCGGCAGAGAACAAAATAATGATCTTCTGTAATGCAGAGGATATTATAATTGACTATAAACAACTTAGATGTCTAATACTGGGATTACTGCAATGAATTAATGCACTGCAAAAGACCGTTTCTGAGGGGAACATAGGAAACCTCAGCATTTTTGTGAACTGCTGCTTAACCCAGTAACACAGAATGCTGTAAAGTGTATATATGCCAACTGTTCCCAGAATCTACGCATTTCTTGTTTTAACAAGTTGCCACTTAAATGTTCATTGAAATTAGAGATGAAACCAAACCCCTGTGTTTCATCGCAAAGTTAAATCATGTTCCCAGTGATTCAAGGATGTTTTGGCCGTGCATACAAGCCTCGACCAATTTTTAATGTGAGAATAAATTTGAGATAAATCAATACACAAGGATTTACGGTTCAGCTCTGTTTCTGTGCATTTGCATTGTTATTGAGATCCCTCAAACTTTCTGCCCCAGTTTTTCAACTGGAAAATGGACATGACAATGATTCTTTCTTTTCCTTACCTTTTGCTTGTTTTTTTTTTTTAATATTTATTTTACTCAAAACTGATCTAAGTAGCATAAGGCAGTAAATAGTAAAGTACTCGCTGTCAAAAACTGAAAACTTGCATGAACTGTGAACTGAAACTGCTAAAATTTTCTTTAGACTTCTCCTTTTTGTTTCTATCACAAGGGATTTCATAGGGAGGTATCAGTTTCCTACATATGATAATTAAGATTCATATGACTAACCTGACTTAAAATTCAGTAGAATGCTCATATAACCCTCTAGCGGTCCCCAAATCCTGGGTTATTAGTCTGAAACTGGCAAGTACAGAACAGTAGAGAGAAAACTGGGACAGATATGTTCAATATTAATGCAAAAAGATACAGAAGAAGTATAGTGAAAAATAAAAATAAACTTTATTTTCCTATGCTGTGGAAGTACCTCAGGCAAAAAAAGTTATTATAATACACATTGAACTTAACTGAAATATAGATCTAAACCTTTAAACATATTCCCCTGTTTTTAATGGTATAAAATATTCACTGTAGTCAGTAAATTAGGCAATGATTGAAGAAGTAGTGGGCTATGAAATTTATTTTGTAGTATTTCTGTATCAGTACAGGAAAATAGCTGTCTGTCTTTTTCTCTCTTCTACTAGCTTAAAATATTTAATAAATGTCCACCAGGAATAATTTGTATTTACAATTGAAAGATAGGACAGACATCTTCAACAAATGAACTTTTCATATAAGTAATTCTACTGTTTTAATTATCATGCTTTTTTATGTTACTTCTGAACAGAAAAATGTAAGAAAAATATTTCAGTGCTTCCAGTCCAAAACCAGCTACAACTTTGAGCATTATATCAGTCTTAATTCCCTGCTTACAGATATTACACAACAAAATAATAAATGTATTTATTTGGATTTTATTTACATTTGAAGGCAATTGTTGACATTAGTAAAAATGGCATCCTTTTAATGTCTTTCTGCTTTTACTCCTGACATTCAGACCTTTGTGAGCATTTTTGTTACTAACCATTTTGCTCATTTATGGATACATGTAGTCAGTTCCTGAATATTTTTTTTCTTATTATTTTGCACTGTTGACTTATTTGTACAGAAAAATATAATTCAGTAACTTTGTGAAGATAAATACCTTTGTCAGAAAAAGAATTTCAGTGCTTTTACCAGTGAACTAGGTTGGTTAGTTGTTTGTTTTTGCTGGTTTCTTTTTCTTATCTTAGATGTCCTGTCTTTTTGAAAATTTTCCCATTTAGCATATGGTCCCTGTAAGAAATACAGCCTCTAGCATTTTAAAAATTTGGGCTACATAATGATTATAAAATCCTTCAAAAGAGGAAAATATTTCTGAGGAAGAAAAGGAAATGTTTGGTGAAAGTCATATAATATGTTCATGTTTAGTTTGAATTATTTTCTGAATTCAATTCATGATTTTCAAGTTTATAAATTGTGATATAAATGACTTTGAGGAATTCTGGAAAAGAATTATCTCTGCTTTTACTTTTAATGCTGAGACAGGAATCAGAGTGCATGATTATTGCCCACAGAATTTTTTCTTGTGGTATTTCTAAATCCTGCCTTGGATATTTTCTTTGTTTTGTGTTCTCTCCCCTCATCCACCTTCTGAGTTGTATATAGATCAAAGATGGTTGAAAAATTCAGTTAAGCATTTTATGTGTATTTTGATGACCAAAACTCTGAACCTTTTGGTAGAAGACTGGGGAGTGGTTCAGTATTCTTTGAACCTGGGTTATACAACAATGTTTTCTCTTTGATTACAACTTCTCTTTGCATAATAACCAGTTCTCCCCTTTTTTATCTGAAATATCTGAGATAGTCTGGTATAGGATATACAAAATAAAAAAAAAAACATTAATGAAGGAATTCTAAGCATGAGTCGCTAATAAACGCAAGTTAGAGGACAGTGTGTCCTGTGCTGAATAGATGCATATGGCAAGTGCTTTGAATCAAGTCAGAACTAAGAGGAAATGATCTGCAGTCCTCTGCTTGAGCACATGTTTAGATAAGTTAAAAAAAAAAAAAAAAGGAAAAGCAGGTTTAAAGGCTTTATTAGATCTCAAAGTGGGAAGCAGATGTAAAGTTTAAGGGTAGTAATGCTTAAATTCTCATGTAACTGCTGAGAAACAGACATGTAATATGAGACAAACAGTCATCTTTGAAATTAAAAGCCATTATGATTTCAGTGTTGCCACAAAATCAATATCCTAGCCTAATTCACCAAAGCCACAGTGAAGAAAATAAAAAGAAATAACTAAAATCTCTTCATGAGGTCAACCTGTCAAAGAAACTTATGCTACAATATGGTTTTACGTTGTTCAGTGGCTTACTGTACAATAGATTTCTTTTATCTTTTGAAGTCTACAATAGGTCCCAAGAGAAACGAAGCACTGAAAGCATGAAGCCCCTGTATCAGCACGTCACCAACAAAAAGTAAAATGAACTCTTAACGACGGCTTAAATTTTTTTTCTTGACTAAATTCTTTCTTCTTAATTTAAAAAGATGAAACTATGGTCACCTCTTAAACTCTGTTCTGTCCCTTTTTGAGGTAGGAGAAATTTTGATTTCAAATGTGTCAATGTCTTGTCTCCTTTTAGAAGAAAGGCACTTCGAAAAGGAGCCATCTTCTTCATCTTGTCTCCTACACATCATGGGGAGAGAAATAGTGTTCTCTAGGAAAGCTGGTATTATGAGCATATACCCATACCGTGTGAGTCATTTGCCACAGAGTCATGGTGGCATGGCTACAAAAGATGGTCCTTCATGCTATTAGAATCATAGAATCATAGAATTGTTTAGGTTGGAAAAGACCTTTAAGGTCATCTAGTCCAACTATTGACCCTACTCTACCAGGTCTGCCACTAAACCATGTCTCTAAGCACCACATCTACATGACTTCAACACATCTAGGGGTGACTCAACCACCTCCCTGGGCAGCCTGTTCCAATGTTTGATAACTCTTGCAGTGAAAACTTTTTTCCTAATGTCCAGCCTAAAGCTCCCCTGGCGCAACTTGAACGCGTTTCCTCTTGTCCTATCGCTAGTTACTTGGGAGAAGAGATCAGCTCCCATCTCACTAGAACCTCCTTTCAGGTAGTTGTAGAGAGCAATAAGGTCTCCCCTCAGCCTTATCTTCTCCAGACTAAACAATCCTAATTCCTTCAGCTGCTCCTCATAAGGCATGTTCTCCAGACCCCTCACCAGCTTTGTTGCCCTTCTCTGGACACGCTCCATCACCTCAATGTCCCTCCTATACTGTGGTGCCCAAAACTGAACACAGTACTCAAGCTGGGGCCTCACCAGCGCTGAGTACAGGGGCACGATCACTTCCCTACTCCTGCTGGCCACACTATTCTTGATACAGGCCAAGGTGCCATTGGCCTTCTTGGCTACCTGGGCACACTGCTGGCTCATGTTCAGCCGGCTGTCCACCAGGACGCCCAGATCCTTTTCTGCCAGGCAGCTTTCCAGCCACTCCTCCCCAAGCCTGTAGCGTTGCCTGGGGTTGTGACCAAAGTGCAGGACCTGGCACTTGGCCTTGTTAAACCTCATGCAGTTGGCTTCAGCCCATCGATCCAGTCTGTCCAGATCTCTCTGCAGAGCCTTCCTACCCTCAAGCAGATCAACACTGCCGCTTAATTTGGTGTCATCTGCAAACTTACTGAGGATGCACTGAATCCCCTCATCCAGATCATCAATAAAGATATTAAACAAGGCTAGCCCCAAAACTGAGCCCTGAGGAACACCGCTTGAGACCTGCCGCCAGCTGGATTTAACGCCATTCACCACAACTCTCTGGGCTCAGCCATCCAGCCAGTTTTTAATGCAGCAAAGAGTACATCTGTCTAAGCCACGGGCTGCCACTTTCTCTAGCAGAATGCTGTGGGAGACTGTGTCAAAGGCCTTACTAAAGTCCAAGTAGACAATATCCACAGCCTTTCATTCATCCCCCAGGTGGGTCACCTCGTCATAAAAGGAGATCAGGTTGGTCAAACAGGACCTGCCTTGAAGTGTTAAGATTTTATTTAGAAGGATGATAGTCTGCCTGGGTCAATGCACATGTGCTGGGTCATAGAAAATCCATAACGGTCTCTTTAGTACAGGACTTTAAATAGTCTCCTCAGTAAAAATGGTTTTATAGTTGTTAATTCAGGAGAAATCTGAATTATAATTTTAGGGCTAATTTAGCTATCAAGGATTGATTGCACTTAATTGCTTCGTGACTTAATATAGGCTCCCAGAGATTTAGGAATTAGCTATTACAGTATTGCTATTGTGTACCTTTCTAAAAGTGTGGGATTTGATTACTAAATTCTGCTTTTGGTTGCACTAGAGAAATAGTTTGAGTAAAAACTCTGAAACAACAACAAAAAAATCATTAGCTCAATACCTTGTTTCTCACTCTCAGCAGATTAGAAGTTGTCCCTCAAAATATGTCTATACTGAGCAATGCAATGTTATGATAGCAGCCATTGTCTCTTTTTCAGTTGACTAAATTAGCTTCAGTGGAACACCACACTAATCTAGCTGTACTACTTGTAAAAAAGCTAGTGTGAGCATCTTTACATGACAGTGCATTGTGCTTACAGTTGTTTATTGTCAGGATTTCAATTTGTCAAACACTTTCAGCCACCTAATGCTGCTTTTACTTCTTGGCAATTCTGTGCTGGATATGGAGCTTGATAATGAATGATGATAAATTATTCTTCAGTATCTTTGCAAGAATGCCATCAGCAATTGCCTAGAAGTGCAATAGTGATAATCCTGACTATGGTTGATTAAAAGGTGTAGGGCATTTTCTTCTGTTACATATTCAGAAATAAAAAGGAAATGTACAGTCCTTTGTATTTAAAGGCCTCACCTAAAGTCTGCTAACATCACTGAAAGTTCTTCTGTTGATTTCAGTGGTAGGTAAGTTATTGGATTGTATGTCACAGGTAGTTCTGGCTGAAGAAAAGAAGTTGCAAGATTTAGCAAGCATTAGAAAAATACAATCTGATTAGAAATCAGACTTTCCTAGCTAGTAGTACAGGATGAAAAAAGGAAAAAAGTTAGGTTTTGGGTAATCATGAAGATAGCTTTCCCAAATCAAGATAGCGAACATTGTGGAAAAGGTCCATAAATACATTCAGTTGACAGGGAGACATTTCTAGGTGATTTGTGGCATCCAGTGCATTAGTACAATAAGTGGATGAATAGAAAAGAAATCTACTTCAGAAAAAAAATGGAAATTCCCATTTGCTACCACTTCTTGGAAACACCTATTTTCTGAGTAAATGTAAGGTAAGAAGGAGTATATCTTGTATTATTTATTTCTGCTTGGAAATATGTCTCAGGGTAGAGAAATAGTTTGTGGTGGCTGGCATACATGATTATGTCTGACTAAGATACAGATATTCCATTGTTTTCTTCTCCTGAAGCAAATGAATGGCAGAGGGTACAGGGACTAGGATGTTACAGAAGCAGTTTCATGTGATCCCTGACTAAAGAGACAAACCTACCCAGTCACTTTTCGAGATCTAAGAAGGAACAGAAAGAACTTTAAAATTCAACAATAATGGAGAGGTGATTTGACAAGTCACAGTTAGAACCACAGAGATCATTCCTCTAACATTTGAGAAAATGAAACCTGCTTGGTACTCTTTCATCACCATGCATGCACCCTCAATTAAAGCAGTGCCCCTGATAGCAGGCAGTATAATCTGCATTTTATTTCACTCATGAGCAAAATAACAAGTTACTCAGGCCTGCGGCACTCATGAGTGATATGGGCCGTGTAATATCCTCTCCATTGAGTTTCCTATTATTAAGCTTGAAATAAAGAGTTCAAAATTAACTGTGACAATGATTTTATCTAGCATTGGCATCACCATTAGCTTCTGCAGTTTACTGCTAATAAAACTTTAAATTTGCTATTACTTGTAATAACCTTTTTGCCACCTTAGCTGTAGAAATTAGACAAAGAACCCTGCCAAAACATGGCGAATTGCTTTCTCTAGTTGCATGAAAGAATTGACTAGAAGTAGTGGTGGTTATTTATAGTGTTAATACAATAAAGTACAATATTTGGGATTTCAGCTGATTAATTTGAAGCATATGCTTCTTTTAACAGGCATCAGTGTTTCATGGTTCACATATTTAGCTGACCAACTTTACATGCAGTGTGTCAAACGGATAAGCATTCTCTCTGCAGCTGTCAGGCTGTTTTGAAAAACAGACACACAAGTGAGTACAGGTAATTTCATATTTCTGAAGCACTGCTAAGATCTTCTGTTTAGAATGGATGTTATTGAGACAAAATCCTGAAAAACTCTCAGATCCTAAAAGTATCACCCCAAAAGAATTTTAAAAGATGCTATCCTGATCTTTCCTGTACTGGTATAAATCAAGAACTGCACTCCAGTAATTGAACTTGTATCATAGTGTAAGTTGTGGAACTGAAATCTGCCGCTCAAAATCCACTTCATTATCCTTACAATCTTTGTTTATCCTTTTGACATCTTTTCTAAGCTATTGGCTTTCAAGCTTCCTAGGTGCAATTTGCAATGGTTTCTTGAAGCAAGGATTTCAGCATCTTTCATCTGATATAGTGCCATCCAGAAGTATGGATTGTTAAATATCAGTAAAAATCACAAAAGAATTAGGGATAGCATATCAATGAAGAGGAAAAAGCAAAACACTCAAGCTGAAATGCAGAAAAACATTTAGATCCCCTTAGGTAAAATCTTCTAAGTAGGTACACTAGTTCTGTATGACTGTGGAGTCAGAGAGGTCCTAATAGGATGCAGAGGGAACAAGAAGCCATGTAAAATAACCAGTAGGGGAATTGATTGATGGTGAGTATATATCAAATACCTCATTTCACATAGTTTTCAAAGCTGGAAATACTAACTTTAAGATAATACGCCTATGCTTTTCTTTTAAGATGTATTTTCCTTTTTAAAAGTGGATGGTCACTTACTCCCTTTTAAATAATACGTTATTGGTTAGTGCATTTATGCAGGATGTGAAACTGAGTTCACATCCAGATCTTTTCACATGCCTGGAACTTGACCCGGCTTTTAGACTGTACACTATTCTAGAGACAGATATCTAGTAAGGCTGTTACAGTAAATAAAAGAAAAACAAAAAGGGGTAAAAGACTGATTGGATAAACGGGAGCCGAGGAGATCATAGCTCTAAAGCCTTGGGATTTGAATGTTGCCAGGAAGAGGAGAAGCTCTTGGTTTCAGTCGCTGCTCCATGGCAGTGACAGTTCTATGCAACAGTTGTTAAATATATATAATTTTTGAGGCATAGAATGCTAGGTAGTGTCTCAGCTCCTAGACTTGAGAGTATTAAATGATTATCTAAACACAAGAAGGCCATGATGTTTCTTGTGGCATTGCTCTGGCATAAGTGATCTTTAATTCTTCATTTTACATGTGGAACAACTGTAGAAGAGGTAGAGATTGTTCTTTCCCTTTCCTCTCCCCATTTCTTCCCTTCATCACAATGTGATGGCTGGGAAACTCTGCAGGGAGATGGGTGAAATGAACATGTATTCCATGAAGTACTGAACTGGACGAAACCAGAGTTTTCCAGGACTGCAGTGGCCTGAGTACTAGCTAGATGTGTGTCTTCTAATTCCAGTGGAATTAGAATGTAAGAAAGTAACAGAGAGTTGTCAGGAGAGCAAGAGGAAGAAGAGAGATCTTGTTGATGCTCACCTTGTGTCTGCAGTTCTAATTTTGATTGCTTATTTTCTCTTTCCCCACTGCATCATCATTACTTCATAGGAACCAGGCACAAAGTAATGGACCATGGAAAGAAGTCAATTTAATGGAAGCTAAGACTGAAGCATGATCACACAAGTCAGGAAGGAGAATTCAGGTGACTACATGAAAGATGGTAGAGAGAGAGGAGTGAAGGACTTGAGGAAGGGATAGGCAGTACAGGGCTGAGATATTCTTTCTCTGCTAATTTGTTCTATTATCCTTTAGTATAGACTTTGGCTACCAGGGCAATTCAAGAGAGAAAAACTATAGCTACGTGAAAAAATCAGTTTTATTTTTAAGAAAAAAAAATAATTTTTGGGGTAGTATTTTTTTCCTCTTTCATTTTTCTCTGTTTCTCTCTGTCTATCTCTGTTTCCTGTCTCCCCCCACCTCAGGCTCCCAGCTTGGATTTTGTATATCATGTAAACCTTCTTTCATTAATAGCAGGTCAAATTATCCTGATTATAGTACCACCTCTTTAGAGTGCTCAGCTAGCAAAGAAATTATTTTAATAATGATGCACTACACATCATACAAATACACAGTTTCAGTTCTTTGAGGATCATTCATAGTTCTTAGTCTGTTTCTTTCTACTACATTTTAAATTAGTTTTTTATTTTAAATAATTTAACTAACTTGCTTGAAAACATGCCTGTGTGGAGACATAGGCTCATTACCTTGATGCATCATCTGAGAGAAATTCCAGCAGTGAGGATGATGATGAGTGTAATATATTATCTTACAAAAGGTCATTCTGATGTTGCTCTTCTCAGTGCTGCAGTCAAGAAGTCAGTGCTCCCAGCAATATGCCAATAGCATGTGGGTGTAGGTGTTGATAGATAGGCTTGGATGCTTCCTAAGACTTTTAGAACAGTGAAGAAATATTTTTAATAGGAGGGGCACCAACTCTAGCCTTGAAGTTCTGTTGACACTAATTCTCATTGTAATAATATGTTGAATATATTGTGAATAATTTCTAACTGGTGCTAG
Source organism: Burhinus oedicnemus (assembly GCA_008921705.1). Taxonomy (NCBI): domain Eukaryota; kingdom Metazoa; phylum Chordata; class Aves; order Charadriiformes; family Burhinidae; genus Burhinus; species Burhinus oedicnemus. The sequence goes on from VFFE01007836.1 coordinate 1,615,554, forward strand.
GTAATACACTTCCCAAACATCCAAGTTCAAGGAACTGTTCTGAATTTCCATTTGAAAATGCTGTCCGTATACTTGCGTGTGATGTCTGAGAAAGTACCGAACAGAGGCTAAAATGCTCTGTTCCTAAGTAGCTTGAACATGCAAAATGTTTTATTCTGTGTCCTCTGCCTCCTCCCTAGAGGAGAAGAATGCTGGAAGGGAGAGAGAGGGACATTAACAATATTTTATCACCAAAATGATGGATTTCCAATAGCTTGCTTTTGTGCGTATCTTGCTACTTTAGGAATTTTAGCTGTATCAAAATTAAGCAATCTTTTAGACCCCATTCCTGAAAAGATTGTTCTTAGCTCTGTTTATATGCTGAACTCTCAAGTCAGTGGTACCTCTGTCATGAACGAAATGCTAAAAATTAAATGTTTGTGTAATTTTCACAGAAGTAGAGATAGGCAACACCAACAATTTCCTGAGTTGTTCTGCAACCACAGTGAAGCCAGTATATATATCAGTCAGATATTTTCTTTTAATGGAGAGATTTTTTTTTAGACCTGGTAGGAGAAGCAATTAAAATTATATCTATGCCATTTTTGATCTTTCAGGGTATATTAGATGTTTTCCAGCAATTTTTGCAAAATACATCTTGACCTTTACAAGCTTTATCTGAATGGTGCAGATCAAGTAGTGGTCCTGCTTATGTGATTAAATGCAGATGTTGCTAATATATTATGATCTGATATGCTTTGGCCGTGGTTTCATTGTCTTTAGGGCTATGCCTTCAGAAGTGATACTTTCAGCCAATCACCTTTTAATTAAAAATGTAATTTAAATTTTCTTCTTTCCTTGCACAAGTGAAATTCCTACCTAAAATCACACTCCCTTCCCCTCCTGCCACCTTTTTTGCATTTTGGGTGTATGTTTCAAACAGATGAGCATGTGTTACTTTAGGGGGAATGAGTGTACTTAAAGACTATACATGATACAGCTGTTAAAAAAGTATTCTGGGTTTTAAGTTGAAAGGCCATGGCCAGCTTAGCTTGATGGCAAACATACTAGAGAGTTAACCTCAAAATTAGTACATTTTTTGACTGAGATGCACTGTAGAGAGAGAATTGGCTATAGAGCAGCTTGAAATTCAAATCGAGGGGATATGCAAAATTAACTTTAATCGAAATGTATGAAAGGCTGTTTTAGGGAGAAGGCATTGCTTGAAGTATCCAACTCTGTCAAACAGTCCTTCTCAGTGGGTACTTATGTCATTTATTTCTGGGTCAGCACAGTGGGGAAAGCAGCAGAGGAGGGCAGTGCGGATTGTGGATGTCCTCAGCATACAAAGTGGCTGCTGTGCAGGGAGAGCGCTGCAGTGCCGCGGTGGTCACCAGTTCTCTTGCTTTGAACTTTGTTTCCTTTCTCTGGTTTAGGGTGTTCTCTAGCTGGCCTGACCAGCTGTCTGGTTTCCACATGTCTTCCTCAGGCCAGATGGAGCTATTGTGAACTGTCTCATCTTCTCGCGTAGCTTTTATCCAGAGCAATTAAATTTTGTGGTATAAGTGGAAAGAGAAGAAACTGAGGAGGAAGAGGAGAAAAAACCTGAAAAAGCTCCTTTCAGTGCAACATTCATGTTGGCTAAGTTAAAGTAGCCATGGAAGTATGGTTGTAGAAGCAGTGAACTTCCAGCTAATGACAGAAACAATTGTTTTTAGTGTAACTTAATTATCTTAATTGATTTGACAACTTGAGAGAAAGAGGTTTTTGTATGGATGAGTGTTAGCTGGAGAGAGTTCCTGTGGAGTGGAGACAGAAACTGCAATTTAGCACCAGTGAGTGGAGAGAGATCAGTAGGATGTACAGTAAGAAGACTGTAATGGGCCATAAAACTAAAGTCTTTATTGAGTCCATGATTTTTAGTATGCATTTGTTATTGAATTCCTGGATTAGCTCTGGAAGGTATTTGTAAATCTTGTGTGGGGGTGAAGGCTGAAAGGTCATTGGGGAGGGGCTGTTTTGTGAAAATGTTTTCTTGCTAATAGCTGTATTCTTTCTTTTTATTGATCATATGAATTTAGTTGGGCACAAAATATGTGAATTGTTTTTAGAATGGTTGCTATGAGGGCAGTGTCCTCCTCTACACAGAGTTCACTAGATGGTAAAATAACATCCCGTACCATCACAGCTTGCCTTAAAAATGTATAAACCCAATAATGACTCCAAGAGGCTTTTGACATGGGCTTACACTTCCTGATCCTGCTCTCAGATGCTGAATTTGCTCTCGTAGCGGAAGTCTCCAGGATATCCAACAATTACACGCTATTAGAAAAGGAGAAGGGTTTTGGAGTACTCCAGAGAAATAAAAGTTCTAAGAAAAGTTAATAGGTTTTGTTTGGACCTTTTATCAAGTCTGAAAGAGAAGAAATAAACTCCCCAGTGGAGTATCGTTAGACACAACTGTTGTCGGAGTCAGTGTAACAGCTCTGGCACTGACAGGTCCTGCTGTCCCCAGCTGGCTTGTGGCCTTACCTCTTTCCTTGTCCCAGCTCCTCTGAATCCCTTAGGTGAGCTGAGGCAGCTTACTGTAATGACAGAAAAGTATTTAAATAGTTTACTGGATTAGTTTTCTTCTGACTCGTTGAGCTGATTTGTCTCCCTGCGTGGTTGAGCGAAGGCTGCAGGCAGTGAAAGGGAGGGGAAGGACGACAGGATGGGGTGGTGAGGCAGGAGCAGGGCACCAGCAGAGCAGGGCGCCTTCAGCAGCAGCCAGGCGTTGGATCAGATCAGGCATTTCATCTGGCTCTGTGACTGGGTGGGTTAGCCCATGGCCTCAACATCTTGATGTGTGGGTCAGCTGGACAGCTTGAGAGAGAAGGGAAATAGGCAGCTGAGGAACAGGGGAGTGAGAGGCTGCCAGCAGGAGGAGGTCTGTGAGAGGAACACTATGGTGGGCCATAATCAGTCTCTCATCTGGATCTGTGATTATTTTTTTCAATTCAATAGGGTTATGAGTTTCAATTTCTATGAACATCTTTTGAAGGTATTTTGTAGATCTCTGTGGTGAGCAGAACTGAGGGTAATGGGTTTGAATGTTTATGAATGCTGAAAGGTGATCAAGCCATCAGAAGAAGAAGAGCTGTAAAAATGTTAGCCTGCGAAGACTACAAGGAGCTTAACATATAGTCCTCTGCCATTGCTAGCAGGAACTGAGGTAAAACCCCACACTTTTTTACCTTAAAACACAATTTGTCATGAACTCTATTCCTTAGCAGCTTCAAGAGAAATTGCACTTTTACTCTTCTGGAGCTTTTAGTTTGTTCTTTAAGGTCCACAAGGCAAAAACTGCTGGCAGACCAACCACACTAAACAATCCTTCAAGAACTACTAGGAGAAATTGTCCTCAAACATTTTATCTTTTGAAAAGCCAGCTTTCCTCCCAGAGAGGACAGCCAGTCTATTAGCTATAAAATATAACCAGCTCCGTTATTGCAACAAATCAGGTGTCTGGTTGTAAGCACGAGAAACATAAGCTTGTATATAGAATATCAGCTCTTGGAGTAATTCTTGTGCTTGTAAGCATTTAAGGGAGGCTGGAGTGCTGTCACAGCGTGAGATGTTACTCTACTGGCTGGTGACATCCACAGTATGTTTTATCTTTTTATTTAAAAAAACACACAAAACCCCCCATAAGTACAGTTAAATACAAATAAAGTGTCACGAGAATGAAGGAATGCTTGAAACCATAAAGCAACTATAACAAATTAGGTTATATTTGCCTGACTCTTGAGAAATAGTAATGCCTGAAATAGTAATCCTGAATAACAGTGTTTTTACCAGGCAGCTCAGGTTTAATTCCCAAGTCCCATTAGTTGAGCGCCTCTGTCCAACACAGAGCTTCAGAAACTTTGTTGCAGAGAGTCAGAGGCAGACAGGACCTTTTAACACATGTAGGCATTTCACAGTGAGTAACTGCTGTACCCCTTCCTTTATCATAATTTCCATGTGTAAAGAGAGAAGGAAAGCTAGGTGTTCAAAACAGATGTATGGTCCTGGAAGCATAATGCTGCAGGAGAAGGGTGTTTGCATTTATATCACTTAAGCAGGGCCCTTGGTCATAACCCTGGGAAATCTTAAAATCATGGTTTCATTATGCACAGGAAAACTATTTTAGGTAGGCTTCAGGAGCTTGTCAGTTACTAGGAGCATAGACCATAAGAAGCCAATGTTATCATGTTCGTAATAAGAGGATCTTCGAAACATATTTTCCTCTTCATATTGCTGCTAGATTTATAATACTATAACCTACCAGAACAACTAGTGTGTCTGTGTTTAAAATACAAACTTCGTTGTGTAATGACTTACCACTAAATCCTAATGCATTTTTGTTTTGTTTCATTTCATTTTGTGGCTCATTTCTTGCTCTGCACTCACAAAGATCTTCAACTCTGTGCTTTCTTTCTGAGTCACGAATGAATTTTTAAAATAACCACTTGTACTGTGAACCATAAAGCAAAATACAGAGATGGAATCAAAAGAAGAAGGTAATTTACTTTTAGTGTTCTGCAAAGAAACTTTCACTTGGCTTTTCCTGTTGTTCTGAAACTGTGAAAATCAATATAGAAACATATATTCTGAAGGCAGGTCATCTGTGCACCGGGTGTTGTAACAGAGAGCTTTGAAGGTGATACTTATGCCCGGTCTGACATGAATCTACAGTTCTTTGCACTAAGTGTCCTGATGAAACTACATTTTAGCTGCAGCTATCCATCTCAATGGCTATTACTTTTTACTGTTTCAGATTGCTATCTTTTATTATGGATTCACTGATAGATCAATATGACAAAAGCAAGATAAAAGTCAGTTAGCTGTACATGTCTATTATAAGCTTGAGACGTCAGAAAGCATTTTTTTGGGGATAGAAAGGATATGCCATCCACCAAAACCCTCACAAATGCTACTTTCCTGTTAAGTAAACCCAAGTTTCCTTTTAGTTTCCCTCCAATCAATCCGTGCCCAAACATCTTTATTTTGAGATCATCTTGGCCATTCAGCATCATTGAATTGAGGAAAACAGATTTGAAAAGTGAGAAAGAGGCAGTAGAAGGGAGTGCTGACATGTCCATGTCCTAACAAGAGAAAATCGCAGTATGCTGCTCTATTATAAACGTTATTATAAGCCAGGGTGAAACTTGCCAGTTTTTAACTGACAGCATGAAAATAAAGAAGAGAAGTATGGGTTCTGTGAGGAGACTTCAAAACTTCTGAGAATGGGTGGAAACTGCCATAATAAAATCTCTGTTATGAAGCTGTCCAGCAGAATAAAGAAATATCCCGGGGCCACTTTCTGATCAGGATAGGAGAAAAAGCTAGCTGGTCTGTGAGACCCGGTGCTGGCAGGAACAGATTGCTGGGTGGACCATGGACTGCACCTGCCTGGGGCTGCAAGCACAGCCCATGAAGCCTGCTCTCCTAGAGCCTTTTGATTGTCTTCAGGGTCAAAAAAAGTGTGGGACCAATTTTGAAGCTTTTCCTGGCATTAAGATATATATCAAGGTTTCGTTTAATATTGGTTCCTTCACAGGACTACTTTTCCTTGCTTAACAACCTAGCTTTATGAAATATTTAGAAAATCTCTTGGAGACTCTTTGTCAATTTCTTGAAATTGGTAACAGAAAAATCATTAACAGGGAACACAGATATACACCTGCTATGATAAAGTTCTTGTGCTAATATGTATGATATTGGCCCTCGTGAAACCAAGTTTCCAGTTTTTCACAGGTTTATCACCATGTTTTAGCTTGGACTTTTGCCCTTATATTTTATGTCTCAATTTGTGATGAACCCCATTGAACTGTTTGTGGACTCAAAGCTGAAGAAAGGCTGAGGAACTGGGTGTTTACATATTTTCTTTTCATTTATAACTGTGCTTTCCTGGAATTGTAACCATAAAAAAGGCATCAGTAATAGAGCAATAAATGTATGCTGAATATTCTTGCTGACAATACTTTGCTCTTGAAAAAAATGTACTTAGTAGTTTGTTGGATAATACAACACAGTTTTCATTTTGAGCAAGTTCAAAGAAGGATTGTACATGAAAAGAGTTTAAAATAATTTTGGGATTTTTTTCTGAGGTGTCCTCCTTTCATGAGATTTGTTTCTTAAATACCCGTCATCAAATGCAATCTGATATATTCCCAGTGCAAAGCAACAGTATTTTTAAAGGTCAAACTGTAACTTTTCTGATTTGAGGAGCATCTCAGAAGGGACCAAACTTTATCAGCAAGGAAGTACCCCGATCTTCTGTCACTTAACTGATTTCTTAAAAAATGGTGTCCTACAGAATCATCTTTGCCTCCAAAGGCAGCTACGCAGATGTGTGCCTACCTTCTTGCTTCATCAATACTTCCAATGTGCTTTAGTGGAAGAGGTAATGCTTTTGCAAGAAGGATGTATAAAAGGAAGGGCCTGTTATGTTTCTTCATGTAACAGAAGGGAGTCTGTACAGGTACCCTGAAATAATGTGGGAGAGATTCCTTTGTCTATATTAAACCTTTTTTCAATTACTGGTACTATGAGTGCAACAGTTGTGGTAATAACAATGCAGAAATCTTATCCCAGAATTACTTTCAGAAGTGTTTAAACTGTCAGTTCTTATAGGTGCTGTAAATTGCGCTGTCCCAGGAGATTATCTGCAGCTGAAATTCAAGGTAAATTTGTGTACATACCTAGGTAGTTTAGAGGGACTCTTCCAAGGAGAAGAGCTCACGGAGCCTGCTCTCGCAGCATACAACATATTTCAGTTGATGTTAGTTGATACAGTTGCTTTATAAAATGTCTGGGGTTTGTGTGTGTGTGTGTTGTGGGTTTGGGTGGTTTTTTTGTTTTCAGGTTTTTTTTTTCTTTTAAGTCAAGTGGAGGATCTTCCAATTTGTCTTTGAGCAAAGTCGTATTTCTGGAATGACCCTTAATGCAGAATTTTGTTGGAGGGGCAAATTCCTGTACGGGAACTGTGCGTGCATTGGGTGGCCTGGAAAGGTGGTGTTAATTTCAAAGTGTGAGCTTAGTCTTAGCATGATATTTCTGAATTGCATGCCAGCATGTATATGGGAGTGTACAATAGTATAGGCAAATAAGCAGATGAGGGCAAGCAAGTAGTAATTACTTGAATAAGAACGGTGAGAAATTGAAGTGTTAGAGCACTAGATTCTTCTTCAGTGACTCACAATACCAATGCCGTACATGTTCCCAAGGGTTAGCAGCAGTCTGAGTGGAGTTATCAACATCTCTTTTATATTCAGTCCCTCATATTAATGGTAATTGCTGCTGCATCTTTTTTTTTTTTGTTGTTGGAAAATATCTTTTGTCTGAGTATTTTTAAGATGGCAAAAGAAAAGTGGCATTGTTTAAAAATCCCAGTGGTGTCGTAATGAGACTTCACATAAACATTAGATCAAGCAACCACAAGCAGTCTGTGAATTATTCTGGGAAGTTTTTAAACGTGGGATATATGACATTATTTAAGTATTTATAAATGTCATCTCATCTGTTATAAGGAAAGCTAATAAACTGTTTTGCAGACATTTCAGCTCCAAAAAGCAATTGCTTCTGTAATCTATTTCTATAAAATCGGCAAAAGTGGAAGCAGACGTACTGTGGGTCAATACCAGTGAAAGGCCTCTCTGCAGACAAAAGATTCACAGTCCATTAAGTTTCAGGTCTGCCCTGATATGGATTCCTCTGATGTATTACTATTATATCCTATTTTTGTTGACTCAGTTACTATGTCAGCAAAACCAAACATTTTGGCTTGTGTCCCAGCATCAAGCTGTCTATGGAGGATATGTGTTTGTCTCCACCACCATGACAGTAATGAGAAACTGGCATTAGTTTGATTTGCATAATTGTACGCTTCTAACTTAGACTCTGTGTCAGTAGGAGACAACTTATTGTGATGATACTCACTGCACATTATTCGTTTTGTGCAATCAGCATTTATTTATGCAAATGTCATCATTACAAGAGGTCATTTTCCAACCTGCTACCATGAAATCACTTTCTCTGCCAATGAACAGTAAGAAAACACCGTAGGAGAGCAGCCAGGTATATTTGTCATTCACACTCATTGGCCAAGACACTGCAAAGGGTTTATTGTGTGTGTGCATATGTTTTTTAAATTATGTTTTATAAAAGAGTGATAGCTCTGATGACAAAACTAAAATTTGATAGACCACATGTGATTATTTTAGACAAATGCTGTCAAAAAAGGCACACATGAAACCCAAAACAAAACCAACCCACTGTCTCACTAGTTCTGAGAGTTTCTTTAAGAATAATTTATAGACTGAAAAAAATATTTTGTGTTCCCCAGATGATCAGTGGAATGTTTTCTGTGATAAGAAGCAGAACCCTGTAATTTATTCATGTGAGAGATAAAAAGACAGAATAACAAACTAGGATGTCCCACTTGTAACAGCAACCTGAAATAGCAATAAATGTTGAAAAAGCTTCTCAGAATCATTTGGATCTTAAGGATTCGTGAACTAACCTTCAAGACTCTTTTGACAAAAATGTTTCCAAGGTCACACTGTTTATCTTATCATTAGTGGTAGAGGAGTCTCTTAACGTTTAGTTTGCAAGTAGCTGAAATGACACCAGAAATTACACTTTTCCCTAGACAATCACTTCTAAGTTTAAAAAGAGTAAGAATATGTCAGTGCTTAAAAGGTAGGAGGAAATTACACAGAGCAGGTAATTTGGGGGCTACTTGACTCCGACAGAGCGATGAGTACTTAACAGATTGTATCTTCACAAGCAGCACAGAGAGTTCACTGGACTTGCTAGCATGCAAACTATTGCTGAAGGGAAAAGAATGAGAGCCCAAATATGGCTTTACCTTTTATCTTCCCCCAAATAAACAATAGGAATCCTGAAATGCTGAGCAGAAAAAATTAGATTTATTATATCAGCAGTTAGACTAAAATCATATTATAAGCAATATAACTATATACAAAACAAAACCCACAGGTGGATCACATTTACACAGAGTGGTTGAGTTTTTAATGGTCCTTTGTATGCCAAAAACATCTATAAGTCAGATGTTGTACTGCACAGGACAAAAAATACATTTTGAAAGAATGAATGTAGTTCAAATCTGTTTATATGCTCACTAAGAAAGAAGCATTCTAATAGACAAGCACATGCATCTGGGAGAGAAATTTCTATCCACAGGTGTGCATCAGATGATTAGTTCCTAAATATTTTTGCAGTCCTTGCTTCATGTGGGAACATAATCCTCTGTCCCAACATATGCTGTTGCATACTTCTTCAGTGAAAAGGTTCTTAAAGAAAACTCAGCTGGGCAGCCAATGCTGTATGAGCCCCAAGTGGTAAATGAAGCTATGTGAGCTCAGGGTTTAATAAGAATATACTGCTCTTTCTATCATTTACTCACAGTCATTTGACATGCTGGATTAAGATTAGAAACTGTATAGTTAGGACTTCCTGATTTTTTTTTTTTTTAATTTTTTTTTAGCTATGAGCTAATTGGGAAAGAAGTAAGGGGAGCTAAATTGAAAGAACTGTAATAAGACTAAATTCAAGAACACAATGAGAAAAGGGAGCCCTAAAAGAAAAAAGATCTATAGAAGAAAAGTGAAGAAAAAGGCTAGAAAAAAGTGCTGTAAAATACAAAAGTCTCAGTGAGGTAAAAAAAAAAAAAATTAGTTTCACAATAAGAGCCAGTGTCCTTAGAAGAAAGGACCAAAATCCCAAACAGCCCAGACTAAAAGAGGGCCAAATAAGATGAAGCTATTGGACATAGATAAGAGGCAGAAACACTCAAAGTGGAAGTAAAGCAGATACTGATCTACAGCGTTTACAGAATCTTTGTGCTAGCCAAAAAAAGGGATATATAGCCTTGAACTATGAACAAGGTGAACTCCAAGTATGTATCATGAAAGGATGATTAAGAATGGACAACATAGATGTATGATAATGGAAAGACAAGTATTTGGGGACTGAAAAACATAGTGTATTGAATATTTTTGAGAAAGTATAAGGAGAACCTGACACATGGAATGAAATACTCCAAGAGGCATATTTGCAGGACTTCAGAGACCCCAACTGGGTAGCTGAAAGGCAGAGGCAGGAAAAATTGACAATAGCAGCCTGAGGAGCAAACAGTTGCATCTGGAAGAAATAAAGGACAGATTTTTCTCTAAAACTTGACTTTGAAAATTGCTTTCAAACAGAACAAAACCCCTAACAACAGTATTCTTTCTAATTTCACTTTTATGTTACAGAACTGGTTTAAGTAACAAACAAGAACTTCCTCCCTTTGTTAATTAGATGGATATATCATATGCAAAAACATTTCTGATGGACACTTTGATTTCATTAGGTCTTCACTTACGAGCTGCCCCAGGCATGGCAGTGATAGCTAATGAATGCTTTTTCTACATTCCCTCTGAACAGTTATTTTGTCTGTTCACCCTTCCTAGACAGAGGGAATCATGATGGAATGAACTGGAGAAACTCAGGTGTGTCCTTTGCTAGTAGGTGACAAAGAGAATTCTTGCCATTTGCTCTGAAACAAATAAATACTCCTTAACTCTCAGATTTTAATCACGTCACGCTACAGCTGATACAAGTAGAAGGTGAATTATATACCTGCCTTCCGACTGTCACATCTCTAGCCCAATTAAAATAGTCAGTCTGGGGTTTCAGCATGGTTCTCATCTGTCAGGCACAACACCAGGCTTTCTAGTCAGAATACAAGAGAAGGATTTGTGTAGAAGACGTGACATATATGAGTTAAAAATTCCAAAGGTTAGTCTGTTCTATTCCAACAAGGTCTTTATGGTTCCTTCTATTGTACCTGAATTTGTGGAGTTTTACTGACTCACAGAACAAGCTCTCGTATGTCTTCTAATATTGCCTGGCTGTGGTTAATCAAAAAAAAAAAAAAAAAAAGTTTTTCTAGAAATTAGAGATTAAGAACTGGGCAAATCAGAGAAAAGAGATTTGTTCTGATTTGCTGTTCACTGATATGCACGAAAATATATATCAAAACCTGAAGCTGTATTGATGTCATAAGTTCTTGCAATCACTGCTTAGATTCTCTGATAACTGAGTATGGATTGTCAGGGCAAATATATGGAGAACTGGAGAAGACTGTGGGGTCTTGACGTTGGGGTTTCATGTCTGAAGTTGTGTGAACTCTGATTATAGTCTTGTGTTTCAGCCCTAGTCTGTCTCTAATTTTATACCTGCTCTGTGTGTATATATGGAGTGCTCTTTCTATTAAAAGGCATCATGTGAGGTACATATTGCTTAGCAGTCATCCAAACTGTGCCAGTGGGTTTCTTTTATCTAAATCAACAGCATGTGTGGATGCTTGTTGCAGATTTCAAGTACACTATGCCAATGATTCACACAAGGCCCAGGCCTGTTTGTTGAAAAGAAATCTATGGCCATGGCAATTACGATGTAGCTGAACTGTTCTAATGGTGAAGTGTCTTTGATTCTATATAATAAAAACCATGCAGCCTTGGAAATATTTATTAAAATATTTTAAAATGTATTATAACTATTGATTTGTGGATGGGCAGAATGAAAAAAGCAGAAACATTATACAAGGTTCAGGAGAATGCCAACTGCTTTGAAGTTGCATTTTAACTTCGGCAGTTACCTTTCCAAACTCCACTGCCATCCTCAGTGGATTTGATTCAGATGCTCAGGGTTGGATTCACCTTACCTGTCTTTAGCTATCAAAAGGGAGCACTTAATCAGAGTTTGTCACCGAGGTACCTTTTGTGGTCAATGGAGAGAGGAAGACACATTCAGAGGGTCATTCTGCTGATCTTTTGTTATCGCCTACCTGCTCCTCCAAAGATGCTTGCTTTTTCTATTTCCTCACAAAGGAGACGTAGATGACTTGCTTAGAGTAGGTGCGTCGCTTTCATATGGCTGGCATTAGCCTTGGTAAATCTGTGCCAAAGTGGACAGTGCCACACAAGGTATATGTCATACTTTTCACCTTTGCATTAAAGGTTTAAAAATATATTGATAGGTTTCAAAATGCAAAGACTGCACTTCAAGTTTACTCAGATGGATGAGTTAATGTAAAAGCCATGTGCTATGTGCTTCGATCATTTGTAACATTTCTAAAAAAATAAAATAAATATTATGAATAATTATAGACCCTTGCATGGGGGAGTGAACTGGGGTTAAAAAGTTCATCTGGAAAATCCCTAACATAGGCTGGAATTAGAACCTGAAAAATAAGTGTTGATATTTTGTTTTCTCTCAATTTGATTGACTCTGATAGAATACAATTAGATAATTGAAAATAAAGCTTGTAAAATCTCCTGCACTAAACTATGTAACCATATGGGAATTAAAAAATAGTTTAAATCAGTAAACAACTAGTATAGTACAAACAGTTAATTTTTAGTTTCATAGCTGAATTAAGAACTTGAAAATAATTTTGCTTGTCATCACCTTAAAAGTAATTTTATTTTTTCATTAATACAGAAGACCCAGATTTTCATTTGCATTCAAATGATTTATTGATTTTATTTTTTTTTCTTTCTTCTAGTTTCTTGTATACTCAGATTTAAATCAAATTAAGTAAATGTTTTCAATCTTCTTTTTGGAAATGAAATACTAAATCTTAAAGATAGCAAAAATAAAGGTATTTTTATTTTTTGAATAACTTTTTTCTTTCATAAAAAATATTTGCCAAATTCAGCATTGGTCACAAGCAATTTCAATCACAGATTAAATTCTGTGGGGAAAACACTTCTTAGAAAGTACCATTCAGATCTATTGAAATATTCCAATGGCTGGGAATTGTTGTCCTTTAAAATGAAAATGGAAGTTAACAAAAAAGTTTGAATGATTGTGTGAAGAATTTACAGGAAGTTTGAAGTGAAGTATAATCCTGAATTTGCAAGCATTATATCCTTGCCCACATGAATTTAATGAGAACTTCCAGCAACAAACATAAAAAATATATTTTCTTCTTTTGCCTGAAAAAATGTCTGAAAAAAATATTTTTTCAATGTCTACAGAATTAATTTAGTACACCTCTAAATTTTAGAAGGTGCTATTTTAAAAATGTGGTTTAATTGTTCTGTATGGTGAAATGGACTCTCCAGTAATACACAGTTTTAATGAGTGTAGCATAAAAGATCTGTCTGTAATACTTATTTGTGCTTTAGTTTTTTAGTAATTGTAATTATTCGAGATAATTTTATAATAATTTTGAGTAGATTTTTTTATTTTTATAGTGTTACTTGAAAGGAATACTCTTTATTGATTAATCCTAGATTAGATCTCAGGAAGAAATTTTTCACTATGAGGGTGGTGAGGCACTGGAACAGGTTGCCCAGGGAAGCTGTCCAAGGCCAGGTTGGATGAGGCTTTGAGCAATCTGGTCTAGTAGGAGGTGTCCTTGCCCATGGCAGGGGGGTTGGAACTAGGTGATCTTTAAGGTCCCTTCCAACCCAAATGATTCTATGATTCTATGATCCCTTAGTCTATAGCCACTATATAGTATTTAGAATTTAATTCCACAGTGCATAAGATTTTATAGTTCTAGGATTCTGAAATTCAAATTCATTTCATATCATTAAATACTTCTTACATTCCCTCAAATCCTGATTTCCTGTTATACTTGGCACCTTTTTTACACCTTGTAGTGGCTTGTAGAACAGAATTAAGCATTATACCAAATATAATTGGAATGGAAACAATTTTTTCTGCACCTTGTTTCAAAGTGTGTACATTATTGCTTATAAATTCAAATACTGTGAGTTATTTTATATTTCAACAGGGTTCATGATAAAAAACAGCTATGCATGTTTCAGAGCAGAACATCTTGTGTTCAGAGCACAATTTTAAAGTATAACAGTAGTAAAAATAGTGTCACTGAACACACTGTAACCTAACATCATTTTACATTTTCATGATACACTTAGATTGTACTATGGGACAGATGTAATTTATGCTTATTCTGGCTGTTAATTTTCTTTTTTTTTTTACTGACATGGATGGGCTTGGCAAAAGTCAGGTTAATGGGGTAGCAGGAGATGAAAATCAAGGAGGCTTTAATGCTTCAACACGATGCCCTCATACCACCAAGTTTATGTGTGAAAAATATCTGGAGCATTTGTCAGTTGCAAGCTTGCATAGAATGTTACAAAAATAAATCCAGAAATTACTATTTTTAAAGGATCTGTATTGCTTACAGTGATAAAATATTAGTCTAATCTGAACACATGAAATGATGGAATTATATTTTTAAATGAAATTAAATAGGCTTCATGGTGAAGGAGAAAAGTAAGTTTGAGAACAACCCTCTGTTTTTGCAGAATAATCCCCATAATGGTCACATATATCCACATGATTAAGGAATTAATTCACATTATCATTTAACTTCTGTCATTGAATACTTTTGGGCATGAAAACGTGGTGATCATCACTCTAGAATGCATCACGACAAGCTCTGACAGATTAAGTGCCCACATTATAACTGGTATCTTCACTGGATCATGACAGATCACTGTGCTTTGGAAGCACTTGTTTAATGACATGATTTACAGCTCACTGAGGGGAGCAGAGGAAGAGACAAAGGGCTGTTATGGAGCATGCTGCTGCAAGTGAGTAATGCCGTGTAAATGTGGGCTGTTATGAAACTAAGTCATCATGGGCATTTGTAAAATTGTCAATATCCATCAGTTAACAAACCAATGTTTCTGGTTCACTGAACACTGGTAAATGAGACACCTTATGAGTCAATTCTGTATCTTCAGAGAAGGTGTGTTTGTGTTGTTCAGCATCACTGGACAGTGTCCTATATGTTTACTGACCTTTTAACTAATAAAAAAAAATGTCATGTTAGTGTAGGAAAAGAAAGAGTTTTATACAGACCAAACTCAGGGGAAGCACTCAAGCTATATTTCTGGGTGGTGGCATGTTTTATTTGCTCCAAACATCCACAGATTGCATGATATGAAATTTGCAAGAATGAAACTTTTAAGTAACTAGTTGCAAAAATGGCAGTTTAAATTGGAAATTAAAAGCTGTTACTTAGAAAATATTCCTGAATTCTGTTACCTTGACTTTAAATTTAGTTTCAGGAAGTCCTTTTAAAAACTTTATTCTGCTGCAAAAGAGGTTCAGTTTAGCTGTTCACATACAAAAACCATAATGATTTCATCCACGAATTGTCAGAGCTAGTATGGGTTTCTGCCTTTTGATCCTTTTGCAGTCCTGCAGATGTTGAGCAACATGCCTGACATGTAGGGAAAGTTACTGTAGCAGTTATACAGGCCATTCCTCATGATCTTCAACCCTTTTTTTGCCTTCAACCTGAAGTCCACAGGGAAAAGCCCTTGTTTAAAGGGGAGGCAGCTGATAGGATTCATGGGAAAAGTGGGAGATTGTGCAACACTTCACACTAGGCTGCAGCATGTCTTTTTCCCTATGTTTTTACGGGCTTGAATTTTCCTTCAAGTCCCAGAAGCATTGGCAGAAGGTTTCTTTATTCACTGGCCCTTGGCTCTGTTACATGCTGATATCAGTTCCTCCAATTTCCAGGTTGCCGAGAAAGACCAGACAAGACGTTGCCAATGTTATCATGATAGCTTCTGCCTGAACAAAACAGTTTCAAGTAGCAGGGTTTAATGTTCTTAATGATTTAGCTTCCAAGACCGTGACTGCTACTGGATATCTGAGGACAAGATGATCATCTTACATCCAAAGGCAGCTTTCCTTCATCTCATATTCCAGATGGATATCAGCAGAGATCATATTCTTCAAATGTTCAGACATTAGTGCTGATAAAAAACCTGCATTGCTAGGTGGAAAAGATTGTAACTTCATAACAGCAACATCAATTCCATCCTATTACTGCAGAGGTAATTGGTTTTGTTGGTCTATTCTCTCTTCTTTAAGTAGTTGGTACTTTCATTAGATCTGTAACAGTGCTATACATTCCTCTCAAAGGCTAATTGATACCTATTTAACTCTCTTGCCTTCAAAAGGTTGTACAAGAATTTTTCCACCACTAGTACTGCTGTATCCCCATTCTCATTGGCTTCTTACCATACTGAACCATCTGAACTGCTGGTAATGCATTCTTTGTCATACACTCATATGATGCCTTGTTAGGTAGCAGTTCTTAAACCTACTGGAATTCAGGAGATGCTCATCACAGAACCTCCCTCTAAAGTAGTTTGAGAGGAGTGTCTTAGGCCATAACTCAAGCCCTTAAACCTGTATAATTTCCTGTTCTACTGAAAGTAAGTAATCAATTTCCAGAATTTTATCTTAAGTTACTTTCTAACCACAGTTTTCTTGAAATGGGCTTTATTGTTTCCTTGAATGTTGAAAAGTCATCAGTGTGAAGACTATCTAGTCAGACAGCAGGTTGTGTTAAAGTTTGTACTAACGTAGTAATTTAGGATTCCCATGTATTACATTCATTGTAATCCAAGTCAAGTCTTCCCTTGCACATCCTGCTATTTCTATTTTCTTTCTACTTTTGTTAGTGCATACAAAGAAGTTACTTGGTATGATCAGATAATACTTTATCATTATGCTCTTTAAACATTGATGGTTAAGGTTTCATTCAGCAGAGGTGCAAAACAAGTTTTCTTGGATTAGACTGCCACCCACTGCGATGACCACTATATCACCTGGGAATCATAAAGTGTCCCTAGTTATTTTGTCACCTGCTCCAATTCCTGGCGCTGTAGAGTTCTAATAGATGGGACTTTGTGGAGCAAAGAACGTAAGTGACAGGTCTCCTCTGCCTATAGGATAGGACCATAGTGATATGCAGTTACATCTCTGGAACACGCAGATAGCCTGTTCGGAGCCTGTCTGGGGTAATTACTTGCCCCTTTTCAGGCTTATGGAATTTTGCCTCAAAGGCAAAAATTTCCTTGAGGCATAAACTTAGTTTTGGTAGAGAGCATGTATGCTGAATTCCCTCATTCCTGTTAGTGGTACATTCTTCCAGCTGTTCTTACTGCTTACTTCTTAGGTCACATTAGGACTTAGTTATTCTAAGGTGGAAGCATGAAAAACAGCACTCACTTCCACCCCCATGCAGGAGAAAGTAAATTCCATAATCTAAGAGTCTGCTTAGAATTCAGCAGTTTGTTTTTAATGTGTTGTGTTTGGGGCTTTTTTAACACAAATTTAGTGTTTTTATGGTTAATAAACATGGGTTAGAAGGATTCTTGTCAAGCTGAAATCTTGTGATTTTTCTTACTTTTTCTGATAATCCTTCTATCCTCCCTTGAGCCATTGCTGGTAACAAACCATAGTTTGAGAAACTGCTGTGGTGGATTCCGTGATCTATGAGAACTAGTGTCCAGAATTGCTCTCATTCAGTGAGGAAGAAATTCATACCTCATTAATAGGGAAATCTACGAATAAAAGAGAAGTACCTGTCCTTCAGAAAAGCTGCATTTCTCTTTGAGGATCAAAGTATACAATACACAGAGTTTAATGCTAATCCTATGAATAACAGAGGATTTCTTCCCTCAAAACACTGTGAAGACATCTAGCGTTTTGCAGGAGGCACTCAGCATCTCACAGAATTATACCATAGGAGGGAATGTGGAATCTTAACAAAATTATCACTGACATTGCATAGGAATTCCATACAGTACTTACTGGAATACCAATATGAAATTGTAAATGACTGGTTCTTATTTAAATGTAGAAGTTAAACAAGTTCTGGTCTTGGTTGAGGAACGTAGGCTCTTGAATCAGTGGTGGTGAAGCTGATGGACAGATATGATGCAGTAAAAATGGACAGAAGTAATGGAAATCAGCCCAAGAGTCAGCAGGATGTTTAAGCTATCTGAAATTGAAGGTCTGAAGGGAAGCATGCACTAAGAACAAAATCACAAAGCAAAGCCCCCAAAAGGACTGTTGCATCTATAAGGACATTAAATAATACGAATATCATAGTGGGTCAAATACACAGTTATTAAAATGTTTTGACCCTGTGTGCGTCTGTTAAAGCCCATCTTTGACCACAACAGAAAAATGAGTGCTCTCAGAAATGTGAAGTGTTAGTAATTAATTCTTGCATCCTACTACACTTATAACAAAGCTGAAGATCAAACAAAGTTTGATCTTGGCTTCACCAAGAAGTTTAGTAGTTCTACACCTGCACACTGACCATCTTGGGAAAATGTGTCTCTCCCTGAAGATGCTTCAGGCTCAGTACTCCTGCACCCTCCTAATGCCTGTGAAGTGTTTAGAACACATTTTGTTGAAATTAATTGAATACACAAAATGAAAAAGAGCTGAAAAAAATGTTAAAAGATTTATGAATACTGGTGAGTGATCAGAGAACACAAAACCTTAGAAGCCTTCCATCTTATATTACATATGAGCCTCCTTTGATCTTCCTCCTCTCAATCTTTTACATGGTTTTCTTGTGCTATTATAATTGTTCTGCTAATATTGTAGCAGAATGAAAGAATCAGTCAAAATCCAGCCAGGAGGTGGCAAGTTGCAAAAATTTGAACACCTATTTAATTTTTTATACAAATGTAATTTTTTTAAGTCTGTATAACAATTCACTTATATTAAGCTAAACAATTTGTATAGTGTAAGAGAATCAAACCTTACACAGTGTTTTGGTAAAGAACAGTTTGCATCACTATCTCTTTAGCTATTTATTTTTATGAGTAAATGAAAATATCCAAAATATCCAATTTAAGAGAGAGATTACTATCCAGTTCAGGAAGGTAGCTTGTAAATTTAATGTCATTTGTAATTTGGTTAGTTAAAAAAGTAAACTGAAAACCACTACTCATTAAACTATTGAAAATGAATATGGTAATTTTATCACTGCTGCATAAAAATATAGGACTGAAACTTACTTGTATCGAGCAAAAGAGTGCCTTTAAGAATTAAAAGAACTAACATCCTTTGCCCCATACATTCTTGTATTTCAACTTCAGACAAAGTCATTTTGTCTTCTTTTACAATTTTTGAAGACATGCTGGGCTGTAGGTATTAATTTTAGAAAACATTACCTTAATATGAAAAAAAAAAAAGGAAAAATCATGGGCTTGTATGAGAAGTGTGTGGCTGATCCTACTAATCCATTTAACATGCTCAGGAGGTGTGGCTTGTTAGCATCAGACCTAATTCCTTATGGAGCGTTTAGATTGATGCTAAGGGAATATGAGATGATAGCTTTCAAAGTCAATAGTGCTTCCTCTTCCACCAAGAACATTAGAAACTTCTCAGAATAAGGTATGACAGTTTCCATTCTATGTCCCTCTTCATTTGCATAGAAAATGTTAACATTTTCACTTTTAATTTTGTGGTGTGTTCATAAACACAATACCTGTACATTAGATCATGATCAATACTGAGGAAAAAAAAAATCTTGTAAAAAATATTCCTACAGCAGAAGTTAAGGGCTGCAATTCAGAATAAACTGTATTCTTTACTGATTGGGAAGCAGTGCATGCCTTCATCCTACAGTAAAGCTGTTTTGGTCTCTGTTCCTCTTTTAATATTTTACTACTTGTAGTATTTTACTCATGAAGTACACTAAGTTTTATGTAGGCATGGGACCTCAAACTGGCCCCAGATAGTTTAGCATCTAAACGGGCACGCCTGCATTAGCATCTGAGCTTGGATAAGAAGTGTGCTTTCAAAGGGAATTTTCTGATTATCCCCACTTGCTGTGCCTTGGTTCCCATCACAGAGCAAATTTCAGGGACACCTGAGGACTGTGGAAAACTCTAGTGGACTTCACAATGATATATACAAGTTGACTATACTGCTCCTTTGGTCAGTCGTGGAGTTGGTACGTCGTAGATGTAGTCTTCTGAATGCTTAGGAGATGTCTGTCCCTGATCCTGGGGGAGAGTGGTAGGGAACATGCGCACAGGTTGCTGAAGTGTGATCTACATTCCTTAGTGCTTGACTGATATTAAATTGTGGCTTAGCACCTGAAGGTCTTCATAGGAAGAGGTGAGAAAAGTTCTCTGAGAGCTTGGGTGTCCAGCAGGCAGGCTGGACCAAGTCTTCTAGTATACTTTGGAAACTCAGCAGCTGTGAAACATGCTGAAGAATTTTTATTTTGAGGAGAGGATTTTAATTAATTGCGCAATTACAGTACTGTCATGGAACAGCTGAACAGTCCTCTTGAGCCTTAGCCAGGTTTCCAAAGAATAAGTCTCAGAAGCAGTTTCTGTTAAATACCCTAGGAAATGCTGCAATAATAGAAAGTTTAGCTTTCACATTAAAATACACAGGAGATGTCCTGATATGCAAGTTTAACTCTGCATACTTGTATGTATGCACTGCAAAATGTGGTCTTTAGTTCTATGGTCCTGTGCTATTTATAATGTGTGTTGGCGGGGAGGGGCATGCACATACCTACACATAAAGGCAGCACCCATTTTTTTCTACAACTTTT
The DNA here is from genome assembly GCA_008921705.1 of Burhinus oedicnemus. Taxonomy (NCBI): domain Eukaryota; kingdom Metazoa; phylum Chordata; class Aves; order Charadriiformes; family Burhinidae; genus Burhinus; species Burhinus oedicnemus. Next base: position 1,636,006 of record VFFE01007836.1, read on the forward strand.
GATATTTATTTAGCATCTGGTAAAGGACCAGTGTATAATGTGATTATGCAGTCACCTATATTGCTATGTAATTATAATTCATTTTGAATGTGCCATATAATAGTGCTTCAGAATCTAAGCTATCATTGGAAAAGTAAGCCTCTAGCCCTTCTGGTTACAAAGATAACCTTCAAAATGTCAAACAAACCTAAGCAGATGCGTTCATGTCTCTCTGCATCTGCAGGCAGCATGAAACAGTAGCTTCGAGAAAATGATACTGTGTGCTGCCCCCTTCATCGCAATGGGTGCTGCCTCTGAAGGAAGCTTAATGCAAGCACTGTTGCTAACTCTTTCACAGCTGACAGATTTAGCAGAAACAGCCAACCAAAGAGCTTCTCTGTTTCCCATCCAACTGCCAAAACTCCTTCCTTCCCATCAGCATCTTCTGTCACAAAGTTGATGTAATTGATTTCAGTTTCTTTGGAATAAATGCCCTTCTGTCTCCTTTTTCCATCCAATCGCATTATGCATTCAGTAATAAAACATGTAAAATAGGTGGATGTAAAAAAAAAAAGAGGTAAAAATGTATTTATTAAATAAAAGGGCATATATCTAGGAAGAGAGTGTAAATCCAAAAAAGTTCTTCTGGGAGTTATTACAACGTAGCTAGAGTAAATTTGCTGTTATACAATATGTCTGGATATTGTTTGTAGCCAGATTTGTATTTTTAAGTGTACTATACCTTTAAATGAAAAATACTGTATTGTTTCTTGTCCATAATGCATGGAGAATAGGTCCAGGTTAAGAATCTGCTTGCAGCCTGCACGTTAGTTTTTACAGGATACTGGCTGGTAACAGTACAAGCAGGATGCACTGCTGGGTCGTGTTTTCTGGGAAACTGAGCAGAAACACCGAAGATATGAAAGCTTCTGCTTGACACTGCTGCTTTGGAAGCCTAGTGAGGACTCATGAGAACTATTCATCTGTTTCATGACAATACTTTAATCTTGCAATTAATTAAAATCTTTTCCCAGTATACAAGCCTTCCTTCATCAGCCTGACATGCCATGCATGGAGAAGAACAAGAATTGGCAAAGAATCGTACAGATTTGTGACAGAATTCCAAACAATGCAACATTGATTATTTAGATCAGCATAGGGCTAAGCTTTCAGGTAATGCAGTGCTTAAATGAGAAGTGGGATTCACCCCTGAGAAATCTCCAGGTCAGAATTCTAAGTCTGCATTTTTATCTTGACTGTTTTAGGAGAGAATATTGTATTAGTTGCATGAGACTTTATGGGAGGGATACTGTAGTAATAGAAACATTCCCACTGATTTTTACATATGATTTTATGTGTTCTGAGCTATGCAGCATATTCTTTTCAGTGTGGCATACCCAGTTCAGTTGAGTTACATTTGAAATTTTCCTTCAATTAAAAGAAATAGCTGATGTGATAGCTTAGTATCAGAGTAGTATGAGCTACTTTAGACTTTTTCTCATTCTAATTTAAGGAAAAGTAACTTCCTAATCCTTTCCTATGTTTGTGTAGATGCTTTGAGTGAAAATAAGGCTGCTCAAACTTTCAAAAGCTCACTTCTGCCTGTCAAGAGTGCAGTTCTTTTTTGAGTTCACTTTTAGCATCACTGTTACTGGTACTTCTAATGTCAGGAAGAGATGCATTCCCTAGCACTGTGTGTTTCATGCGAAAGAACTTCACTATAGAAAAAAACTACTGAGAGATGTAATAGAGATAAAATCTTGAAGCACTAGATAATAATATGATAAGTCATATTAAGTTATAATTTCAGGACTTTCTTCTAGTGCTGGTAAAACTTGATTTTCAAATAGAGATACGATCAAAGGGAGGCATGTCTCCTTTTACTATTTTACATTTCCATGACATGATATCATTTCACTCAATTGAAACCTCAAGTGAGCAAATAATTTTTAGTCAGTATGTGTTGGGGAATAGTTTTATTTCCCGTAGGAACTCTGTGAATATGCAAACACTTTGACAAATATTATCAGTATTAGTCAGACACTAAGAGTGATTAACGCTGGTTTTGGGCATTTTCTTTTTTGGAGCTCAAGACAAGGCCAGATGCAGTTCAGTCTAGGTGGATGCTGTGGAACGGCACAGTTGCTCGTGTCACATCATGGGAGGTGGGCACGACATCTGCTTGTCTCAGTAGGGGGAATGTTGCAAAGCAGGTCTGTACCTCCATAATAATATCTGAATTCTCCTCACGTGAGCTCCCATTTTGCGATCTACAATGTTGAAATAAGACTGTATAAGTGATTAAGAGGAGTCCTATGTATGTCACTGTCTGAGGTTAGACAATGCTGTCAGTCTGTTATTGATAGTGAAATTGGCTTGCTGTGTGGCTTTTACTTGATCAGTTAACCTCTGCCTGCTTCATTTCCCACCTCTGCATGATCAGAACACTAATAATACTTGCTTTCCTTTGTAAAGTGCTTTGACATCTGTGGCCATAAAGCACTTCACAAATGTTTTCTCTAAAGACACACCTCATTTGTGTAAGAAACATATATTTGGATGGCATGTAGGGAATGCTGTGACGGCAAAGTAGAGAGATGAAAGAAGTGCAGAGAAAAAGAGAACAAAGAATGAGATGGGTAGAACTGGTGAGTTGCTGTGGTGTTTATCGGTGACTGAATTGTTCCATCTCTAAACCAATGGTACATTGCTGAAATACAATTTCATTGGATTATCTTTGACCCCCACGAAACATTCAGTGTTTTGCAGTTTGCTAGATCAGACTTCACTGGTTAATGTGTTTTTCAGATACTTTGATATGTTTTGCTTCATTGAATCAACTCCAGCAGTTTTCACTTCTTCCCTCTCATCTTTCTCTGAAGTATAATAAATATTGCTTTCCAGCAATAAAGAGTAAATGTTTGGGGGATAAAAAGTATGTAAAATAAATTCTACCATGCCAGATAAATATAATTTCATTAATCACTTATGCTATATCTTAGAATATATTATACCGTTACATCACTTCACAAGCTCTGAAATGAAACAACAGGTAAAAACCAGTACTTTACAGATTGCAACATTTGGTGGGGTATTAGGTGGGGTTAAGTGATTCGCTGAAGATGTCTGTTCTTCACTCTGTTTTTCTATATATCAGAAGGTTTATATCTCTCTCTTTTCTTCAGCAGTCCATCTGAATGTTCTTTTGTATTACACATCACCAAAACATCAAATTGTTTCTCTGTTTCAGTGAATGAACATTGAGGTCCATGATGGTTAGTGATTATATAGAAAAGTATAGAATTTGAATCATTATAGCAGTTGTTGGGGTTTCTTCATTTGTGAAAAATCAGGAGTTAGAAGCATTTCACAGAGACCATCAGCCTCTGGATTAGCAGTGTTATCTCTTCGACAGTTTCAGTTCAAACATGAAATAAGTTTTGGTCTTTTTTATAACAACAACCTAGTTCTTTGAGCAAATATTTTTTTCCTTTGGACATTTAGCTCAAAAGTAATATTTTTCTCAGTCATTTGAACAATGGAAGCATAGGGAGAGTGTAAAACCTCTGATTGTAGAAGTGCATTTACCAATAAATTCTTGAGTACTGTATTATAAACATATGTGCTTTGCTTCAAGGATATAAAATGACTAAGCTCTGTAATATAAAAGCGTGTTTATGAGGGTATATACTCTTGGTATTATCCATTCTTCCAACAAAAAAACCTTCTACTTTCTGTTGCTCATTGTCATCTGTTTGTGAACTTAATTCCTTCACATAAGTCTTATTTTTGTGCAAATAGCCCAAAAGGTTTGCATGATGTGAGGTTCTTACAGTACCTATATAAATGCCTTAGAGTCATCCTTGAAAATTTCTTGCTGTGCTAATGGACATTGCCATGATTTGTATTTGATAGGAGTTTATGTTGTAAGAGAAAAAACAAGAAAGCACTGGCATAAAACAACTGCTTACCCATATTCAGCCCAGGAAAGCTTAGAAAACAAAGAAAAAAATCCCAATAAACAAGTTAACTTCTGTTTTACAGATTCATCCTGTATTACTTGCATGGCAGATCACTAAAAATCTTACTGACTTTCCAGCAATATTGGCAAATTGGTATGAAGGAAAGAAAATTATACTGAATTTTCACTGAAGGTGAAAGTACAAGTACAACATTAATTGCTGTGTATCCCTTTCCTTCCTGGAATAGGGTAAGGATTTTATATACTCTGCATCCAGTTTGAAGACTCAGTACACGGAAGAGAGTTTTTAGATGAACACAACAGAAGTGGAGCAGACTAGTGTCATTGTTGTAGACAGAGTGAGCCATGGGATGGAGCGGGAGACAGTACAGAAGTAGCTTTTGAAGCCGGATGTAAGTTTGGGCTAAAGCTGCAAGGAGCAGCAGGCCAAATTACAGCTCGCTTTTCTTGCTGTCAAACCACTAACCACTCCAGCTTGGTTATGTTGAGAAAGCACCAGGAAAAGTTATGTAGCACTACCTGTGGTATAGAAGATTGATTAATCTGAATTTTGTATTCCATCACAATTGTGTATCTTCTTGGAAAGCAAGAGTATCTATGAGTAGCATACAGACAAGGAAGGCAGAGTTAATGTTGGAAAGCATTACTTCACTTCCCATTCATAAGTACAGTTAAGTGAATTTTCTTCCTCAGCAGGTATTAAATTATAGAAAGGAAAATGAAAATGGAGTCTTAGGGAAATAAACATAGTATTAAATCTGACATATACATTAAATTCATGTATAGTTTCAGGAAACTATAAATGGGGGAAATTAGAAAAGCTTTGTATTAATAATTTTCAAATTAATATATAGATTTTTCGTTCCAAAAGTAACAGCTTTTCAAGATTGACCTACATTTAAGAAGAAAAGGACCTGACATTTAAACTATCTGCTAAGAAACATCAATCTAATCTCCCACTGTTTCAAGTTAAATAGACAGTCAGACTGATTCAAAACCTTTTGTTTGGCAAAAGGTGCAATTTCACATTGACCTGAAACAGCAATTCTGTCATCTCTAACTCTTCTATTTGCATATCATCCAAAATACAAAAATTGTATTATTCTTATAGATCTACTCACACCTACAAAGAGACCTAAGATCCCCACTATTGTAAAAAATTTTGTGTCAGAATGGAGTTGTACCTACTAAACATTTCTCATTTATTAATCGTTATTTTTTTTATGTATGTTTCCACTTATTTCCCACTTCCATGCCCTACTTTGTTAAGAAGGGTTTGTTTTAAATCCTTAAGCCTTGCAAGGGTGAAATTTTGCCCAGAATTAATGGAGTGAATTTTTTATACCTACCCTTATGTTACTCCAAGATTTTACTTTTGTAATGGCGTTGAACCATTACAGGTTACTCAGACAAAAAAAAGCAACCAACAGTTTAACCCTAACTGTCTTCTGTGGAATCACTTTGGTAGGTAACCTCGGGTTCAACGCACTCTCCCATCCCATGGGCCTCGACAGGCATTGCTTGTGTGCGTCTTACGGTATTGCCCAAAGGTCCTGATTAGAGAGAGACCCTTGTGGGACAGTGTACAAATATCCTGGAGACCTGAGTTTTACCTCAAGATCAGAAAGTCTGTGTTTTAGAGCCTGCAACTGGCAGTGAGCAAGTTGACTTAAAATTCAGTTGTAAGATCAAGGTTAACAATACAGATATAATAAAGAGGTGTAACAAACAGTAAGAGGAAATTAGGAAAGTAAGAATGAGGACATAACTTACAGGAACATGGCCCTGTACAGACAACTTATTGTACAATTTGAAGGTTATGAGAGTGTGTTATCGAAAGGCAGCTTGCTTTCACTTCTTTGGTAAATTTCATTCAACTACTCATGAGTAAAAAAGAACCACTTATTTTTTGTTTATGATTTTTTTCCTAATTTCTTCCCTCATCTGCATAGTCCCTTCATCTCACTTTTCTTTATTTTGACATTTTCTATTGTTTATCTCTTTGATGGTGGTGCATGTGAGGGATTATGACATTGTTACAGTAGTTACCTTTATCGTGATCATCATATTGCTTTGTGTGACTTGGAGCTGGGACACTTTCTCAGTAAAGTTTGATTATTTATTAGTGACTTATGGAGGCTGTAGATTGAGCTCTACATGAACAAAGTATAGCCCATAAGTACTGGCTTTCAGGTGCACTGTTTGTTGAGATTTTTTTCCTTCCTTTTGAAAGAAAGAGAAAGAGGGTCAGAGCAGAAACCATCTCTGTTCTCCTGCTTTTTCCCCTCCCTCAGAAAAAAACCCAAACCAACAGTGAGCTGCCCAACTATAATTAAATTAATGATCCAGAAAGCTACATTAAATTATTGTCTGTAGTAATAGTCAACTGCAGTAAAACAGCGTTGCAAAGAAATGACAAAACATCATACCATGATATTGCAGATTCTCATTACTGAGGAATCTTAGAAACTCGGTTTATTTCATTTTCCATGGGACAGATCCAGTCATTTTCCTGTTGAACACAAATTTTCCTTCTGAAATCAATAGAAAGTTTTGCTTAAAATACACAAAAAGATTTCTCTATATAGGCATCAGAGTCTAAGGCAGCATAAAGATGGCATTTTACTTCTGTCTCTGAATTTCCTGGCTTCTTTCATTTGTCAGGAGATCCTTAAAATAATGGATTATAGCTCTTTGTGTCAGAAAGCTTCCTCCATTTCCATGAGCTTCTTCTGCAAATGCGTGTTCTAGTAATCCATAAACTGTAAGTATCCACTTGTGGGCCATTATATTGTTTGCTCTTCCTCACAAATGTCATAAATGGGTATATACTTTGATAGGTTTAAGTGACAAAAAAATATTTTTGTAGGGTACAGTACAGCGACATCATTGTTATTAAACTTGTCTAAGATTAGGCCAAAGGCATCAGAGGATTTATGCCTTGTGTTTTGCATTCTCTTTCCAAGTTATTTTATTAACATAGAGTGTCTTTAATTGTGCAGAACTGCAAACTGCATTATTGATATTCTATAAACATTAACTACTAGTGTCTCTAATGAAGCAGGAAGAAAACATGCTTTCTTGTTATTTTTCAGGACTTGCAAAGCACTAAGTATTTCAGAGGCTATCATTACATTGCATAAAGTACAAGGGATCTGAGACGTGTGACCTACCCAGCTCAGTATTTATGCTTGGCAACATATGTATACATACGCACACACACAGACAGATGTATACTTACATATTTATCTCTCCTTCTTTTTCTCCACGCAAATATACATACATACATACAAACATATTTATGTTTGTGTCCATATATATACACACACGTATGCATATAGTGATTTCTAAGGTTGATTTCATTCCCATCAGTGGATGCTACATGTTTTAACTTTCAAAATCTTACTGTGCTTGTTTTCATTTGTATTGCTATAATATATGTAGACCAGAAGGGTAAGAACCCAGATTACAGAGTGTACTGTGAAATACTTCCTAATGGAAAGAGAAATGCATGTCAGAGAGAAACCAGTGATTTACCCAAAAGAATTCACAATTCCAAGCTATTTTCTTTGAGATGAATTAAAATATATTCAGACTCCCTGCATTCAAAAGTTCAGACCTAACTTGTATGATAGTGTAGTCAAAGTCTGTATAGGAAAGAGTTGGAGGAACCATATAAAAGACTCATATCTTGCCAAATATACAAAACCAGATGTTATATCCTAGCTGAATGAATCCTAATTGGATGGTTTGCTTAATCAAATTGACATTGTAAGAAGGCACATTGAGCCCCAAACTTCTGGCAGAAGGAATGAATATTGCCAAGACCGTAAATAGGTTCAAAACTGTATCCTACTTGTTATTTTTTTCTTCCTGTTTATTAATTTAAACTCTATTAAGCAGTTTAGAACTTAGGTAAGAAGTTAAGTCCAAAAGAGACTTATCTGGAGATAAGATACAGTTCCACTTCCAACCTCATTCAGTACTGAAGATTGAGATGAGCTCAGAGTTGTCTAAGGGCTCAGTGTTGGGAGTCAGTTTTGAATTGCTGAATTGCTCTGAAAAGGAAAATAATTAAAAAAAAAAAAAAAAGATTCTGCAGTGGTAATGAACTCTGGCAGAATGCTGTGGTCCGTGTCTCTCCTGAACATTTGTATTTGCACCTCAAGATCTGAAATTGTCATCTAGCTTCTAAAAAACTTAGAAAAAAAACAGATTGCAATACAAACAAAATGAACATGGACAGACACTTTCAGCTGACTAAGTAGTAATGTATTTCGGAAGTTATCTACAGATTTTTGTCTTTGAACAAATACACTTTGGGCCTTCTTTGGGATTGGCTTAATATTGTGACAATGAACACTTAAAAATACTGCAGAACACAGGAGGTGGGAATTTATAAGGACTTTGACTAATGAGAAGCAAATTATCCTGCATGAATTCATCTTTATTAATTTCCTGCTGATGTTAAAGGACAAGGACAATTTGTATGTTGGGATAAAAATGTATCACTGATACAAATGGATCCTACCTCTGCGGGTCACTTCTGGTCCTGTGAATGAAGTAGCTTTCTTTTTCTGGATCTGTTGTAACTTTTTGACTTCTCTGTTACAATCCTCAGTGCAATTGATGAGTGACTAATTGATGAAACTTACTGACAGTGTAACACCAAGTTGCCAGCGTTAGCTTCATGTTGATCCTCAGTCAACAGGTGAAGATAAGGAATGTATTTACATAGGAAGACCTATAAAGCTGTGGACAGAAAAGGGATTTTTAAGATGAATTATGATATTAACAATGCATAAGAAATAGGCTAAAGTACAGCAGTGGGGGTAAGAAACCTAACTGCTTCCAAGAAGGAGCAAGAGAGGAATTTTATGGAAGTGATTAGATAATGTGACTACATGGGGATAGACCTAGGTGTTTCCTTTGCCATGCTACATATGTTACTGCAACTTTTTTTTATCATCTTTTTATAAGTGTTGTTGAACTCAAGGATAATGAAAATGGAAAGTGTAGTTAAGAGGAGAGCAAGCAGAACATGCTGGTTGCACAAGGATACTAAAGATGCTGGTGAAACAGGACAAATATCCCAGTTCTATAGAACATACTGTTAAGAAATGAGATTTAAGTAGGCCTTTGCTTCATTGAGAATAGCAGTCATATAATAGCTGAATGTCATCTTGTAGCTGAATGAAATCTTTTCATTGGAAGGGACAGAGATTATAAGGCTCATTCTAAACATTTCTTCATGGTGATTAATTTATTTCAGTTATGGTCTTTAACCACAAGTACTTTTTCTTTATTTATAAAGTTAACTTTATCCAGGATACTGTTTGATTACTAGCACAAAATACTGTAGGCCTCGAACTGATATGATACATAATGATAACTATTAGGATTTCAAAAAAAGGGAAATACAAACTGTAAAAAAATAAGCTAAAAATGCCTTGATTGACTACGTTGCATTTAGAAGAACAAGGAAACTAATGCATTTAAGAAGAATTTTCTAAATTTAAGCTTAATTTTGGCAATTTTTTTTTTTTAAAAGGCAGATGGCTGTAGTAGCAAACAGAAAACAATATCCTGTTACATAAGTGTAAATGCTGACATTAGTGTGATGATACTGCTTAGCTAAAGCAGCACATATTAAGGCCGTATAGCAGGGGTTTAATAGTGGCATTCATTTTCTTGGATTTTGATTAAAACTCAGGCACAGTAGGAAAACTGAAAGTGCCTTTGAAGAGAAATCTCCCTAGGAACTCTTACTAATCAATAGGGGAAGTTTGGATTAGGGTCCCACATTCATTTAATGGCCTCAAAATCTAAGGAAAAGCTAGAGAGGTTCAACTTCTTTGTCCCTGCATATTGTGATGGAAAGATCTTTGGGAGGTATACAGCTCATTTTCCTATGGAAATGAGCTTGAAAATAATCTAGCTCTAGTTACATCAACTATATTCCCCAGAAAAAAAGAAACAGAGGGAAGGTATCAGTCCTTAATTTGTGTTGAACAACCTCTGAGACATTAGCTTGGGGTAAAATGTGTCTTAAAATTGTAATATGCTTGTATTTTGGGCATGGCTAAAATAGTCTTACCTGTGCTTGGCCCATGCAACATTTTGACTCGGTGTCCTGACTATGTTGAAATTAATTTTGAAATCTAGATGTGTTGCTTTTATTTCATATAACTCAAATGGCACAGGGTAAGAGAACCTGCATGATCACAGTTCATTAAGGGTGATGTCTCTTAGGCAGAGATCAGTGTGGATGTTTAGATGATCCCTAGTGGCTTCATATGAAGGCAGCTGAAAATTAATTGCCAGTAAACTGACTGCAACTTCAAAAGTATTTAAAATAGGCTACACAGGCATACTGAAGGGTTGATTTCAGTAGATACCATTTAAAGCCTGAATGAGAGTAAGCTTTATATAGAATTGAAAATCCTTACCTAAAGGAGCTTCTTATTTAAGTGAGATGTGGGGGTTCACCCTCAACATTTCATATCAGACTTTGTGTATCAAGAGCTGATGTAACCAAATACTGGCGAAACCGTATAGTGTGAGTATTGTGTGGCACTGATAGGCTGGCTCTTCATGTCCTGTGTCTTCCAGAAAACAGGGTCCAAGAGCCAGTTAAACAGTGAAGGGTGTATTCGCATGAAAATAAATGCTGTCAGTTGTTTGGCCCTGGAGCTTTCAAAGAGAAACTTAGAAAGAAGCACGAAAACTGGATCGAGAGCCTGCAGTCTGTCAATGAACTGCTGAGGGATGCAACACGACAACATAATCAAATCTGATGTGTCTTTGCAATGACATACCAAGCCTGCAGAATTCAAAACGGCTTAGCTTGCTGAAAGCCATGGCCAAAACATGTTTTCTCTTAGCTACAAATACTTGGAAGATTTTAAAACTAATTTTTTAAATGAAATTCTTTGCTATCCAGAAAAAGATTTCTGTGACCCAAATATTGTCAGTGGTACAGAGCTTGAACAGAAAAAAAATCCAACTCAACCAGATGTCATCCTGAATTTCGTACCAGTGCCTGAATCTGTGGGAAAGATATGACACCTATGCTGTATTAATTAAAATCCAAGTTCCCTGTTTCTGATTTTATAAGAAACTTCCATGAGGTCCCTTAAAAGGATTTGCAATATTGCATACTTCCAGTGTAGTGTCACATACTGAATGTGTTAGAGAAAAGACAGTCTGGCTAGCAAATTAGAGGTAATAACAGCAAATCTCAAATACACTAGTTATTATGTTTATTATATAGTCAGATTACATATACTAGTTCCTGGTTTTCTTCTTCCTTGGTCTGTTCAGTATGCTGTCTTAAGCAAACAGTGTTTGATTATATACTTCTGGTGTATATTTTGCTCTCTGTAGGTGTACATATTAAAATGTTTTTCTCATACTTTCTAGAGCTGCATTTTCATTTGGTTTTATCCCTCTTACATGCCTTGTAGTAAGTACTTCTTCTGTAATTGCCATATCACAGTGTACGCTTTTATGTAGACTGACTAATTGGTAAATGCTGGCTTTTTATGCTACTATTTGTTCTCTGTAGTGTCATTTATGCCATTCAGTATTTGGCTGTATATGGTATTAACAGTACTTTCTAGAGGTTTAAAAGTAATGACTTGATGATTGTCCTTCAGAAAACAGTCTCCGAAGCAATATTTTTTCTTCTGCAGGCTTGTGTTACTGCATTAATTCAGAAATGAAATTTTTCTTTTGTATCAGAAGTGTGCATATTTATTGAGCTTTCACAAGTATTTTGTTACATTCATTTAATACAGAACAAAAATATATCTAAAGGACCATAATAGCACTTTTTTTGAGTTAAGAAAGATGTTCTGTCCGTGTATAATCTTATGCAGATGTGCCCATGGTAAATACCCATGCTGACATTCTTTGAAAATGGCCAGAACTGTATATTTAGACCCACACCAGACAGATTTAAATTACAGAATGGTATTTTTCAAAACTTTTTCTACTTGCGTCTTCTTCTTCTTCTGAACATACTAAGTAAAGTTTTCATTTTTGAGACAGGAATGTCTGATTTCTGCTAATCCCACAACTTTACCATATTCCAAGCCTGCAGCAGAACCACAAACAGGGATTCATTCGCTCATAGCTTGGAGGAGAGGCCCCAAGTGAATTTACTCTCTTTTTCTGTTTTTCCTTTGCATTCCCAGGGAAATGTCATACAAGTTGTCTGGAATTGGTTACTGAGGGAGATGGTCTTTTAAGCAATTTCTCATCAGCCTTTCTGTTCTATAGGGAAATGAAATGGAATTTTGCTAAACAGTGAGTCATAATTCAAGGCAGATATTGATATGATTCTTAATAACAAACAAATATCAAATGATCATGAAAATCATTACTGGGTCTATGTGCTTGCATCTTTAACAAGCAGGATTTTTTCCTTCCAGTTCTTATATGTGAAATATAAATACATTTGTAAGTGTTTACAGGACCAAGACTGAGTACGGTTGTGCTGTTTTAACACATTGGTATTTCTGCACAGTGGAGTACTAGAGGGGTGCTTGGGTGCATGATTTGAGGTGCCTGTATGTGTTTGGGTTTTCTGTCATTCCTCAGCTAGTTTTGGGACTTTTTTATCTTAATTGTTTAATTTATTGAGATTGCATTGATATTGTAAAATTATTGTATTTAGGCCTTGCTTACATACAGTAGTTGTATTGCTAAAGCAGTCCAGCTCTGTGAGTAAACGTAACACTTTCATGAAGAGGTTTATGCAGCTGTAGTTCATTTTTATTTAGAAAGGTTAAAAAGGCATACCAGTAAGATGGTTTTGTGCATACCCATTTGGTTTTGCCCTGTGGGCAGTGCTGGCCTTGGACTGGCTCACTGCATCCTGCTGTGCTGAGCACTCCTCTAACTGTGACCCTGAGGAAGACAGTTCACAGACCCTTGAGTTGATCCACATGGACCTGCTCAGCCTTGCAAAATCAAATATGTCCTGATATTGTATCAGTTCAGTTACCAAACTGCTCTCTGGAGGGGAAGAGAATGGCACCTACGCCTGTAGAAGTTGGCTATCCTTAACCTCAAGAAATCCAGAACTTCATCAGGATCAAGATCAGCAGTCTATAACTTCAGATTTAAAGAAATAGCTTCTTTGTGAGTTTTTATAATAAAAAAAAGAAAAGAAAGGTTATGTATTTGGTCAGTTTTGAAACACAGAATCAGTGCGTTTACCTGAGCAATGAGGCCTCAGCACATGTATCTCGTTTCAGTTATTTGTTTTTTTCAGTCCCTTGTGAAAGGGGCCTTAATCTGTGACCAAACATACTGCAGTATGTTTATGTCCTTCAGCTTTCTCCCCATGTAGCAGTCAGTCATTTTGTCTTGGGCAGTCTGTGCCTGTGGAAGGCAGCTGAGTTCTCTGTCTTAACATGAATGCAAACGTCCTTTCACAGAGCTCCCTCTGGGAATGTGCACAGTAATATCACAATACGAACTTGCCTGAAGTCACAGACATTTACAGTCACCGCCTGTGGGAATAGAGGAGATGGTGAGGGTATCCTGACAAATACTGTACTAGCCTTTTGTTGTTATCCTTTCACAGGACAAGTGTTGCACAAGGGATTACAGAGTCAATGGCCAGTTCCTATTTAAATAGCAAATGTATTTAGAGTGAGTCCCATGATGATGGGAATCAGTCACCTGCTAATGCTTTAACCGGCTCAGCCAGCACTTAGAAATATGTACTGTCATAGAAGTAGTGTTTAAAATAAAAGTAATGTTTAAAATAAAATGAAAGTGACATGTTAAGGAAACATCACATAGACATGAGAGGTAATGCAGACAAATACTGAAAGATTTTAATAGCTACAGTACAAGGTAAGCACTTTTTTTTTTTTTGAATAATCAAAGGTTTTAAAGAGTAATATATTGTCCTTTTCCAGGGACTATGCATTTTCTGTTTTGAATTGGAAGGCATTATTCTTAACAAGTTAGTGTAGTGTTCTGTGATTTGCCAGTATGACTGCTCAGGTTCATAAAGCTACTTCAGGCTGTTGTCTTCACATCAAGTGATTTGCCAGAGAGAAGCTGGCAGCTGATGCTGTTTCATTTTTATGGGATTTGATCAAATACTCATACATTCATTAAAGTTTTTTGTGATTATGTTTTAGTTAAATTCTTGGTCCCACTCAAATTGCTTTTTGCTCACACGAACAGCAATGCCATAAAGTTCTTCATGGTCTCTGTGGCCTCCCAGTCTCACTGAACTGCTTTTCCTCAGGGACTGAAGTGTGGTCTTCTGCTGCGACTCCATTTTACCTCATTTCTCATTACCACACATCCGGGGTTTTCAGGATCTGTCCTTATTTCCTATTTCAAAAATTTGTCCAGGTAGACCGGAATAGCAAGGAGCAAGTACTGAAGGAAATGTTCATCAGTATAGTCTGAGATCTGGTTTTTTTATTTAGCAAATGTTTGTAAATAATTAATATTGTCTTTGAAACAAGAAGCTGCTCACTGATGTTTTGCAAAAACAGAGAAAACCAAACCATGCTACCTGTTCACAAATAGTTCTTATAAAGACCCAGGGTGGTCCTTTCCAGATGTGAGTTCATGTATTCCCTAAATCTCTAGAATACAGGCATAAAATTTAAACAATTGTGTTCTGGGAAAAGCATCTCAATTTATAAAACATAACAGCTTACAAATTTACTATGCAAAAATTGATGTGTGGTAAATTTTATTTTTCCTCAGGCATATTTTGAAATTTACAGGGTTTGGAAGCTTAAGAAAATACTTGACATATGTTTCAAAATGGGCTGGTTTTGTGCCTGTATATAGTTCTGTTTATTTGTCTCGTGGCAAGAAAAATCTTTTACTCAACAGTGTTAGAATTAGGCCGTATTGTGTTTTAGATCCAGTATATCTCTTTATCAGGAGTCTGTTCTTAAATCTATATTTTACACTTTCCCATGCTCCAGTCACTGCAACCATAATGAATAAATGCTGTAGCTTTCAGTTCTTACCTCTGGGACAAATAATAAGAAAACTCTCAAACAGATGGAGTGGGCTTTCTCATACATGTTATCCATTAATGTCAAACAACAAGCTATAGAAAATGTTTCTATTACACAGGTGAAAAGAAGATAATAACATCGCCTGTTTTCAATAGTGTCTACATTCACATAGTTGAAATTTCAGGTTGTCCCTGTGCCTTACATTACCTACTGGCTCTTATCTAGACTGTAAAAGGTGTTGTGCCCATGGGAAATTGTAGACACAATGACTTAAAAGGAATTTAGGCCATGTGAGTATAGGCCTATCTATATTATATACATACTGGAGACCCAATATTCTCCTTCCCTGCAATTCTGAGGAGGCAGTATTTCTTGTTTTGTGAGATGGAATTACCATTTTACAGTATTAAGGGCTTGATCCCACGTAGCCAGTGGCATAACTTCAGTGACGTCACATAGTTTAGGGCAGCCAAAGGTTTTCAGTTCAACTTAGCTGTTGTTGAACAAAGCAATAGTATGTCAGGTTATTCAATACCACTTTTTGTACTTTTGGCACCTATGCATGTAGTTTGCAGCCTACTTGATTTTGGTGTTCAATTAGTAGCTAGACAATTTTATTTTAACATTTGTGAGTATGGATTCAAAGCATCACTATTTTGGTACCTCTGTAGAAATTAATAACACACTTTTACTAAGCAGTTCACCCCTGCATATCTGAGTGTTCTTTCATTGTGTTTATTTTAGACTTGCAAATTTGGAAAGATGAAAATATTTTAACTGCCCTGTAGTTAAATTAATGGTCAAATATACTGCCCTTTGACAAGCTTTCTGACTTAGATGAAACGTTACCTAGGTTCATTACCAGAAGGCTTCTTAACGTTATCAAATGTGTTGAGATTCAGTAATTCTGGTGATGATTAGATAAAGTAGGAATAGCAATTAAAGTGTATATTTAAAAGCACTTTAGAACAAATCCGCTTGCAGTGGTACTTCTCATTTTGTACTTCGGAGCACTTTGCAATATAAAGGAATCTCTTAATCTAAAGGAATTGTGATCCAGTTTTAAACATATCATCATTTTGATGGATAGTCTTTAACCGCACTATATATTACTGCAATGGGTAAATTTGCAAGAGCCAGGGTTAATGAAACTGCATGGGTTTCAAATCTGTCAAAACGGGCTGCCGGAGAGACTGGCTTATGCCTTTGTTCTTAATGAATGCCACAACAAAAAGCATTCCTGTGGGCTTTTTCTTTTTTTGACTAAACATGCTTAACAGTTAGTTAACATGAAAAGACCTTCCTGCTTTCTTGTGGTATTTCCTGGTAGGGGTCTTTTTCATAGTGTGTGCTTATTCATGAAACTTTGCACTGAAAATACTGAAGAAAAAGATACTGGGGAAAAAAAAGGCATTTTCTTATGGTAGCTACAGATGTAAATAATATATGTCTGTCTTTTTGAAATTCCATGAGACAGAACTTTCTTATGTTACAAAATGGAGTGTGAGACTCGGAGACAAAATACTTTAGAGTAGGAAGACAAAGAAACTGAGAAGCTCAGAGCATGAGAACCAAAAAAACACTTTTCCTGAAGTTCAGAATAGTCACTGTATGTGATTACTATGGTGGTTATTATTATTAAATATTAATAGAATAGCAAGAAAACATAGTGAAAAATATGCTGAAAAAAGTGGGGTTTTTTTCTTCTCCTTTTTATTGTCAGTCTGTTTCTTCCTTACGCTGATATTTTAGTTAATGATCAGGTAGATTTTTAGTCATGCCCTGTTAATTCTCTCTTCTAAATCTTAAAACTTGTTTGTGTGTTTTTTTGGTCTGGTTTTTTTTTGTTTGTTTGGGTTTTTTTGTTTGGGGTTTTGTTTGTTCTGTTTTGTTTTGGTTTTTTACCATTAGATAACTGTTGATCATACATGTATTCTTGGGAAACTCCTGTGTGTGGCACTATCACAGTACCCCCAAAAGAATTCTGTTCTTGTAGGGTAGAATACTGAAGCTTCTGAGGAAATTATTTCTGAACCTGCAAAACTCATAAACTACAGAGCTGTTCTGCCCCATAGAAGATAAACTAGGTTCTCTGGAGGACTGTTGCCAACATTTCTACTTTTCAACTGATATTGGTTTCTAATAGTTTTTGTTTTTTGTTTTTTTTAAAGATGTAATAAAAAGATAAAACTTTGGAAAAGTGCAAGTGAAGCCTTATCACTGGGAAAATGTTGACTGTCTGAGATAATTTTATCATTGCTAAGTTCCCAGAACATCTCAGTAAAGAAGGAGACTGGAAAAAGTATTAGAATAATGAAATACTCTCCTTGTAGTCAAAGTACTGAATAAAAGTTGATCCAGGTTGTTGGAACGATTGCAAAGCTGTTGCAGTTCTTTCTATTATAATTAGTTCTTTGTAATATCATCTTGAACTAAAACAAACCCTTCAGGAGACATTAAGGGAAGATACATTGGAATTCAAAAAAGCATACATTAACCCGATTTCACTCTTAAAAATAATATTGAAGAAAATCCTGAAAGACAAAATTTACCCATCTATTTCATAGATCTAAAGAAAATATTTCACAGTTGTCATAACTGAACTTCTTAAAATACTTTGTTATGTGAAGGAGAAATAAAAGACATGATCAGGAGTTCACATGAGCATGAAAGAGCCCATGTTTCAGGGTCACGGTAGTGTCAAACAGGAATGCATTCTGTCACCTCTACTACATGGCTTTATTACAAGAGAAAGAGAAGGAGCAAACAAATAAATTAAAACTAGACGAAGCAAGTCTCAGCAAAAGTACAATGAAAGATCCAGATTTTGTTGATAGTTGACAGTTCATGTGACACAATGGCACACATGCCACTGGGCAGCTGGAGGAACTTTTGAAAATGGACACGTGGAAGGGTTCCTCCATCTAGCAGTGCTTGGTGTGAAACTTGGTACAGAACTTTAATGTAGTCAATATTCAAGGAGGAACAAGATAAAAAACATGACAAAGCTTTTTTGTATCCTGCCTAACTTTTCATTGAAGAAGACATACTCAGTTTATTTCTACACCAGGAATTAGTCACTTAGCTGACCTGTTGCTAGTCACTAGTAGTTAAAAACTCTGAAAGCAAAGTTCTGTCAGAGATAGCAAGGACTAGAAGCTGTTCAGAAGCAATGAAGGAATGCTGTGGCTGAACACCACATCTAACACAGAATAGGAGAGTGGGGAGTATCCTGTTGTTTGGTAAGTCGTGTTGATTGCACTCGTTTCAGTGCCAAAAATTTGTTTTCCTCCATGTTTTTTCTCCCATGTGTTCACTGTTTTTGATTCAGAGCTCATCCTGTTTAAGTGTTAATTTCATGATCCAAATTAATTTCCTAAAATAAGAAAACACTGTGCATTTAAGACGGTGCTTTCATTAACTTCATGGCAGAACTGTGCTTTTTATGCCAGTTACCTTAGTCGTCATTCCAGTCAGTGTTCCTCTGCATGTTCAGAGCTTCTCAGCAAATGCAGGAAATACTTGCTACATGCTGCTGGCAACACCAGGAGCTGCAGTCCCACAGTCTCTTTGAAGCAGCAGCAGCATGCAGAATGTCAATTATTTTACAATTTCAGGCTTCAGATTGATTCCTTGGTAAGCAAAAACTTGCCCTGCTGCACTGACAGTGTAAGTGGGTAATCTGAATAACTGAGAGAGGTGATCAGAGTTTTCACTTAAAAAAATCTTGAAGTCTTTTCCCCACTCTTACTTGTGTTTTACACACAAGTTACCAAGACCTTCCTGATCTGCTGGCAGAATTCTTCAAGCATAAAAGTTGAATTTAATCTCTCAGCTTTAGAAAATCCACAGCAGTTTTATTATCCATCTGATTGGACATTGGTTTGGAGGAAATCCAGCTGTGTGTCAGTAACATAATTCTGTCAGATACCTCCTTATCCCAGAGGGTTAGCTTTGCATGACAGCAATTCCTATTACCTGTGCTTCTGGAAGGACCATGGCAGTTTAGCAGTAGCTCTTCCAAAAGCAAGTCAAATGAGCAGGCCAAGACTACAAGGAGAGCACTGTGGCGTTGGACTTCCCATGCTGTCATCACACTTGGTACATAAAACATTCAGCAGTACGTAGCAAAAAGGTAGTTGTGATTGCTAACATTTCCGATGATTTTCAGTGCTAGTGAGAAGACAGTTGAAAAGCTTTAACTTACATCAGACCGGTTTTCCAAAAAATTGCAAATGATTTCTACATTTCTGTAAAGGCTGTAAAAAATCTGAAACCCTTCCAGTAAGGTTTAGACTTGGTTAGTGAAGCAGAGTAAATTCTGGGGATCCTCCCTCCTGGTCATGCAGTGAAAGTCCAAGTAATCCATGTAACAGGTTAGTAGGAGAGAGTACATTTTAAGACTTCCTTCTGCCTGCATAGTTGCTGTCTCAATATTACTACAGCCCATGTGGAGGACTCAAATCTAGGATCCAGTTGAGGCAATTGCTGGGACTGGGTCATTGAAAG
This sequence comes from Burhinus oedicnemus, assembly GCA_008921705.1. NCBI lineage: Eukaryota > Metazoa > Chordata > Aves > Charadriiformes > Burhinidae > Burhinus > Burhinus oedicnemus. The sequence continues at coordinate 1,655,485 of VFFE01007836.1, forward strand.
CTCTCCCATAAAATCTGGTTTTAGAAACCAGTACTCTCATCTCTCTGACTATTGTGAGTGCTACTGAGTATGTATGTAGTTTCCTTCTGCTATACGTGCCTTTTCTAAATGTCTAAAAGAACAGCATTCCACCAAGTTCTCATTTCTTCTTTTAATTTATGCATGTGTATGTACATTGCTTTTCTCCTGCAGTTCTCTAAGAGTTTTATGGCCCATTACTGCGTGAGTAAAATGTGTGCAGATTTTGCAAGCCTCTGCCAGAAGATGATTATTACTCTCATCATTCTTACAAAAATCATGTTCCAGCAGGTTCAGAAAATATGCAAAACATGGCACATGTGTGAATTGCCCATTTCACACTACACTTACAATATCAGCAGCAATAATAATGCCAGGGAAAGGGCCTTAGGGAAGGGGGTAGGCCTTACGTTAATTTGGTCTTGAAGCTCTGATATGTGATCTTCGTTAAACCAGGAGGTGAAAAGAACAGTTAGCTTATTTTCAAAAGTTACTATCAATTGCTGAGGGAGGTGACAAGCCAAAACATAAATGCAGAAAACAGCTTGCCAGTTTGTCCATATTTTGCCTATTTTGAGAGTATGGTCTTAGTCTGTCTCAAGGCTTGGCTTAATGAGTGAGAGACAGTGCTTTAAAGAAATGTTTGATGTTGCATAGACAGAGAAGCAAAATATGCTCTTGACTGTTTTAAACTTCTCTTGTCCAGCACTGAGTATTGCTGGTAAGTGCAACATGGTCATATGGCTGGTGTGAATGTCTCAGGCATGCTGATTGAATAGTTTCATGTAGTAAAAGATCCAAGATATATCTTCTCCTCTTTGCAGCGTTAATAACAGTAAGAGTACTGGAGGCACCCCTATCGTTTATCTCCTTCATTCAGTTCACAGTTACTGCTGCTTGCTCTGGTTTACTTTTCATTTCCCTTTGCGGTTGCTGTACAGCTCTCGTCTTCCCCTGCTCTTTCTGCACAGTGAGTACCTTTTCTGTGTGCTCTGCTTGAGACACAGAAAACTACAGAGTTTAGGATGACCTCTTATGTTTCAGCACAAGTTTCTTAATTTTTTTTTTAAATCTTTTAGGAAGTTTAAATTTTTATTGTTTATGCAAATGAATTGATAGATGGTAAAGCTGAGGGGCCGGAGGGATCAATTATCATAAAAGGCCTAATATATTATCAGAGACCATAGTACTGTCACACGGCTTTTTGACACTCCATTCTCCTGGTTAATGTTTAAAAATGGGGACGCTTTCAACAGCAAGGAGAGAGTTTCTATTTCTGCTCTTTCCTCATAAAATTATCCATGACTTTTTTCTTCACAAAGTCCTTTGGCCAATATATGTGTAAGCAGACACCTAGGGCAATCTGAAAAACTAAAAATCATCAGATTAGCAAGATAGTCTACAAAAAAAAAAAAAATGCAGACAAACTCTGATGTCTCTAGCGTTGCTCTTACCTAGTCATTTGTCTTACTCCTAATGGTCAGGACTTAGAAATCATCCTGGAAACTCCTTTTCTAATGTTCATTGGGTGCATGACTGGCAATACTTCTTACACTTTCCATCTGCTCCCCCCCTGCCCCTTAATTTGAAGAGTTATCATCACTGTGCTTCCAAAAAGAGGAAGGTGACTTTCATATCTGGAGGACATTTCTCCTTGCCAGCACAAAAATTCAGTAACTATAAAATCTTAGGTTAAAGTTAGTTATCTAAATTTCACTTGTGAGCGTATGGAAAATCCAGTCAAGAGGGAAGTCTTGTTAGTTGGGTGCTTTAGAAGAATATTCCTAATTTGCAGGCTTTACAAGATAAATCAAGAAAACCACAAACAGAATAACCAGTGGGTTTCAATCTCATCTATTTATGAGATTGAAATCTATTCCTTTATTTATACTTTCTTGTCTTCAAGTCAGTATCTAATCTATGACATTGTTTGACTTCAAGATCTAGTTTCTTTTGTCAGAATCTTTAGAAGCCCATATAAATATTTGCTGTTTCTTCCTCATTCAGTTTTGTTTACATTCCCCAAGTGCTAAATAGATGACAGTGACACATCTTCCGTTGTAGGAGCTGTGCTTGTTCATCCCTAACATGTGTAATTTATTCTTGTTGCAGTTGTTTCAGCACTTTTTTTAAAAAAAACCTTACTAGTGCCTGGCTTCCAGAATCACCCCAATACCTTTCTGAAGGATAAACACAAATTAACAATGCTCCCAAGTCCCTTGCAGTAGTAGATAATTTTAGGTTGATAACTTTTTTTGTATTCAGCTCAGCCATTTCATTCTGAAGTTCCCTTAGGATATCTGCGTGAAGATGAGCTTGTCTCCATGTGATATTGCACTTAATATGTATTTCCTCCTGTAGCCATCCCCAGTCTATGGATATGGCTATTTCTGAGAGGATGTTCTCATTCCCAGATGCAGAACCTTAGCTGACTGTGTCCTAGCTACATATCTGGAGCAGACACGCACCATCCCAAGTCCTGTAGGTAGGAAATGTATGAGGAACACGAGGACCAGAACTGTGGGACTTGTTGCAGAATGCATTGGCCCTCCACTCCAAAAATAACTGTTGCGAATGTCACGTATACCAGTACAGAAAGCTAGTGAAATAAGTCATGAACCAAACACAAAGTATGTATCACCAATCTCATGTATTTGACAAGAATGAATCAGAAACCTATACATAATCAGACTGAGGATAAACAGCCAGTTGGCAGGTATAAAGAAGGAATAACTCTTTTACACCCAAAATGATCAGGAAGAAGCCACTAACAGGCTTTTGAGAGCCCATATATCTTTTGACTGATAGGCATAACAGGGTGGAGATGATACCCAAAACAGCTGGTCAGCAGAGCCAGCAAGAACATTTATATTTGCATCTCAGACTAGAATTCAAAATGAACATACTCTTGGGTCGAGTAAGATAAAATTACTGATCACTGGCAGTGACATTCAGGAGACAGGTTATGTTTGTTAACCTTAACCTTTGTCTCCAGTGTGTCAAATACATCTTGAAATCCCATGTAACGAGAGTAAGCAATTAGAAAAGTATGCCGTTGGTAAATAGAAAACTTTAATTGAAGCAAGATTAGACTAAAATTGGATTTTACTTGTGACCTTTTGTATCCAGTGCTATAGCTAACAGTCTGATCTTGAGACTAGGTAATAAATTTATTCTTTGTTTTACAACAGATATTCTCTTATTTTTTGACAAGTTTAATCAAAGTGTAAGTTGCAAACTTGGAGCACTCTCGTCTCCAGAGAGGGAGGAAATCCAAAATGGTTCATGGAGCCACTGGGGTATCTTTCTTGTCAAGGTGATAAGGCGTACCACAAGGGTTTCAGTTGCCAAATGCCTACTCTTGCAGGAGAAGAAAATGAGAGACAGCTCGCGGCCCCAGACATACCTCTTTGACATTCACACATTAGGTGTACCCTGCTTCAGTTACTCTAGAAAGAGGTAGTTGGGCCAGTTATTGCCACAGTGCAGAGCCTCCTGCCAAAATTAATTCGGTTGTTTTGGGCTTAGCTTCTGTCCCTTTCTCGTGCACTTTATTTTCTATTGCTCTAATGCATCAGCCTGTCTGGTTTTTTGATTCTTAGAACTAATTTTTATTTTCTGTTATTTTATATCTTTTGCTTTCAATATTCAAAGTTGATCTTAGTTTTCTTTGGGTCCATCTTTCTGTATCAGCTATTTTTTTGGCTCTTTTTGCTGGCCATGAATAAAGGCAGTAATGTCCCCACAGCAGTCAGTTCAAAAATCCTTCTTCTAAACTTTCCTAGACTCTCAGAACATTCAGTTGGATTTGTCCAAATTTGTTAGCTACAGGGGTTGCATCCTGGTTTTTAGATCTCCCTGGTAAGCTACGCTGAAGTCGCAGTGGGAGCTCTCAGCTGGTCCTCCCTGCTGCAGGAAAGCAGCAAATGATGGCTCATGCGTTAAGCACCTGGTCACACAAAAATGCAGAAACCCGTGCACAGATGGAGTTCTCCACATCTTGGCTGTAACAGTATTAAGCGATCTAATTTATATACAAAGGACTGAAGTTGCCTGTTACTGCTGTTTTATTAGACTTGGTTTTCTCAGTGGGGTCCTGCCCCATGACTGGGGATTGTAGATGTTAGAACAATGCTCAGAATAAATATGTGTAGGAAAAATATTCAGACTACAGTAACGCACAGCAGCCTTATTTGCAGACCGTGCTGTCATTGTACTAGTCACTGGTTAAACACATGAGGAAAAAGACCTTAGGTAAAATACCTTATGCAGTCAGGTTCATGCCCTGATCAAGAGATGAGTAACACAATGATGCTTCTAACATCTTTGTTTTCTGTCATTTGGGTTTATATCCATATGGGTATAATTGATTTAAGTAGATTTTACAGTGTAGTCATCTCTCTCTCTGTTATATTCTATATGTTTAAAATAGTGACCTTCCCCCCAACTCCCCTTCTGTGTGCTCTGTTCCCTGCTGCATGGTACGGATAGCCAGCTCTGATGTAGGACTGCTTTGCTGTTTCTGTAGAGACATTCATATTTCCCTGCTCCTTCAGTTCATCAACTCTGGCCTCAAGGTGCTATACTAGTGCTTTGAGGGCCATTAACTGCTTGCACCACATTTGGATCAGACACATATATCTAACCTTATCTTTGAAAGGTCTGGAGAAAATAACATTGGAAAAGAGATCTTCTGTTCAAGTTCATGCCCTCTTGACTAGTTTGAATTAACACCCACTTAGAGGGGGTAAGAAGTCAAAAATATGCCTGGAAGGTTAAACATTAAGTATGTAAAGCTAGACTTCCAAACTTCCATAATGCATGAAAATGTGTATGTAAAAAATGTCTGAACAAAACCAAAGTTTAACAGTTAATACATTTTAAAATATGTGGATTTTAAAGCTTTTTTTGAGGTTCCCTTTTGCTGGTTGCCTTCAGGGGAGGTGAGACAAGTTTCTAACCTTTGCAGCCAGCTCAATGGAAGAGAGGGAAGGAAGAACACAGAGGCAGAAAGAAATCTCGCATTTCAACTTGTTGTGTGATCTTTGAAGGGCTTCAAGTATAAAAATCTTTAAAGAGAACCCCATAGGTGCTACATGATCTGCATTTTGTCAGTCAGGCTTACAATCATCACAGGAGACAGAAGTCACAGATTTACTGCCAACACAGTCACCCCTCTTTTTAGCTGCCGTGCCTTTCCCTTCTCAGCTCTTAAGTTTGTAATTGATAGCTCTTCTAAACAGTTGTTTGTGGTGTTTGGGTACCGACCCCAGATGCTTCTAATGACAGAAAGCCCCAGCCTTGCCCTAAGTTAGTCTTGTGCAGGGTCTCACGTTTCATCTTGTCCTTCCTTCTGTTTAGGGAGAACTTGCCTGGCTTACCAAAAATACTCCTTTCCCTTCTTTTCTTTTTTTAGGCAGAGTTCTGATTCAGTTCACAGCATGGCTGTGTTTCAGTTGCCTTGGTAAAATGGAGGAAACTGTGAGCTGTGGGACGACAACAAATGGGGGGTGTGGGGTTAGCAGGAAGTCCATAATCTGCAAAAGTCTGTGTATTGTTAAATAATAGCCTCAGTCCCAACAGTTAACACAAATATCTCTGATGTACCAACAGTCCCGTGCAGGAACGCAAATTGTTTTTTACTGGTGCTGAGATACAGATGTATTTCTGTGTCTCTATACAGTAGGATGGAGACAGTCTTTGTCTCTAACTTTCCTCAAAGGTGTTCAAAGAACCCTTGTGATTGCAGTGCACCCTAATAAACATGGCACTGGTTCTGTATATATTAAGTAGTGTCTACAAATAGTACCAGAGTGGTCAAACCATTTGTTGTTTAATAGTTTTTCCAGCTGTCCAGCCCTTCTTGGTGTCACTTTGTGAATTTCTAAAGTGCAGAACATTAGTGAGACAGAGGCAGTTGAACATTAGTCATTTGAGTAAATAAAAAAACCCTAACAACTGACGTTGGTTTAGGATCTTTGTAGTTTTTGTCTGAATTTATCATGCCAGCTATCACAGTCATTTGGTCTCGAATAAGACTGAAAAATGATATATGCAACTTACTGCCCAGTGTCAGCACTGGCAAGCTTGTGTGATTGCGTTTCAGCTGAATATTTCAGCAAATAGCATAGCCCAGCAGCAATTGCTGAGCCCTGTCTATATTCTTTCTTTGCAGTGAGCAGGGATTTTTCATTTCATACATCATTTACAGCTTGCCACAGTGATTCCAGTCAGCCAGGATATATTTTCAACACAAAGAGAAGAAAGAGAAATATATATCATTTGTTGCAGGAGTTCGGCATATTGGGTTCAAATTTAATTACACTATAACATCAAAAGCTACACTAATACACAAAAAGTCAACTATCCTTAACTCAGAGTAAAATAACATCTGTTTTCTTGTTGCTCAAAAGTTCTGCCTGGGTTTATTGGGCAGTAATTTTGCTGGTTTGATACATTACGTTCGTAAGAATCAGTGCACGCGCTTAAACAGGTACAGTGCATATATCATCCATCTAAGTATTTTACAAAATAACAGATGCCTTTAACCCTCTTGGCAGAGTTGCCTTGTTAACGACACTTACTACTGCTAAAAAGTGCAGCTCCCATTCCTTTAGCTCCTGGAGAGTCTGCAGGTTCCTGCTGGGCAAGACAATCAATTAGGAAGGGGGGTCTCAGCAGGGATCCACCGACCAAAGGATCTGTGTGACCTTAGAGGAAAGCATGCTCGCTTCCATTTTTCTCTTTTTTTCCCCACCCACTGTCCTACCAACATGTCTGGATCCTGATCTGCAGTAGCTGAGGTAGACAGGATTGGTTTTATTAGTAAGCTGAGCTGATTTAAAAGCAAAAAAACCAAACAGCCTTTTCCTGCAAAGTGCTGGAAACCTTCGCAGTTTCTGTGAATCTCAGGAGATCCTGAGCATTGCCCCTTGAGATCAGATCCACAGATAAGGGATCTGTAGAAACATGTGTAAGAAACACAGGCCTTATGCCTTGATACCTTCTTTTCCTTTGCCATTGGAGCTTCAGAAGAATTTCTCATTAGAAACTAGAGTGATTCTTTCCATTTTTAAAGGCCTCAGAATCAGACATCTCTCAGCAAGCATCTCTTAATTTCTGAGACATTTGTAAAGCTTTATTTATTGAACTGCCATGATTGCTGAAGACCGCATAACAAACATGAATTTGTCTTCAGTTGAAATGCATTAAAAATTGAATTTGTGAAAAGTAGAATGCATGAAAGATATACAAAATCTGGAAGAATATTGGTATTACATAACATTGTGAACCAGGATGCACGATACTAATTAACACAGTGTCTGGGGTAGTAAACAGAGCACTAATACATCACAGTCGTGAGGGTCTGGGGATGCTCGGGTGTCCAATGGCAATTTTGGGATTGAGGAGTTAACTTCAAATGGGAGAAGTCTGTGATATTTTCTCGTCCCTGAGTTCCCTGTACATTCCCTCATAATGCACTCCTTAGCTTTTCAGGGACGGATCAATTTGCCATTATGTCCTTACCGTTGCTGAAGTAGGTTTGGAGTGCATACTCTGCAGTAGAGTTAGGAGAGAGATTACTGTAAGTGATCCTCGTTATTTAAGGAAAAAAATCCCGTGTAGGAAGATGGTGGTATTAGACTATGGCATTAGAGTTTTGGTTCACCTGCTTCCAAGGCAGTGCAGAAGGAGAGCCCAGGGGCAGCAATGCACTTTCCGTTAGCAAATAGTCGGTGGAGTCCTGATGGGGCAGTGTGTGGCATAAGAGAATTTTATTTCCTTTCTTCAAATGAAAATAAGAAGAAAAATGAAGTGGCAAAGCCTTTCCTGGGATCGTCTGTGGTTGTCAGACTTTGTCAATGTGCTTTTGACACCTTCTTTAAAGACAGAAAAGCAGGGAAAACTATATGCCTATAGCCTTGACCTTGTTTCCTTGTTGGGGAAACTGATGCGGTGAGCTGTGTTTGTTCTTTCAAGTTTCATTTGTCAAAATATATAAGGTCATCACAGTTGTATGTATTTGACTTTAGGAGATGAACTGCTATAATTAGGAAGAATACACTTATTTTATTGCTTGCTTTGATAGAAGCCAAGGGTGTTTAAAAAAAATCTTAATTTCAGAGTGAATTATGTTAGTTTTTTGTTGTTGCCTGCTTGTGTTAAGCATTTTTTCGATGCAATTAGCAAGCAGTAAATTACTTTATTTCTCTTTTGTTTAATTGAGTTAATGATGTCTGCAAAGAAACATGATACCAATGGTCTTTTTTTTTGCTGATCTCAAGGGGCCCTCAAGAGTTTCAGATTTGCCAGACTCAAAGCTGTATGGAGTGCATCAAGACCTGTCCCGACATCTTTTAAAAAATCTTTCACTTCTTTGCTGCATAAGGGTGAACCTAAGTAGTACAGAAGACAGCTGGAACAGAAGCAGCCAGACTCGAGCTAGCAGAGGGAGCGTGCCTCGCAGGCTGACCCCTCTGTGTAAGTGAGTGTGTGTTTTTTCCTTGCTGAGAGGGCAAGACTGGTACATTAATGAGCCATCTGCCTTGCTGGGCCACAGTTTTAAGAACAACATGCCTTCCTGTCCTTTTCATACTCTGCCCTCTAGAAAACGTAGCTCTGTCATTACTTATGACAGGAGACTGCGTCATATCAAAGGATAAAGAAATCGGTGATGAAGAGAGAATTAGGGAAATGAGAGGAGTTACAGGACAGAGAGCTTCATTAGAGGGATAAAAAACCAGGGAAGAGGAAGATTTAATGAGGCTCTTGTTTATTACTTTTGCTAATTTAGGAAGTCTTGCTGCTGGCTGTGGCACTGGAAGGTTAAATTGTACAGATAGTTTCAAAATGAATACTGCAGTGAGTCAGAATACAGGATTTAAGTATTCACTTGCATTTAATGGGTAAATCTCAGCCTCAGACTGTGAGCATCTTGAGTTTCAAAAGCCAAGGCTCCTTCAGGGACAAAACTGTTCTTGGCCCATTATACAACAGATTGCTCTAGATTAAGGCTACTCTGTTCTCAGTACCCTCATTTACAGGTTGTTATAGGCCATTTTACCTCTTTTTTTCCCATTTCCTATGAGTCCTGTTTCTACTTGGACACTCACTAGTTCTGAACCTCACCACTGTTTGTGGGGCAGAAGGTCCTAATACCAGTCACCTTCTGAAAGAACCACCTTAACTACACTTACTGGATACTTACCCATTCTTACTAGTAGCCATACTGTGTTGCCTGTAACTGCTCTGAATGCAGGCAGCACTGGACATAAGGTGCCCGTTTCAACCACGCTGGCAGTTCAGAGTCAGCAGAGCATATTGTGGGCGGTAGATGCAGGATTGATGTATTATCCAATGACTGATGCCTGAGGTGCTGTGAAAGTGATTCTGTCTTGGAATGACAGAAATTATACTGAGCTTTTTTCTTCACCTCATATAGCTTCATTTTTTTCTGACTTTTCATTTGTTGCATTGGTCCATCTGTAAATTAACGTTTTAGTGCTATGTTTCCCAGCTAAGATTATAATACTGCATTTTTATCATGTGGTGCTTTCTTTTTTGTCACAGGCAGTTTTATGAAGAGTCTTCCGTGGCTACGCTACTTGCTATTGCATTTTTCTTCCTTGATTTTAAACATCTCCATTATTCCAGCTGGAAAATGGCAATTACATGACTTTCCAACTCTGTGATATATAAAGATCAGTCAGTTAATATTTATCCACAGTTTGGAGATGGGAAGTGTTATACATGCACTGAGCATTTGGGAGCCAATAGTAGATACATGTCTGTTAACAGATGTGGCTTTTTTAAACAAGTTCTTTTGGTTACTAGTGAGTAGCTCTTCCAGTTTTAGGGATTATTAACAGTAATCTTTATTTATGGGATTTAACTTCTAGAGGAAGTCAAGATTTAGGCTTTTAGGCTGTCTGGTGAGTACGGTTATTGTACTCATGGTGGCTTTTTTTAAGCTGAATTTTTTGTGGCGCAACCCCTAAAGTAGATGCTGGTTTACTGTCATTAAGGTAGTTTATCCCAATATATGGCATTTATTTTATTTTCCATAATAACTTTATGTCGATGACACCAGACCAGTCAAAGCCTATTCATTGCGTGTGAGATACTGTGTGGCCCAGAGGTGTAGTTGCCTCCATGTGATCTCTTGACCAGTTTTACGTACCAAACAGGATTTCAGTTTGGGGGAGAGGCTGACATGCCATGCAGAAGCTGGCAAGTGCGTGCTCCTCATCTGCAGCCTAGTGCCAAAGACGCTCACCATTACTGTGGGACCCAGCCCCCAGGTGAGCCTGTCCTTCCTGACATGGTCCAAATGGAGATGGGGTCTTTTCCTGACTGGCTGGGTCATGAAAAGTTGAAAGGCTGATAAAATGCTACTCCCTGTTGTAGATGGATGTGTTATACTGGCTGTATTGATAGAGTTCAAGGGAGGCAATTTCAGTTATTAGACACTAACTGAAAGCTAGTGTCTCAATACAGACTGTCCTTGCTCCTATTTGCTGTTATTGATACAGTAGATAGTGTTTTGTGATAACAGTATCATCAGGGAGAACCATGACAAGTCAAGGAAGACTTTTTACTGTGGTCTATCACAACAGTAGTAACAAAAGCGCAAAAATGTGGAAGCAGCTGTGTCAACAGAAAACTAACTTCTGCGGAGTTATAACTCTGAAAGAAAACTTGTCCTTTGAAATTCTTACGTCCAATGAAAACTCTTCCACTAGCTTTCCAGCCAGCTGGCTGGGATTGTGACATCATGCTTCTCAGCAGACATTATTAACTCAATTAAACTAAAGAGATATAAAGTAAATTACTGCATCCTAATTATACAAAAAATCGATAAACAGGCAACAAAAACAATTATATAATTTACTCCGAAATTAAGATGTTTAAACCACTAACAATTTAAATCAAAGTAACAGTAATGAAATAAGTGTAATGTTACTAATTACATTGTTTCATCTTCTGAAGTCAACTACATACATTTTTGTTGACTTGGTGTATTTCGGCATTTGTAAGCGTAGAAATGGAACCTGAATGGGTTTGACTTACACAGCAGTGTGGAGAAGTCCATCTTCTGTAGAGTGAGAAGCTGAGTCTGCAGTGATAAGGAAAAATATGCTTATAAGGAAGCTTCACTAGGCTGGTAGGCTGTGTAGAGGTAGGGAACTGGCACTCGGCATCCATTGCCTGCAACCTCTTTCTCCTTCCTAAACTCTCTTGCAGTGGATTGATTAAAACTCCCAGCTGATATACTCAGACTCTGTTTGATAATTGCTAGTGTTTTCTACATCAACAAGACTGACAACAGCAGAACTGAAGCTCAGTGATGTTAAAACTTGTCTGTGACAGATGTGATTTCAAATAGAACACAGTATTCTTTTAGACAAATAGTAGAGGGAGGTTTGGGCTTTTTTTCCTGTTCTTTCTTCCTCCCTCCCCCCCTCTTTTTTTTTGAAAACCTAAGATTGTTCAATCCATGGAGGTTTTTGGGCATTACTTTGATTAGTGAGAGCCATATGTCCCTCAAACAAATGAGAACAATTCTGATACTGAAGATGAGAAGAAGCCAAAAAATACAGTAAGTTGCTGCCTGCAGAGTAAGATTGGGGGTTTTTTGGAGTTTTTGACCTGAACTTTTTGACACATGGGAGCTTCTGTGAGAAAGCAGCATTCGAAGAGCATTGGCAGGCTCACTCTTACACCTGCAGGATAGTTCCATTGGCTTCACTGATGGCTGGATTTGGCCCAGGCAGGGTAATATGATCAAAAATTAAAACAGTAGATGTTCCATTTTCATGCACCTAATGTACTGTTTCAGAGTAACATGAAGCAAAGTTATGTAAAAATACCAATTCCAATGGCTTATATGAAAGAACCTCTGTATAGACCTTAGAAAGAAAATTACTTGTGTCTTTTGTAGAGTAAGAAGCTGAGCTTGCAGTGATGGAAAAAATGCAAGGGTATGTAATAATCAGTGCCCACAATGACCCCAGGTTTTCTAACAAAATCAACTGTCAAAAGATCTGACCCATCCAAATACAAGCTGTGGAAATGCACCCTTCTACACCATTGCCTCGTACCAATCAATAACAATTCAATCCTGGCAGAATTCAGGCAGAGCCTATTATAAGCCATCTAAAACTGAATTGCTGTCAAAGAATTAGACATGAACGGATTGCTGTACTAGTATCTGATGGGAAAAAATACTGCCACAGTTTAGTACAGTGGGATGGTTTCAGATACTTCTCAGTGCCAACTGCTTAAAAAATCCAGAATGATACTGAAAATATTTTAAATATCTAAACATAAATGAAGATTGACAGCCTTGACTTTGATCCTAGCAGCAACTGAGGCAAGTGAAAATACGGTTGTAGTTATTATTTCCTGTTGGTCAGAAATCTGCTTGACCCATGTCTCGATCGAGAATAGAAGACAGATTTCAGTCCCCATCATTTAATTTGTATACAGCTCCAGCTACTCCTTCTGTATGAAAAAGAACTACATTTTCTTTTTCAAGAAACAGAGGAGAGGAAGGTGTTGCAGTATCAGAGGAATGTTTTTTTCTTTTCTTTTTTTTTTTTTTTCTTTTGCCATTGCAGGACTCAGAAGGTTCATACTCTTGGACAGCTATATTAAAAAGTTTTCCACCAAATTGTTATTTTATCTTTTTGTTCTAGTCTGAGTGAAAGCATAGGGATTATCAAATGTTTTGCCACTAATTGGGTATGTCCTGTGATGTAATATGGAAGAGGAAAGAATGAAGTTCTCATTTGCTTCTGATTCCCTTTTATAACAGCCTTATTGTGAGCAGACATTTTATTATTAGCTGTCTGCTAACACAGAAAGGGTAAAATACTTTTTATTGGTTGAACAGTAACAATTTCATTTTATATACTGTACAAGAAGCATCCTAACAATAAGAGTACTCCTTTGCTACTTAGAAATTTGGTTAGGTGAAGGTACCTTGAAAATATTGCTCCTTGAGCTTACTGATGCTTTCAGGACAGAGTTGGGAGGACGGTACAGATGGGCTCATTATTCAGTACCCCTGCTGACTGGTTAAGTGCACCGTTACAGATTGCTTGCGTGGATGTGCTGTGAAGCAGCTCTTAATACCCGGGGAGATGAAACGAGGCCCATTAGGGAAAGAAGGAAATGTGAGGTAATGACTGGTTAATACCCATGGGTGTGGGGGTATAAGGTGTTTGCTCTTGAACCATGCCTGTCAGTGAGTGAAGAGGTAATTTGAGTCTTCTCTTGGACTGGTGTCCAAGGAAACTGTTTTGGATTGATAGGGGCAATCAAATGTTATATTAATTTGTGGGCTGTGTGCACATTTGTAAGCCATCGGCCATCTTACCCATGTTGTGTTACTCCCAAGGCACTCCTGTCCACAGAGTGGCTCACTAGTTTCTCCTCCTGCCTGCATTTTTCTTTACCTCCTGCGGTTGACATCTTTCCTGCCAGCTGTGTCTTTTTCGCAAGGTAATTCTCTTCACTGCTGACTGCAGTCCTGGGGGATTCTAGGGCTGTCAGCCACACTTCTACCTTCTGCAGTTCTGTCTCCTTTCTTTGCATGTTTTCCTTCCTTTGCTTCTCTCTTGCCACTGCCGCCTTCTGTTTCTCTCCTAATCTGGACTTCACTGCACCCTGTAAAAAGGGGGAAGGCTCAGCCCCAGCTAAGAGCCATAGAAAGGAATTGTAACAGTTAAAAATCATTCTATGAAGAGTATCTTCTGAACCAGAAAGCCAGAGATTAAGGTTTTAGCTAGTCAAAGAGGACAAAATTGCCTTTGTGGTTATAAATAGCCTTCAAAAGGAGATATTAAATGTGTTTTTGATGGAGAATAAAATACTTGGCTCTGCAATGTATTGAAAAGCTGTGTATTTCTTGGTTCTTGAGCTTGCAGTTTTTGCTTAGTGGTGACAGTACCTAAGCAGTCTACAGATACCTTTGACAGATAGCGTAGCATATATGAGCCAGTATTCAACCCATATGTTGTCTGTGTTTAACATACAAAATAAGAACCACTAAAAACATCACAAATAATTAGACATTGCTACAGACTTGCAGAGACATAAGATATCCTCTTCTGTGCTCTCAGTTCTCTTTTCTTGAGGTTCCCTTCTTGCTGCTACCTTGGCATATAACTCAGGTACATATCCTGACTGTATACCACATCCCCACTTATTGTAGTTTTTCATATGATAAAACCTGCAAAGAAAGATATTTAAATGCCCCGCTGAGAGCACATAGAATGCTGTGTTCATATTGTTACCCAAGAGCACAGTGAAGTAAGAAACTTTCTAGTGTTTCTTTAATTATGTCTACGTAGTTGTGTAAATATCAATTCAAAGTGCCCTGAAGATAATAAACAGCTGTGCTGTATATAGTGGTAGTTCACCGTACACTTCCATGATCAGACCATCAAACAACTTCATTCCAAACACATTGGGTATGTCATGGATGCAGAATGGCTTTTACATTTTGCTTTTAATTTACCCCTCTACTAACTGTATTATCTTCCCAATAGAGCTATTTATCAGAGTGGCGATTAAGTGGAGCCTACTTTACATTATGTCTTTTGAAAAATATCTAAATTAGGATGATCTAAAACTCCAACAAATTATGGGTACTTCAGTTGCTTATATTTGTGCTTCATGGGCAGCAATTTACCCAGTGTTTTTCCAATTCAAGTAAATGGGAGACAGCTGGGGGTTAGCAAGACTCATCTTACCAAATCATAGATATTTTAAACAGCTGGCAATAAACTGTAATTTATATCTATAAAGTAAAATATTTATCCAGAAGAAGTACCTTTAGAATATGCTTGAAAGCTGCATCCGAGCTGACATGAAGGAGAGCTTTGTATCTTATTGCCATGGGCTAGGGCTTCAGTTTATAGTTAATTTATATGCTGTTCCTCTGAAATGCTGTAACTTTTATTATTAATCAATTTAAATTGAAAGAAGTAGTAGTTCTAAGAATTAAAACCAGACTTCCTTCAGTAATTGAATTCATCAGACCAGTTTCATAAGTAGTAAATGCGACTGAACTCTGTATGATGAGAGCATCAGTGGAGCTAAATTCACGCACATCATGAGCTTCACAAAGTCTGCATTTCACTCACAGTCTTTTCTAAACTGTTGGTGATGGTGCTCTGAAGAGGGCTGAACAAATGAGTTTTCCAGCGCACTGAGAGTTATGATATTTCTTAAAAATCTTGACTTAGCTTTTTCCACACCAGATTCTGATTGTTGAAAGTTTTAAATATATTGCCTTTTAAAATCTCTTTCCTGTCATTCTCTCCAAAACCTGGAGATATACTCTCTCTTAAAACACACACAGTGCTACAAGACTTGCAAACCACTCTGTTTCTGCTCTTCACTAATTCTTGCAACATGTTTTTACATCTCCATTAACCTCAGTGGGCTAACGTATTTTTGTTCCCTAATTTGATGATTTGACGGTAGGGTCCATGAGGTATGTGTAGTGGAAGTTGTGTTAAGCGATCAGAACATCTGAGGGCGTCGTTGTGGTTCAATGACATTGAATAAAATCAATATGATTCTGGTTTTTTGAAATAAAAGTAGTGCATGTAAGGAGATGAATGGGATGCACTGAAGAGCTGGGACATTTGAGCAGCCCGCAGGTAAAAAGAGATTAATGTATAGTAACTCAGAGCAACCCAAAGCAGCAAATGTGGTCTCAAGAGGTAATATCATTATTTGTCTTCACATATGTAGGTAGAAGCATATTTTCCTAATGCTCCTAGTAGTGTTACAGCTAACTTTGTAATATTACAGTGTTTGTTCTGATATGATAACATTTGTTCAGGTGGGTTGGAATACTATTGCTGGAATTTGCCACTTCGTGTAATGCCTGAAGAAATAAAGCAATAGAAGCAGACTTTAAGTGGAATTTGCATTCTTTCCTTCTTTACTCTCTGGCGCGAAGATAAGTAACGGCTATTACCTGTTATCCTCAAACATCTGCTCAGTAAAGTTCAATTCTTGTAACGGCAGTGTCATACTCGCCAAAGAACTGAGCTACTGTGATAGCTAAAGTACATGGCAGTTCATGTCTAAAGTCTCATCTGCCTGTGACTGCATCAACGATGACTTAATAGCTGCACTATGGCAATAGTGTGGCAGAGACTAGAAATTAGTAAATGAAAGCATTTGGTGTGTTGTTTTGGGCACTTGGCCTTCAGTCTAATGTTCTGGAGCTCTAATGCAGTCTTAGCCATCTGCTAAGGAGTAGTAAAGACACTACTGAAGATTAGTGCTTTTGAGCTAGCCCAGTCTTCAAATTAGCTAAATTGCTCTTTTTCACTTTGGAGTTACTTTGAATAATGATTTTGCCCTGTGACATATTTCAGTATTAAATTTCACTTAAAGTTTTAGCTTCCTCTTTTCTTCAGTAATTCCTGCTGTAAATTTAGAATATGGTGTTAGATGGTACATTGTGCGCATATGCTGTTTAAGATGGATTTTAAGCTCTCATGACCATTATTTTTGTATATACTGGAAGCCTTTTAGTGTGGGGAGCCTTCTTATCATTATACACAGAATTTCCAGAGTGTAGATCTGGCATATGTACATTTCTAAAATGCTGAAATAATTAATGTTTTCTATTTCTCTTGATTTAAATTTGTAGATAACTAAATACAGTGAACTCTGGCTCATATTCAGCAATTGCCTAGATATGAGTTAGCAGAAATATCAGATTTAGTGTAGGTAAATAAGGCAATCTACTGAAAATAGTTCAGCACAACACCTTAATACCTTTCTGATATATTTAAATATTTTTCTTGTAATAGAAATGATAAAAAAGACATAAATAATAATAATGCCTCCTATATTGTCTTTCCCCTGGTTCATTGTCTAAAATACTGATGTGTTTAAAAAATCGCATATAACTAGACTGAAGTGGGAGCTTTCTGATGAAACATTTTTTTCCTGAAAATACTGATTCATCAAAACTATAACTTTTAATTTTAGCATAGCCTCGTTTACCTGAAGTTTCCACTGGGAGAGTTTCTCTGGTCCAGAAATAAGAAAGATGAAACAGCAGCATAGGGATTAGCTGCCTAATTGGATCCAGTAAAATGTTGAGTGACCCAGCTAACGAGATATTTGGCTGTCTTTGGGTATCTTTCGCTACCTCTGGTTTCTGCTTTTTGTTGTCTGTTTGCTCCCAAATGTTGCAAAGTCATAACTTCTTCTTTTTTTTTT
>VFFE01007836.1:1672781-1717568 GCA_008921705.1 Burhinus oedicnemus
ATTCATCTGGTTGTGCATCTAAGAATTGCATTTGCTGGGCATTAGCTAAAGCATCTTTGCATTCTGTTGGGTTATTTACCATCACCCCAAAGCCCCTTCTCTGTGCCTCTGCTTTTCAAGACCTAGTATCTCACCCTATAAGCATGACCTAGTCTTGTGGTTCCTTTTTCATCTCTCTTTAGCATTGCTGTCTAGGAAAGTGCACATTGATGGCATAAAATAAAACAGTTGGACCTGTCAGTTTTTATGACTGAAAAGAATATCACAGTTAAGCTCTCTTCTTTGAAGTGACTATGGTGGTTTTAGCACTGGGATGGCAATGACAACTGCAGTCCGAGATTTACTTATGTGATTTATTTGCAAAATTGTCTTACTTCAGACATAAATGCATATGTAAATATATCATCTTATAGTCTCCAGACATTTCCATTGTGATCCTGTTTTGGCAAAGTGTAAGCTGAAGACAACAGGTATATCCAGAGGGATTAATCAGTAAATGTTGCACTGTAAAATTCTTAGAAGACTGGTGCCTATTACCAGTGTATTCCAATAAGTGCAACCTTGTCACCGTGATAGGACATGATCACTTGTTTTAAACTTTAACAGTGAGATCTTTGGTTTTTATTCTATGCATACAGAACTCAAATGTAGTACACCTTGTAATCAATACTGGAGTTGAATTTAGGACTCTGATACCATAAAATACTTTAAGAAGGAGAGATGCACCAGCTTTTTCACAGGGAGAGTGATACAAATAAGGTAATGAAAGAAGGGAGTACACTATAGCTGCTGTTTATGTGGTAACAACTGCAGACTCGAAAAGCAAACGCTAATAACATATTCTGTATTAGTTATGCAAGAAAACAGTACTTTAAAATGCACCTTTAAAGTTTAATTTACCAGCATGCTAAATTTTGCAAGTTTCTAATCTTTGTTTTATTTATGAATCTCAACAAAAATGACTAACCATGGCATCGTGAATTGTAGATAATGAAGAAAAGGCCAAATGTGATATAATCAATCAGTGTCCATATTAGAAGCACATAAAAGTAGACCTATCCAAAATGTCCCCAAGCTATTTTTGCTTCCCACAGGTGGCTTCTGTAAAAACAGAAGTCTCCTCATTGTATTTATCTTCACTTTTTTATCCTTGTTGAATCACATATTGCACATTTTCCTTTGCATTTCTGTCCATAACTGTGTTGCTGCCTCTTTGGGTGACTTAATCCCATGAAAAGTTGGAGTTGAAAGACTCCATCCACATCATAATGCCAAGAAAAAGGCAAAAGTGAATAAAAACTTCAAGTGAAAAACAAGAAAGAGAGGTGATGTCTGAAAGTTCCCTAAATGGACTTTCCTATGCTAAAGTTTAAGCACACTTTCCCATCAGCCAGGAAGAAAACAAGTGGAGTTTATTCAGTATCTCTTTATTTTTCTTGGACTGGCACTTTTACAATTTCAATATAAAGGATCTCCATTAGACTTGGTTAAAATGCTAATCAGAGGCTACTTCTGTAAGAAACTGAGGAGTGAGTTCATTTTGTAGAACAATGCTAACACAGACAGTGAAACTGTAGTTTCATAGAATCATAGAATGGTTTAGGTTGGAAGGGACCTTAAAGACCGTCTAGTTCCAACCCCCCTGCCATGGGCAAGGACGCCTCCCACTAGAGCAGGTTGCTCAAAGCCCCATCCAACCTGGCCTTGAACACTTCCAAGGATGGGGCCTTCACAACTTCCTTGGGCAACCTGTTCCAGTGTCTCACCACCCTCCAAGTAAAGAATTTCATCCTAATATCTGATCTAAATCTACTCTCTTTCAGTTTAAAACCATTACCCGTCATCCTATCATTACACTCTGATAAAGAGTCCCTCTCCACCTTTTCTGTAGGCCTCCTTTAAGTACTGAAAGACCACTGTCAGGTCTCCCCAGAGCCTTCTCTTCTCCAGGCTGAACAACCCCCACTCTCTCAGCCTGTCATCATAAGTGTTCCAGCCCTCTGATCACGTTTGTGGCCCTCCTCTGGACTTGCTCCAACAGGTCCATATCCTTCTTATGTTGGGGGCTCTGGAGCTGGATGCAGTACTCCAGGTGCAGTCTCACAAGACCAGAGTAGAGGGGCAGAATTACCTCCCTCGCCATGCTTCTTTTGATGCAGCCCAGGATACGGTTGACCTTCTGGGCTGCGAGCGCACACTGCCAGCTCATGTTAAGCTTCTCATTCACCACTACCCCCAAGTCCTTCTCCTCAGGGCTTCTCTCAATCCATTCTCTGCCCAGCCTGTATTTGTGCATGGGATTGCCCCAACCCACATGCAGGACCTTGCACTTGGCCTTGTTGAACTTCATGAGGTTTGCGCAGGCCCACTTCTCAAGCCTGTCAAGGTCCCTCTGGATGGCAACTGCCTCTAAGCTCTTTGACCATTTTGTCCCCAAGCTGCAATATTTCAGTATATTCTTAACTTGTTCCAGAAAAAGAGAAATAAAATCATAGTTTTATTTTTTCTAAATTTTTGCTTTTAGGTATAATTTTTTTCTCCTCATCTCACAATCTGTAAATGCTATTCCCCAAGCATACCCAAGAGAAAATGTTTCTAGGACTATAGGTCTAATCCAACTAGTGGAATATCATCTACCAAGTGCTGCTGATCCAGCCTCGAAGTGGTACGGTAAGGAGGACTACTCTCTTTCCCTGTTTCTGATTACTTGGGCTGATCATTGGAAATACAATACGTCCCTGATGGCCGAGCATAGAGGTTTTATATTAAAAAACCTGGTTGCTCATTCTTTTTGAAGGATTTCTCCCACTCCACTGATTTTCAAAATAAAAATAAAATCACTGGTCAAAGCATTTTGTAAAATTTTTCCAAAATCAAAATGTCTAGAAAGCATTTTGTTTCTGATATTTCCTTATATTAACAACATGTTATTAAGTTTCTGATTTCTGCCATGGCAACTTTTGCAGTCCTTTGATTCACAGAAAGAAGGAGCAGCATTATTAAATGTATCTCCTATTAATGATGTTTGTGTGGTCTTATGAAACACTTTGTCCTTTCGGTCTTTACATCTTATTACCTGATGTTCATGCCTCCTAGCTAATATCAAAATATGGGAGTGGAGAATTTAAAAAATTGGAGCTGTTTCTAAATAATTCCCTTCAACTGTGGGTTTCTAGAGAAAGCTGGCTTAGCTCGCATTGGCTTTACCATTTCCATTGTGAATCAAGGTGTGCAAAGAAACATTTGTTTTGTCTTCTGCTGAAAAAATATATGGCTTTAGGAATGAAAAGGTCAATTGGGCAATTTGTAACATTTGTCTTATTTAAATCTCTTAGTATTGGAAATAGTGTCTTAGTTCTTAGTTGACTCTTCTGTTTCTAGGAGTTTTTCAGTTCTCAGAGTTGTCTGAGGGTTTGTGTTCTCAACTCCATTCTCATGGTGCTGCTCTTTTCTCTGTCTTGTGCTGCTGTATGCTTTAGTAAGAAAATGTGCCTTGGTTTCTTGAGGCTCCTCTGTTTGCACAAATAATGGCTGCCTATTTCTTTCAGATTTTCTCTCTGAAAATGGAGGAGTAGATGTTATACACATAATTTCTGAAGTCATAACAATCTTTTTCTTACTAGCTGGAAGCAAAGTGCTGTCAGATAATACAACATTAATTATCATACTTACGGTATATGGGTGCAAACAAATTCCCCAGTTTCAGTTCTTCCAATTTTGGGTGCTTATAAATAAAAATGTTCCATTTTGTCACTTGAAATTATCCCTAATCTTGGTCTGAAGGAATATCAGCTCAAATTTTATTGCTACAATAGTGGTTTTGGTTGTTCTGAATTGTTTCACAGGGTTACCTTCATAAACATTGCCATCCTTTCCAGCCACTGATAGCAGATTGCCATGTATGCCCTGCAAATGCTTACCATGCAAATTGCAAAAAGTGACAGCCCAATGCAGCACGCCAGGAAAAGATACTGAAACCATGGAAAAAGTATCAAACTGCTGTTCACTAAGAGCTGTTCTCATATGAACTGCAAGAATTCATTCTATGTCAAAACAAACAACAACAGAGTTCAGCTGGGTGACAGATTTGGACATCAGTTTTCAGTGTTGCTTCTCAAATCATCATAACAAAAAAAGGAGACATTTCAGCATCTCTCTACCTGCCATTATCTTACATTAGCTCTTTGTTTTCTTTGTTCATTCCTGTGGACAGGGTAAGATCAGTGGCAGGAGCTGCACAGCTGAGAGTGGTGCCGTGCATGGGCTGCTCCCAGGGAGAAGGGCATGGGGGAGGTGGGGGACCGTGCTCCTAGACAGCCCGAACAGGGCAGTGTGCAGTCCCTCACAGCTCATCTCTACCAGTGAGCTGCCCCTGCCTAAGCTGAAGCAGACTTACAGATGTTATAAACCGCTGGATTCTCCCAGGGACATAATAAGCGGGGAAGAAATCTTGTGCCTGTTTCCCCGCTTGTGCCAGGCCAGGGCCTCGGCTGTGTGTGAGCGGCGCTGTGTGAATGAGGGTGTTTGTATTTAGCTTTGAAGGCTCTTCCTCTTGCACACTGAAGGGAGAATTGTGCCGTTCTGTGTAGACAAGCATTTAAAATTTTTGTTGGCTTAATGTAAACAGGTGTCGGAGATACTCTGATGTTAATGAGGAATTTCGACACCCATGTACAGCTTTACGACTGGCCATGGAAGCCCGGAGGCCTAATGTGTCTTAAGCTGCAGAAGCACTGTAACAATCATTATTCTGTGTCAGGACAAAATTACCTTGTAGGAGCATTACATAATGTCTGGTATATTAATCATTAGAGATATTTTTGCAGCACTCAATTATATTACGAAGGCTGGGTTATGTTCTGATCTTTCTAATGGTCACATGTAAAGTACTGAAGCCTCTATTATTTTATAATAAGTAATGCATATCCGACAGAATAATGTATTATGCACATCCTCTCCTATATGACTCTAAAGGTCAGCTAGTAACTTGAATATTTTTGTCCTCCAGAACATTTCACTTTAAGGGTTCATTAGAAAGAGTGTCTTTCTCTTTTCAATATGTTCTAACAGCAGGCTATCACTTACAGTACCAAGTTTTGACTATTTTATTTTATACAAAGTAAAATTGCATGAGCATGGCCATTGCACACATTCACTTACAGTTATCAATTTAAAAGCATTTCAGGATCAAACTATGCCAGCTTTTACTGGAAGATAGGACAAAGGAAGCAGCCCAAATGCTGCAATTTACTTTGAGTAGATGTTTCAAATTCAAATGTAATAACAGACACCAACAGATACTGCCCTAATTTATAGATTCTGGCACTGCCAACAGGTGCTCAGTTCTTAGTCTGATTGCTGTTTCTTCCAAAAAGTGTACGTGTAGACCTTTATTTTTAAAGTCTGGAACCCTGCAGTTAGCTTTAGTGATTGTCAAAAGCTGTATCTCATTTCAAATACATCAAACTCCTATGTTTAGCAGTGAAAAATATTCTTTCCAAAGGTATTTGTTTAAAGTTCATATATCTTATCCTGTTTGAGTTTCCTTGAATGTTTGCTCATTTTCCCAAATAGAAATTTAGTTTAATTTCTGCTTTTTTTATTACTGTCCTATTCAGAAAAACACATGCAGAAGTGAAGAAAAGAAGCACGTTTTGCCTGTGTAAGTGATAGCATGTGCATTGCATTTGTGAGCCACAGAAGACGTGTCCAAAACCGATTTGCCTGCTAAGAGCTGATGGGAGCAATGCACAGGATGTCCAGCTATGCTTAAAGGATCAGCTTAACTTTGAACACACAGATGCTACCCATATACGCAGAAGATAAGCTCACTGTTAAAACTTTGCTCTAGAAGGGTTTTACTGACAAATTGAAGGAGAAAATAAAACCTCTATCTTAACAGGCCAGCCTAGTAAGATGAATAAAAATGTAGGATTGGACCCAATATAGTTTTTCTTGGCAAGAGGTGTGCCTCTGACCTTTGCTTTCTCAAATGTTTAGTGTTTAGATCTGAAGTGGCTGTTTCAAATGCTATACACTTTCTCTCTCATTGTTGGGAAGCTCCTATTTGATAGAGCTGAATTATTGTGATGGGTTAGTCTGGCAGAGAGCTGGCTGGAGGATTTTGTGATAGCTTTGGGGCCAGACCCCAATCAACAGGCCATATGTTTAGATCCTTCTCCATAACAGATGACTGTGAGTACACGCTCCCAGGTGCAATGTCATTGGGATTGCATTTGCAAACATAAACTAGTGGCATTCAATTATGTTCATAGGCAGTGTTGTAAAAGCCACAGAGGAAGTAATTTACAACACTAGCACAGTATGCAATTCTTTGCTTATAATCAATTTTTCATTATATAGGAATATGGTATACCATGTTCATATTTGTTTTTCTAATTTGTTGAAAGAGCTGGTAATGTGTAAAGTTTGTCCCTTTCAAGTAACTGACATTTGAGAAAATAGTGGGATGGAAGAAGTTGCTAATAAAGCAATATCAATATATTTTTATGAAGTTTTAATTAGAAACAAAAGCCTGAACCACCAGTGTTTGGGCCAGTTCCTGAAATGCATCTTACTCTTTTTTTTCTGTTGGAGCATGAGTAGTGTTGTTGCCCAAGTGAAGCGGAGCCTGCATTCCCCAAATGGCCCATTGCAGGTTTGCTCTGCTCTGAAGGGCAGTGCCTGGGTAAAGCACTTAGTGATCAGTTCCTGAAATAAAGCATTCATTGTTAATCTCCTCATACCACTTTTTGAGACATCAAGAGTTGGTTTTTACTATTAATATAAAAGAGCTGAATTTGTATCTCATGGGGACATATGTTTTCTTGAGTAACAACTAATTTGTCATGAAAATGTCTACGTATATCACGTGTGATGCATGTTTTATTATTGACAGTGAAATTACTGTCACTGACGTGATAATACCACAGCCCAAGCACTTAGAAAGTCAAAAGGCACTTTGCTGGCTACAGTTTGCAAAGTTTGTTTTTAGCTGGTTCGCTTTCTCTCTCGAGATAAAAAAATAGGTACTAGTGCCAATTTGTGGTGATGATTATTCTATTGAAACTAGCAAATAATTTTTTGGGGGCTTAGTGCACAATCATCAGGTGGGATTATTTCTGTGAATATTCAGGTTAGGACCAATTTCTAGAGACTAACGGCTCTTTGAGCTCTCCAGTCCCATTTTAGCTTGCCCTGGTACTAAAGTACAATCTCTCTTTTAAACTTGCAAGAAAGTCTTAGGTACTGGCCTTCTGTCATGGTGAGTGTCTGATGATGGAATTAGTAAGTTTGTCAAATCAAAAATATTTTTTCAGCAATATTTTCTGCAATTGTGCAGTTCTTATAACAGAAATTAATAAAAGAATATTACTAATAAAATGATTAATTTAGTGGGTAGTAAACTTATTCTTCTATTCTGACTTTATTTAACAAGTGGATTTTCTCTCTCTGGTCTTTTAACTTGGACGACTCATGAGGCCCCTTAGAGGATAATGCTGTTCAAGCATGCATTATGTGTCTTTAAAGAATTAGTTGCTAGGAGAGCCCATTTGTAAGCACTGAGCTTGCATTAGAGACCATATTCTGAAAATTACTTTAGTTGTAAGTTTGGAAGTAATAATATGAGACAAGGAGATGTTCTAAGGGAGAAACATTGCATATTGCTTTCCAGCTTGAGGGTAACACATGGCTAGCATGATCTTGAAAATGGTAGCCTGGTCTTGAAAAGCAGATGTGCTCATTCAGACAGTAGAGTATACTTTCTATCATGTTTCTGCTGTTACATGGTGACTGTTAAGCCCAACTAAATATAAATGGTATGAAGAAACATTAATCAAGTAATTAGTCACAACTAATAAGACATTTCATATTCCGGTGACAAACCTGTATGAAATGTTCTCTCTCTTCTTTGCACTCCTATGTTTTTCAGAAGACTTGTATATTAAAACTGGTACATTTTTACTAGGTGTTATATCTAATCATATTAGATAAATTACCTATTTCACTCCTCCAAATTTTATCTTTTCCTGTCTGATGTAACAACATTTAACCTAATTTTCAGTAGCATCAAAATATATTGATATCCTTCTCTGTCTTTTTTGTGACAGAATGACAGAATTCAGGATTTGATAAATAGGTAGCGTTCTCAGGCCTGCTTAAATACATTATGAAAACTGGGAAAGTGTAGTATAAGTTAATCCTATAATGTAAAACAAGAGGATAATAGATTAATATAAAATAATAGGAAATTATGTTTGGCCCTCTATTTGTGGAAAGTGCATGTTGCTAGTTGGTTATATTTTGGCTTTAGTTCTCTATACATTCTCTTGTAGATTATTTCAGAATGAAATTTCTTTTGCAAGAAACAGTATATAATTTACACAACAATTCATAGATCCAGCAACAAAACATCTTGAGAGGATGATAATTTCTATATATTCATTTTGGAAAGCTCTATTGAACTTTCTGTTTCCATTGGAATAATCTTCTTATATCAAATGATAAGTACTGTTTTCTTCTTGGAAAAAAAAAGTTAATTCACATTTTGTGAATTCATACATTGCTTGTGTGATTTCAAAGACTTCAACTGAAAGCATTGGACATAAATAAATTTTTGCCCTCAGAAGACCAAGCTTAAAGTACCAACATGGATTGTATTGTAGTATGTTGATCCTGTGAGGTGTGTTCATCCTAATGGTTGAAGTTACTTCCAACTGGGACTCAAAACATGTAATGGCAACCAGGCAGTAGCAACTGAATCAAATGTTAGACATGAACTGGACAAGAGAAATAAAGCTTTGACATCTTTTATGTTTGCTTTTAACCACAAGCACACTAGTTCTCATCAAAAAAAGAATGGTTAAAAACAAAACAGCAGACACATTTTCTGGGATTCACACAAATATATATTAACTGTACCTTCCCTGTATTTATTAGTTAGAATAAATTCTCTCCCAGTTTTAAGACAATGATTGTAAAGCTCAGAGTTACCAGAATAAAGCATCATGTCTTGATAAAACATTTTTCTACCCTGCAGCTTCCCAGTGAACAGATGACAACTCTATTTAGTAGAGCTGAGCCTTTATTTCCCAGTTTTAGTCAAGAAATTGGACAAGGCCAGGGAAACACAGGTTGAAAGCTGAGAGTAATTTAGTCCTTACCTTCGCTACTGAAATCTTGCTAGTCCTTGATTGCCATCTTATAGTATTTGAACTGCTCACTTAGGAAATTAGATGTAGTAAAGCAAATTGAAGGCAGGTGCAGCTACTTATCATGTACAGGCGTAGGCACCTCTTTGCTGAAAACATGCAAATCAAATTTGGAAGTAATAGTAGTGGCTCTGCAAACCGTGGGATCAGTTAGATATTTGACAGGGAAGAATGTATATTTGCAGCATTACTTGACCCATGTTCCAAGGGCAGCATTGAAACCATAATTCTAGTCAGTGGAGCCATAGATCATTGAGATGATGACCTCATAAAGAAATTGTGTCAGGCAAGATCATCTTAGTCTTGTCCAACTTCCTGGCCAAATGCAACTCCTAAAATGTTCACTGCACATGCTCTTTAAACGTCTCTTTGTGCAAAAGACACTGATGACTGAAAAATTAATAACAGCAGTTTGCTCAATGAATAGATGCTGAATAAATCTTTCTGCTTATAGGATGACCGTGAACAAATAGCAAAGTCTTTAAAGTTAGTCTTTATTTGATATTTTCTGAATAATTTTAAGAATAGCAAATCTATTCCTTTCTTGCTGTTTCATATTCCATATCGAAGCTGTGCTGAAGATTAGTTGCAAGTGAAACGTCTGTTATTGATTCCCCTTCAGATGAAGTATAACATTTCAAGTCAGGTGGGATTATCGTACCTTAGTGTTGTGATAGATCTGCTGTTTACAGTATCCCTCATGCTACTACGGTAGCTAAAACCAGCTGTTCAGGAGTGCTTCACCAGCAAAAAAAATGCAGCATGCGTGTCAGGGTACACCACTGCCTTCTGCCCCGGTGACGGCAGCACTATTGGGGGCTGCCCCCTCCGGGCTGTGTGTGCGAGGCATCTGCTGTTGCTGCTCTTGGGACTCACCGGCCAGATCTGGCCTGGGGGTAGTGGGAGCAAAGCAGCTTGGGAAAGAGCAGAGAAATAAGACTGTTTATTTCAGATGGGTCTTTTGGCCCATGTAACTTGGAGACTCCTTCATAGAAAAAGTGTGCAGGCCATACATTTATAAGGCCATGCAGAAAAATTTAAACTTAATTGTCTTTGTGCTGCACACTTAAGAACCTGTGCCTCTGTCCCATTTGATTTTCCTTTATGTCGACTCTGGCCAGAGGGTTTGGAAATTCTGATGTATTCTGTTCCTTCTAAAATATACTGCTGTTTCATCAGAGAGTTATGTATGCAGCTTTAAAATCAATTTTAATTCCACATATTTTGATTTTTTAGCACCAGGAGTTGTCTAGCCAATGCAGTATAACTGAGTGGCTTCTGTTTCAGTCTGCGAGAGCAGTGGCCAGGCAGGGTAGAGAGTCGTACCATAGCGGGGTGTTGAGGAGGGACAATTTCCTCTTTACTCTTTGTTCTTTAGGCTTCGGTTCAGAATTAACTAACTCAGTCTGGTGTGACTGAAAAAAATTAAATCTAATGGAATAAATAACAATCATGCCATCAAATATTTTCTTTGCTAACATAATCACCCACATGTTTTCTGTCTATTAAGATATCATAAGCTGAAAAACCCTCCTTCAGGTATTCTCACAGAGTTAGAAGGGCTACTTCAGCACCCATCTTTACATTTTTTGTTATAGAGCAGGTTTCAGAGTCTCCAATAGGTAAATAATACATGATAAAATCTACTGAAGTTATAGAACCCTTGACTAGTACTTTTCTTTAAATATTAAACATTATTTTTGAAGTTGTTTGAACTATGTACAGTTTCACACAACAATTTTCCTGTTAGAAGGGAAATATGCCATCCTCAGCCAGTTTTGTGTTTGATGTCCATGAATACTAATATTATGTAGAATCTCTTATTAACTGTAGTAGTTCAGAATAAACTGTATGCAAGTTCTGTAATTATTTAATTCTGAATGAAGGTAAAGGAAGAACTTTTGAGTCAGAGTTGCAAACTTCATGCTTGTTACTTGCTAATGCAAATTCAGCTGCTTAATTTTTTCATTGCAAGATAACTTAGGCACCCCCAAAGTTAAGCATTTTAAACATAAAGAGACAAATAGGCCTTCTGCGAATAGTTTTTCATCTGCACTTTTTCATTAAATTTTGAAAAAAATTCCCAACTACAAAGCTTCACTTGAGTTTGGTAAAGGGACATGTAGGGCTTTCTCTATTCCCTTACCTAGTAGTCTGTCTCAGCCTCTGAAATCTGAGCATATGTTCTGGCAAACAGAGTTAGGACAAAGCAAAAATAAGTGCTATAAAGAAACTTTCCATAAGATATGTGGCTTAATAAAAGCTGCATTTCAGCAGAGTACTACAGCAAACACATGCTGGGCCTCCAACCATCCCCTGCCTCCGAGTGCTTCAGTGACACAGTCGTTTAACTCAGGGATTTTATACGCTCCCAGCAGAGGCTGTCTATTATATTGATTTTAGGAGTTTCCTATTACAATATTAATTTTCTGTTGTGTCAGATCAAAATGGTTGGTTCTTCAACCATTTCTCAGACAAAATTCTTGTTCTTTGAAACTCTGGAAAAACTCCAGAACATAGTTTGGAGCTGGATTCATTATTAATTATATTTATAATGAACTTACTTTATTTATGCAACAAGATTTATGGAAAATGGATTAATGAATGAATGGGTGCGGGGGAGGGTTGCCATTCCAAATATAACCCAAAGGCTTGGTTCAATGCAGTACATAGTGAAAATTAAGTTATTTTGTCTGTCAGATTTACATAAAATTAGGCTGAGTGCCAACTACGGGGAATATGGAGTGCTTTGTTTCAGAAAAAGGAAAGAGGGATTGATTTAACTGATAGGAAGAAAGATAGGTATTTAATAAGACTATAGATACACTATAATGGGATATTTGTATGCATACTGATACATTTAACAGCTATTAATATGTTCTCTGTGGGATGGGCTTTACAGTTATCCTTCAGAATGCATTTATTTTTCTGTGCTGATTGCTGGTCTCATATTTTACAAAAGATTTATTCCATATGCCAGTTGTGTGGTGCTCAGATGCTGCACTGCCTGTGCATTATAAATGCTTAGCGTGTGTAGGAGAAGTAAGTAAGTGGAGTCTGTCAGGGGATCCGGTACTAATGAAATTTGGTTTGATATACTAAAATCCTGAAGAGAAATGGAATGTAAGTCCCAGCTTGCTCCAGTGTGTGTTTCTACACATCCTGTACACTACCAATAAAGTTTTCATCACAGCTTCTAGGATGCAGATAAGCAAAAGGAAAAATCATTATACATGGGCAGTCATTAAAAATCGGCATGGACTTATTCCTTCACATTGTTTGGCAGATAGAGTCGATCCAAAAATGCTTCTGAAATTGGTGACTTAGCCTGCTGCAAGTGTCCTCATTGCTAAGCAGAGTGTGTACAGTAGATGTTGCGTGTAGACTCGCTAGGAATGGAATTAAATCCTAGGAAAGAACATGTTTTAGGATTTTTATTATAGAAAATAATGACTTGATTAATGTGTTCTTGCCTTTTGAGCCAACCACAGAGAATTGCAAATAGGTGATGCAAAGGAAAAAGCAAACTATCACACAGAAAAAAATACTCAGCTGGGATGGAGTAGGGAGGCTGAGTGAGAAAGACTGCTGCAATAGAGTTACTGTAGGCTGAGCCAAGTAGCTTGGCAGAAGTACATGTGCTCCACCCAGCTTTAGATATCTCTATGAAATTAATCCAAGAAAAGAGAGGATATTTTGATTTCCAACACAATAATTAATGATAACAAGGTTAAGGGAGCACAGAGACACCAAATACATGTTTTGTTTTGATAAATGATACTACCAGATCCCAAGCTGTTGGAACAACTTCCAGAATGCTCTGTCAGTAAAGCCAGCTAGGGAGGAGGCCTGTATCATTTGAATTATGAACAGGACGTGAAATCTGTGTGACGAGACTGTCGTCATCTGCCTCTGATGTGTACGATGCTCTACTTTTTCTTTATTTGGACTAATTTAATTTTTATTTTTTTCAACAGGCACAGTATGGGTAAAAAGGTTTGCATCATTCCTGTTCCTCCACTGCTCTGTTCCCTGAATAATCACAGAGGACCCAGTGAGTTACATAGGAGCAAAGGGAAGTAAAATTTCTGTGACTTGAAGGAATGGATGCAGGTAAAAAGACCTAATATGAATCTCTGCATTAAGAAAAATTTATTAAAAAAACACCCACCAACTTTATAAGGGAGCATGTGACCTCAAATTTAAGTATGATTAATTTGCATTATTTTAAGACGATTACTGAAGTATTTGTGTAACTTTATTATAAACATTTGAAATTAATCTTTTGGTAAAGCACTTTTAATTCTCTTTTGTTCTCATTATTTGGCCTGCTATCCCCCTCTGTGCCTCATTGGCCTAGAAATGGCTTACAGTGTCTATTCCTCTTGCTGCTGCTGTTCTGTTGAGTAGTACGTTCGCTGCCTCACTTGTATAGTCTCTTCACAGCTCTTTTCATAACCAGTTCAATTATAGCATGCAGTGATTTTTTTTCCGTGAGTAGCTTTTCTAATTTTGGAACTTTCAATCCCCAGCCAGTAGACTAATGAAGACTCCTTGGTCTTGTAACTGATATTCAAAGTAAAAGAGTTTGCTAGTTATTTTATGTATTCACTGTGGGCAAAAGCTCATCCCAAGCCAAAAGGCCTGCAAAAGGCCCCATCATTCCTAAAGCCCTCAGGGCCTAATTCGCCACTTCATTTTATGTCAGCGTAACTCACACTGGAGAAATACAACTGCGGAGCAGTGAATTTAATTCAAATACTTAATCTTTACTGAGAGGGCTTTATGTGGGTCAAGCAAAAGGAAAATGGGGAAACAAATTCTACCCTGTGAACCTAGTTCCAGAGAGTGGTACTTTGCATTACTTGCTAGTCTGGACTAACAAGGACTGTTGCGCTGTGCCACTTGCACAGAAATTTGGGTCACTACATATTTAATGGAGAATCTTTGACCTATTTCTAGCCTTTAACACCGGGCTGCACTGGTCCACCTTGAAGACCTGAGGATGAAAAACATCCTCTGTGGTGCACAAAGATGGAAAAAACGCTTTCATGCTCTGTTATTAGCCCTCCATTTATGTGCATCGTGTCAGGGTGAATAGTAAACTTAAAGTATATCTTATGTGTACCCTTAATTGATACCAGTGTGCAAGCCACCTCTCAAAGTGAGAGGTGACTTTTTTTCTAGGTGAACCCCTGGACCACTTTAGCTGTTGGCAGTATTATTTCTAAATTTCTTTGCACAGACCGCAGTAGACAAGAATTTGGTCATATGAAAAGTTGCAGTATTGCTATAGCAACACCGTTTACTGAATGTTCTGATTAAGGGAAATGAATAGCAGAATAATACAACAGAGCTATGGATGACCACTTTAAATAAATCTAAAAATAATA
The DNA here is from genome assembly GCA_008921705.1 of Burhinus oedicnemus. Taxonomy (NCBI): domain Eukaryota; kingdom Metazoa; phylum Chordata; class Aves; order Charadriiformes; family Burhinidae; genus Burhinus; species Burhinus oedicnemus. The sequence continues at coordinate 1,687,387 of VFFE01007836.1, forward strand.
ATCAGCAACAGCAAACTGATATACATAATAAACATTTCCAGTACCTCTAAGGTAATTCAGATTGGACTGGCTTTGCAAAGATCAAAACCCCTTCATTTAGCTTTGTGACAAGTGGACAGGGATGTATGGTCAAAATTTGTTGTTGTCAAGGCTTTACAAGAAGTCTATTGCGCTTCTGAGTAGAGCTTGCAATGTTTTATAAGCTGAATGGAAACATGTTACTTTTCTCTTCCCTAAATATTTTTCATAAATGTTGCAGAATATCTTGATAATTTGCATTAAATTGTCTGCTGCAGTGGAAAGTGAGCTTCCTAGTGTAGTTTTAGTTTATGAAACTGTTTCTGAAAAATCAGGACTGAACAATCTGCAGAACACAGAGCTCCATGAATAACCAAACAGCGTGTCCTCACAGGATGCTTTTTACAGCAGCATGCGGCTGTAAGTCAACGCAAGTTATCAGGCAGGTACCAGTTAATGCTCTAAAGGGGAATATGGGGAGAATTAATAAGCTATATTTAAAAAAATAACAACCTAAGTAGAAAATCTAGAAATAGGAAAAGCCATATCTGTATAATCAAACAAGAATATTACGGGATTTAAATCTTCCAACGTAATGGACACGAAAGATCGCTGACAACTCTATTTAATGAGTTGGTCCTAAGGTAAGAGCTGTCACAGAAACCATTGAAAGCATGTGGAAACAAGTGATCAGTCATGATGTTCCCATGAACTGAGCGAACTAGAATTTAGCAGCCATACAGGATGTTAGCATCATGTTTACTGTCCATATGGGAGACTTGGAGGAAGGCATTGTCTGTTGAAAGAGAAAGTAGGGTACTTAGAAAACAGGAGCTGCCAAAATAACATCAGGATGTTTGGATTTCCCATGAGTCAAGAAAACTCAGACTCTATGGGGTAGTTTGGAAAATGCTTCCCAGCTGAGCCTTCAAATTACACTCACTCTCTCCTCTAATTAAGAAAGCTAAGTGTAACACAACAATAGATAAATTTAGGGCAGATGTTAAAAGGTAGGGAAAAAACTATCATTAATTTGGTATGGAAATAAATGACCATCTGTACATTAGCAAGAACATATATCATTCATTTCAAGACCTGCAAAGTAAACACAGCATGAAGAACTTATGTGCTGCTGCCTTATAAACTTGAAAATATGCCGCATGATACTCATATTTAATATCAAAATCAGGGACTATTTTGCCAATTAACACCCTCCTACTTAATCTATGACAAACATCTGAACATTCTTTATCTAAAGCTGTCCTGCCTAACACTGCTGAGAATGCATCAAATAGATAAAAGAGTAATTGCAAAATCCCATTTGGGTGAGACATAACAATTAAAATCACCAACTAATGCAAAATGTGCGTATACAATCTGCAATATCCACTAATTGCTGTGAATTTTCCTGTATATTGAATTTCATGAAAAATAACTTCTCACAATGACAGTCACCACTAACTTTCAGGGCTAATACTTCTTTAAATGGTTGAGGTAATGTCACCTGTTCAGAATTAAGTTAGGCCAACTATTTTAGACCTTTAGCCTGATTACAGTGTCAAACCTCTACCTGTCATCTTGGTAGAAATTGCAAGTTATTCATGTGAGAAGTTTGTCTATACCCAAAGCTACATCTTCCAATTTATTTTCATCGGTCTGTCTGTATTCTTGTGCCTTAGAACTGCTTTTTATTGAGTAGTGTCTCAAGCACCTTGTGCTAGGAAGATGAAATAGTTCCTGTGTACTTCTCCATGAACTGGTCAGTCTAAAGGGTTGCCAAATCTTACGTAGAATAACAAAATAGAATTGTAACCTTGACATCTGTAGGGGAAAAAATCTTTTCTGGCTTCACTGATAGGAGAACTGCAGAATAGAAAATCTCTCCACAGGTGGACAGTGTATCCATGTTGGGCTTAAAACCACAGGTACTGGGGACATGAGAAAAGGTGGGAGAATTCACAAAGATGAGAAGGAGGTTGTAGACAAAAGAGTAGAGCATGTTTTTGTAACAGGGAGGCCCAGCCATGGCTAGTGGAAGCCAGTTTGGGTAGAGAAAGAGGGGAAATTTGATCAGTAGGGAAGTCATGAGCTACAGAAAGAATATTTGGATTCCTTATAGGACACTGAACTAAGGCCAGAGATCTTTTCAAGGTAAGTGGGGAAAATAGGCAGGAATGGTATGGATGAATTCTTTTGATCTGAGTGAATCTGAGCGCTTTTGTTTGCTATCTAAGAAAAGGTATATTAGAATGAAGAACCTTTGAAAGGCACGTGTGTCGATGTGGTTCAGCTCTGAGAGGTATACAAAAGCAGTAACTTTTTGATATTGATTTTCTCAGGAAGGGTTTGCTTAAGCTCATGCAACATCTTGGAGATCAGTACTGATCCTCTGAACTTAGAATAGATAGGGGTCTCTTGTGCTGGAGAGACTGGGGCCAGCTGCAGTGGCTAGAGGCAAGAGGATGTCAAAGAGCACAGGTCTATAGTGCCAGATCCCAACCCTAGACACCTGGAGGGTGTTTAGGCAGGCAGAAGCTCTGCAAGTCCAAGCATGATAACTCTTCCTGCGCCTGTGAAGGCCCTGCTTTCATGCTCTCATTAAGCAGCAATATCAGAGAAATCTTGCATCATTTTTGCAAATCCCTAATCCTGGAGCCATGTAGGTATTATTTCAGCTCTGGAAGCAATAATCTAGTGGACTCTTTCCATCATCTGAATGCCTTTATTAACAAAGTAGTGCTCCAGCCTTCCTACTCTCCTGGTTATTAAAGCATCATGTAATTTATGCTGTGGCCACTGCATCTTTTTTTGGCAGGGGAGGTGAATTCAGCCCTTATTTAAAGTAGGGTCCTGCACAGCTGTCTATTCGCATGGTCTAACGTAATGGAAGATGAACTGACTGAAATTCCCTTAAATCCCCATTGCTCCAATCAATCCATGCCTATTCAGGTAGCTGGAGGTGTGACATAAAGCTGATTTTGCAGCACTTAAGGGCTGTTGATCCTGAGGAAAAGAAAAAAAAATGCTAAGAGAGTGATTAACCGTGCAAAAGAACCAAGGCATGACCGTGGATGTAGTCTCCAGTGTGGCTCTAGGGGGTAGGGATTATGTGTAGAAGTCAGTTCCATAATGCAAGCGTGAGCTTTGTTCATATTGCAGAGGGTTTCTTTGCTTTGTGAGTCTTTTAACTTTTTAACCACTGTGTTTACTGGGATGATAAAAGACCACTCACCTTCCCTTTTGTCATTCTTGGTTATCCTGTTCAGGAAGAACCTTCATATTTATCAGAAAGAGAGCAATTGCCAATATGGTAAGAATTATCCTAAACCCCAGATTTTAGCAGTTCTCTGTTTTTGGCTTTATAGCACGCTTTTCTATGTCCACATAAATGATGAAGTGGAACTGCTATTTAAAACCGAGAAGAAAAATTTTATTTCTTAGAACAGTTAAAGGCTTAGTCTCAATGAATCAAAAAAGTAGGAATCTTATTTTTCACTCTATTCTCTCACTTGCTTTTCCTGCTGCTCCTCATTACCCAGATTGCTGAACTCTTACTTGATGATAGAAAGATCCGTGACCTCACCAAAACAATTTTTGTTAACTCAAATCATTATCTTGTGACACAAAGACTGAGACACATCTGTCATTGCTCATATTCTGGGTCACCCTGCAAACATCTGATTATGATTTGATAAACAAAACCATTCCTCCAGTGAATTTTTGACAAAGAGGCTATGAAGAAAGCTGGACAAAACTGTGGAATTTAACTGCTTTTTAACCCCCTTTTTGTGGTGGATTATGGTACTAAGGAAGGGCCAATCACTTAAAAACTGAGTAAGAAATAAACAATTTAAAGAGTGAGTCTCTATTTTATAAGTAAAAGTAATCTGTTAGAATGTCTGTAAAGATATTCTTTGGTTTTCGCTCTGGCAAAGGAGCAATTTAATACACTCACTGCTTTCTTCATGTGAGTTAATAGGATGTTGGGGATATTTCCTGATCCTCTTTTAAAATAAAGGTGCTTCCTTTAATTTAAATATAAATCATATCAGACTTAATGTTTTTTAAAAAAATTCAGTATAACCTCTTTATGTATTTCTAGAAAGTTACTGTATTCTGAAGTAGAATTTTACTCCATTTATTATTCCTAAGATTCAGTCTGCTGAGACATCTTTATATAGTTTATTTGGCTTCTGATGCTTCTTTATTTCCCTCCAAAATGTGCACCTTTTTGAGGATTTTATCTCTTCACTTACCTATTTCCTTCATTTCTTTTGTATTAACATTTTTGTTCCCAGGAATGGGAGTTGTAGTAGATAGGGGAGCTTGTGTCTCATATTTCTTGTGCATGATTCTCATTTACAAGCAGAGCATCTAAAGCATGCATTCCATGGAATGAATTTGTATGTTGTGAACTACAAGTAAGGATTTACGTGTTACATGTTCTTTATTCTGAAAGCTTGCAGTCCTCTTTACTGTGGCTTTCAGTATTTTTGTACAAGAAATCCACACTCAGGTGTGTTGTCTATAATTTACCAAGTGGGGCAAATATATAGCGCATACAAAAAAACCATGAAATTTTTTTTGTTCATTGAGAGGCATTGTATGTTTACTTACTGTGAATTACTTGGTTACTTAGACAAGTGCTTGGTGACTTGAGTGACTATGTCCCTTAGCATATTAATGTGTATAATAGAGGCAGCCCAATAGGTGAAAGCGTAGCGGAATTCTCTGTGCTTTTAGTGTGGGAACTGCAGAAGTGTTTGTTTGTTTGTGCTGTCCTCATTCTCTCCTGTTATGGTAGGGTAGTATCTGCAAGCAGTTAGTACTTGCAAAATGACTCAAATGGCAGGTTTTCCATATGACATGCTACCTCTTTGCAGCTCTGTAGAATACTTTACACCAGCCAGCATGCCAGTGCTATAGCTCAGAGTGTGAGCAGTTTTACAGGTTTCTGTAGACTTTTATTACAGCTGTGACACTAGATTGATGGACTGTTTCCATCTTGTTCTCTGTCAATTGTACACTGAAAGGAGAAGTGACAATGTGATGGATGCATGATAGTGCCACAGTAGGGAGAGAGCTACTGCAATAACAGTGGTTTAAACCCTAAAGTGCCTTTAACCTCATGCTGTTGCCTTTAATTTATTTTAATCTAAAACCTAACAAAATCTAACACCATAGAATAGAGAGGCGGGGAGGATAGTGGGTTTGTAAAGCAATGTGAAAAAAGATGACAGTCGTTCTTGGAGGTCCAATTAGGGCAATTCTGTGCTTTAAAGGAAGAAGTCCTCCAGGAAGCTTTCAAAGGAGAGAATATTGTTATGCTCTAGACAAAGTCAAAGGTTAGCCTGGCTAGAAAGAAGATGTACTTTCCACTGAGGGAGAAGGGGAAGAAGGGCTTGCTCTTTCACAGCAGGGAATACCCAGGTCTTGCTTGAGGAACAGGATGAACTTGCCAGGGAGCAGGCTTTTGGAGGCTGTGTCAAAAGGAATGCTCTCTGAGACAAGACAGTGTTTCCTTTGAACACGTAAAGGTTTAAGGTTTATTTACTGTTTCAAAGAACTAGTGATGTCTTCTCTAGAGAGATGAGAGAAAGTAAGAGGGAATACTTGCAGTGCTGTTTTAACCTTTGAAATGCCATCAATGATTTCATTAAGTTGATGGCTTATTTCTCAGCTCAAAGGGAGAGGTCTAGGGTCCAGGACAGATGCCAAGACTGTGTATACAGTCTTGTATGTGCTTCATCTGTATTGTGGTCTGGACGGTGATAAAGTGAAGAGGCTAGTGTGGGAGTGAGCAGGGAGGGGCTAGCTGCAAAAGGTCTCCAGTGCGGATGTTCAGCTCTCAGTCTCACATCTTCTGTTATCCCAGCATCGAGATGGGATAGATCAGGACCAGCTTGATGGAGAGCGAAACCTATTAAACTAACAGCAGCCTGCTAGGAAGATTCTAGGAGCCCATTGCTATCTAACCAGCTGCATTATTAAATTCATCTGTTTGTTATAGTTTCAGAGCACGTTGTTCTTGGGTGCGATCCTACAAGTCTGTTGCTAGAACTGAGCAAATGCTACAAGACAGTGCTACTTGAATTTTTAAACTGATTTTGTTGTACTTTTTTATTGTTCTTTTGACATACTTGCTGCTTTGGTGCATGATTTACCCTCTGCTGAAAGACAGTGTATCAGCAAAAGTGATCTCTAACAGGAAGAGCAAAGGAAGCGGCCAGTTTCAAGTGAATGCTGGGGATGATGTTACAATTGGGAGTGTGAGCATATGCTGAAAATTTTACTCTGAGGCTCTCTAATTAGAAAACTAAAATTTAGTGTGAGTGGTATATTTAGTCAAAATCCTCTTGAGTGTTTCTTATTTTGTATATTAAACAAACATGTTATATGCATACAGTCAACACCAATAAGGACTTGAAACTGCTGAATAATACAGGCTGGTAGATATTTTTGATTTATTTGTGATCAGGTTGCAAATAGAGAAGACCATGAATTAATTGGATTTGCCAGTCGTTAATGATTATTAACTTAAATTCTTAGGGTGTTATAAGATTATGCCCTCTAATTACTAGTAGCACAAACAGACTTTTCTAATAAAAATATACTTGATGACATATTATTTGAGGATGGCAATAGAATAAACATGGATTTTACCCATATGGGTGGAGTTTGATTTGAGTGCCAGTTGACCAAGTTCAGTTCTAGTTTCAGTAGATTCAGTTTGACTGAAGTAAGTAGAACTCTACCTGCTTTTATCAGACCTGTACTTACCTTGGTATGACTAAGTACACAGATGCCTTAAATAAAAGATGAGATGCATATCCAGAGTCTTTGAATAATATTGACAAAAAGTGGAATCGATCTTGAACCAAGTTGATGTTGAAGTGAGATCTTGAAGTCATGCAGGCATCATAAGCCTTTGATAGCACAGTTAATAAAGGAAGAGAGGGTAATGAATCTTAGTCTCTCAGACCTAGTGACATGGAAAACAAAGCTAAGGTGTACAGCTACTAAAGTAGTGCGAATCCTTAAATCCTCAAAGTCTTTTTTCTTTCTGGATCATACTCCTATGACATAAATTGGCCAAGGGGCCTTTTTTGACCCAGAGGACTATCGGAAATCATTTCAGTTGTGGATTACTTGAAAAGGTCTTGTCACAGGGTCTAGGATTTTACTTGATAATGAAGATTTTCATATATATATAGTTTCAGGATTAGAATAAAGCTATTCCCCTGAGCAAGTATTTTCATTCGTCTGGATGGTTTCCCTTATTTCTGCTGCTTTAATTTAAGTGTAATGCCTTTGATACTGTAACAGGATACAATAGGATGCTGTGATCCATTTTAAATGAGATTCTGTAAAGGAGTCATAGTCTTTTACTTTCCCAGAAGTTAGTTGTACTGTTTTTTCTATATGGTATGGTATTTATTGAACAATTATAAACATATTCTGTGTCAATATTCACAACAATAAAACGTTAATGGGAAGGGAATGAAAAAGGTGGTGAGTCATTAGCTAGAGAGAGAAACAGATAATAAAAATTATCTCAATTAACAGATGAAAAGGGAATATGGGGAAACCTCTAGACTAATAATGTATTAAAACCAACAGAGCTTTAATACTCATTTAGTCAGCCTAAGCTAAAGTGAGCTGGTGTTGCACCACGGAAGTCAGTAGCAATACTACAGTGTACACTAACCAAGAAACTGAAGCAGTGTTCATAAAGTAAGGAAGGATTGAATATAATCCTACTTCACCATAATCTGAGTTAGGATAAAAGCAACCCTACAGGAAATACTGTCTTGCTGAGAAAGTACATATTCTTTCCATCCACTCTTCTTATGCTCCTGAGGACTGCTGTGCAGCCTGTAATTGCCATAATAGCGCCAGCAATAATGAGTGTAACTCACCTGTTGATTTAATTCTTCTCACTCCTTCTGGATTTATCTTCTGGACAATGCTTTCCATTCTAAGATTTGTCTTTAGCATTTTAATTTCAAGCATGTGACAATGATAAACAATGCTCAGGTGATAGGAATACCAATACAGGTTAAGCTTAACTCTGCATTTTTTAGCCTGCTAGATTTTCTTTTCTTTAAGTTCAACTGTTCTGTAAGCACTTTTATCTTTAAATTACTCATAAACAACCTTGACTTATTACAACATTTCTTTATACTTTGTAGGGGAGGGTATACCTGCATCGTACTATACCTACATTGTGCTGACTCCTCGCTTGTATAAAATTCTGGATGTCCTTGCACATCATGGATGTCTGGCATTCAGGATAAAGAGTGTAAATCCCTGCATAATTAGGCTGAAAAAAGTTTAAAAATCATCCAGTCAACCTGGAAATGATGCACCTGAAAAGTCTAGTTACCTCTAGACACCAAAATTTAAAAAGCAGCCAACAGGGGTTGGGTTAACTGTATAAAAGGAAGAGTCAAGGAATTACCTTCACCTTTGCCACAGAGATTCAACTAGAGTTAGAAGGACTCTATGGGTGTTGGGAGAGAAAGATTAGTCACCAAACAGTATTTCAGTTTGAATGTGAGCTTAACGATTCTAGACACAGAACTCTGCTAAGCAACATGTTATTAAGATGAGTTTTTAGCAGAAATTGATAAGGTTGCTTTTTCTTTTGTAAGAGTCCAAGCAATAAAATTTGAAAATTACATTGAAACTACCAAAGAGATTGAGATACTTAAGTTCTTAAAAGAGCACAGTTTTTTGTACCAACAAGATAGACTCTAGAAAACAACCTTCTTTTGTATAGAAAATTGAGTCTTGTGTGTACTGAGGAGTCTGGTGCAGTCTGGGACAGACTGAACCAAATCTGTTTGCTAAGGGAAGAGATGTTTACTATATATGTAAATAGAGTACTTTAGCTTTGTTCAAATAGTAAGCAGATCATAAATGATAGATAAGGTGTAGCTATCAAGGACAGACCTAGAGTCGTTTACAATATAAATTCAGTTGGTGCTATTTTTCTTGTTCCTATGCCAAATGAAGTCGTGTGCTGCCGTAGTGATCTGCTGTCCCTACATGTCCCAGTCTCGATTAATTTTCTTGCAGTTTTCAATTATCAAAGTTGCAGGGTGAAACAACATGAGTCAAAACTTTGTTTCCTTTATATAAGTAGAATTTGACTCTATCTGTCCCAGAAGATTACAGTAAAAAAAGAGTTTGGTAATGAAATATTTTCCACTTTAGCCCTGAGGAATCAGACATGTTTGGGAAAGTGTGGGGCAACCTGAAAGCAAAAGTGAAGACGCTGTGAAATGAAAATCCTGTGATGATGTGGAATCCCCCTTAACTGTTAAATGGCTTACATCTTCAAGACCCCTCTGAATAATCCAGAAATCAATAGCGAAAGAAACTTTGTCTTAATCTCATGCTGTATTTGCCTAAAAGCTGTCCCCAAAAACCCCCTAAAATTAGTAGCTGCATCACTTAGGATCTTCAAAGTTTGATGTTTTTTCACTCCATAGATCACAGTGCAAATAATTGCATTTGCCCGGTCAAGAATACAGATAGCCTCTGTTTTTAACATAGATTTTTAAGGTATAGAGTAGATACTATTCTCTATGTTGCATTGTCAAGAAATAATGTTGATAGATTGCACATTTCTTGAGTGACAGAGTCATCCCAATTAATATAATTGCAACAAAATATAGAACATTGAAATCCTATAGAAATTTTAGCAATGGGAGCCTCTTGACTTTTTGGAAGTAGGATCAATTTGCAGATCTAACAGTCAGAAAGCAAGTAATCTTTTTAACTTTGAACTGGAGCACATTTGGTACCAAAATCACTAAGAAAAAATAAACATCCAACAAGCCTATCTTTTGAAGTCACTTTTCAGAGTAGTGGCATTTTAAGAGAACACTGTAGAACCTCCAACATTCAAATATACTTTAGAGTAAGCAAATACACAGGAAATGTCACCCAAATACTAAAGGCATAGAGCATCTCCAGACCATACAGACACTTACCGTTCACATTATTTATTTTTGAATTGAAAGGATTTTTTGAAAGTGAACTATATTTTTTCCTTGTAAATATGAAGTTCCCACAGTCATAGCAAACTTGCTTTATAGGTAAGAATTTGCAAGATGAACTTCCTCAACAAATGTTTGTCATATATCCTGCAAGGCTAAAAATCCTGTTGGTGTTTGTAGGTGAAATCCTTTTGGAAATGTGAGAAGTCAAATGCTATGGTTCTAATTTTAAACCTCATCACTCAAATACACTTTCTTGACTTTGCTTGAAGTTTTAGAGAAAGGTTCTGGCATAAGCTGCAATGTGTTAAATTTCATATGTGTTGATTTCGTTTTGTAGGAAAGTGTGAAAATTGGAATTAGCATTAGGAATTATTCAAAAGTTAGCAATGAAGAGACAATTAAAGTGCTGATCATCAACTCCTACTGGCCTTATGATGAAAATACTGAATTTTCTGTCGCGTGCTAACTATACAGCAAGCTAACCACTGTATTATAGGCGCCTTATTATACTGTGGTGATCAAGAATATTTGTGTGGTAGTTGTGAGACTTGCTCTTTTGGCATGAGAGAAGACAAAGATTGTACAATTTGATTTATAGCACCTGAAAACACTGCAGGTGTGATACAATTTTTCTCTAGTAGAAACATAACACACTGCTATGATATTCCTTAAATTCCACTGGTGCTCAAAATAGCCAAATAAGGTAAGTGGTTTGCTATCACTGACATAAATGTTTATATCTCATGGTGACAAATGTATGAGGAGTGCAGAGTGAGTGTGTAATTTTAGTCGCTATCCCCAAGCATGTCAGTACTTCTCTTATCTCTTGAAGGCCCCTAATGAATCATTCCTGCTGGCTGGGGGGAACCCACACTTAAGCTGTTTACTTTGCTCTAACTGGCCATTTCTAAGACATTCCTCAAGAAAGGGGTCTGGCCCAAATCCCACATCTCTATAAAGGAACCTTTTTCTGGTTTAGGCTCTATTCATTGGATATATATGAAAATGTATTGAATGGTCTTTTAATCCACATGATATTATGGGATAAATTTAAGAGAATGGCACTTCCCCTGCATTGAGGCAAGCGTTAACATTTGTTTTCTGTGTTCTCTTTGATGCCATGAGCAGAGACTCTATGAATGCCTGCCGCTAATAGGCATCAAATGAATATTTGGTAGAAGGCTCTTAAAAGGAAAGGGCAGTTGTTTATTCAGCCAGTCAATTAGCCATATGCTATTTTTTCTTTTAACATTTGTGTTGCTGTAATTCATGTTCTAGGCAAAAAAAAATCTCTGATCGAAATTAAATCATAATCTCAGTTCTGAATACTGTCAGCAAATAAAGCATGCTGCTTCAGTTCAAATGTGTAAGTGTGATAAGGATCATTAATCCAAATGGGTCAGTTCTTTAAAGCCATCAATTCTAACACATTGTATTACGAAAATGTGGTACTATCAATCTGGTCTATTCGAAGGGGAAAAGCAGACAGGCAGTTTGTTTCATACATGCATCACAAATATCCTGAGATTCGTATCATCTATACATTTACTGCAGTCTAATCTTCTGACTTTTCCAGAACCATTATGTGTTGCTAGTCTACTTCATCCATCAGCAAATGTGTCTGCTTTGAAACCGCTTTTCCCCCTATTCTAGGAACAGAGCGGGACAACATTTTTCAACTCTAGCATTTCCAATAAGAAATACAGTTTTGGCTACACCCAAAGATGTAATAAAAACATGTTTCTTTTCATAAAATGGCTCATTTGAAATTTCTTTTCAAAAGCTTATATAGTATTTTTATTTAAGATATTTTGACTTCTATTTGAAAAAAACCTTTTCAACTTTTAATTTTGTTTAATAAAGTAATAACATGATCTGAACGCTTAAATAAAACACTATTCACCCTGAAACAATTTTTGATTTTTCAGAATTTTCAGTGATCTCTACGTTTTCTTATTTTTTGGCATGATTCTAATGTGGATAAAGAGACTGTCGTTCCTGGCAGAACTGAGGCATTAATTCTGTCATGGGCATGAGCTGATAATGACACCAGGAGAATAGAGTCTGGGGGGTCTCGTTCTTCTGATAACCTCTTTCTTTTTTTAAGCATATGCTCAGAAGGGAGATTTTTAAGCAGAACTATAGCTCTAAGTTGATTGTACAATTGTATGTAATTTCTAAAGTTTTTATTTGAATATTCAGATGCCAACAGGAAATGTTAATAATTAAATGAATGCATTTAGGACTACATTTTCTTATGAAAAGAAATGAGCTGGCATTTTTAAGATGTCTCTTTGAACATTATCCTAAACTATATTCATGTCTGTCATGCTCCCAACGTACATGGGAAGCCTATGTACTGTACATTTCTCCACAGCAATTTCACTATGTTTTTACAGGAAAGAAAACTGCCATGTTTTAGAAGGAATAAATAGCAGTGCTAGTCGAGTGTTTACAAACAACGATTCTCTACAGCAGTCTTTTATTGGGCTCTTTCATATTTTTTTTGTCCAAAACCTATATAAATTCCTGCCTCTTCTACTCAGTTACTATTAAAAAAACAGTTTATGGTTGAGGATTCAACCAAATGGTTAAACATATCCCCCACTCCTAAAACTCCAAATGAATTATCAGTAGAATTCCTCCAAGAAATCTCAGTGACAGAAAAAAATGCTCATTGTAATATCTACTTTTTGCCTAAAACACTTCATTATTCATAGTGGTATATGGACTGCATATAGAACTTGGCTTAGGCATGCTCCTTCCACACTTGGGTCTCTAGTGAGCTGTTAAAATGGTCTTAGCACATTCGCAAGGCTTTTTGTTACAGTCTAGTCCAGTAATAGAAATGATCAATCTATATCATGATCAAATGACAGGGCATGTAGAGCCTGCCTCTGTTTAACCAGTCGGTGTCACGTGTAGGGTTTTATCTGCTAGCTACATCTTGAATAAGTTTGTGTTGGGGCACGCTGCATTCTTCTTGGACATTTTTCAGAAGTTCTTTTACAAGGCTGTGGAAATAGGGACAGATATTTTTTTTCCTCCCTTACGAAATCATGCTAGATTTTGCTTTTTTCCTGTTGGATCTTCAGCACGTGGAGATTAAATATGTATCCAATGCTGGAGATATTTACAAAGCTATCATTTGCCATATTAAGTTGGTTGTCTAGGTCAGTCATGCCTATACCCTGCTTGTTGACATGCACTTAACTTTTTGTATTGACATTTATGGTCTGCATTATATTAATGGCTTATGATTACTTTCTAAGATGGTTACATGTAACTGAGTTTGTCCTCCAACGGTGCTTCTTCTATGACTATGTTGGTTTTGCAGATTCCTGTGCTTGCTGAGAAAGACATAACTAATGATTCAGAATTATATATAACCTGATAAGCTGTCAGTGACAGATATACATTACATGCGCTAGCAGTAGTCCAGATGTCAGTGTTATAGGATACCATTCTCCCTTCAGCAGTCCTTAATTGAGATTCAGGTTTGTTTTCTGGATTTTATGAAAGTCTTCAAAATTACTGGAACAGAGTTATTTGAGACTGGAGGCTGGATTTTTGATGTTGCACATTCTCTTCTAAACCCATTTTATTTATATAGGAGTTGTGTAAAATAACATAAGTGACTTCTGATTCTCCATCCTCCGGACAGGTGTATTTTGGTGAAAGGTGTCCAGCTTCCCGAGACTATCATTATGATGATATTTTTTAGATTTCTTAAATTTTACTCTGGGAAAGTATGAAGTCTGTGAAGAGAGAATTAAACCAACACTCATTCAAAATTGGCTTACTTAATATTTTGACTAATGCATGACCTCTCTTTTTAGCTTTGTTTGTTCTTTTTCCTCCCTGTCCTTCTCACCTAAAAAATAACAAAGGTGCTTAAAGTTAGGTCAGGTGTTCAGCTGGTGAAGGCACAGGAGCCTGGAGTTCAGGAAGACTGGCTTTCCTACCCTGTTCTTCCAGAGGTGTTGAGGATATTTGGGGAATATCAGTTAATTTGGTGTTTCCATCTCTGTATCCAAAAAAACCAGACGCTCTCTGAAGAATCATATTGTACATAAGCAGCCAATAAGTACTAGCTGACTTTCATATCCAGTGATGAAATTTATGATACAAATGGAAAATATTATCCCCTTTTACAAATCATGGCCAAATACAAAGTATCATTTGCTAACAAGAGGGCTTTGTCTGAGTTAAAAGAACTCAATAGTAATCTTATAATGTGATTTCTGTGTTACAGCGCTGAACATGTGTAGCTGGTTCTACCATTTCCTATGAAGCAATTCTCTTTTCTGACAGTAAAAGTAACAAGAGGCTTTACAGTCATGGAGAAGGTGAATTGTTTCTGATTTATGAGACTTCATTGCCTTTTCACTGTAAAAACCTATCATAATGATGAGATTCCAAGATAATACACCCATATAGCCACTGTTCAGTACAGTAGTATTTATTCTGTACTCAAAAAGAGTTTATGTAATTTATTGGCATTTATTTAATTTTTCTGGGTTTTATATGTTACTTGCTCCTGGTAAAGTTGAATTGTGGTCATCTTTGAAAGTTGGGATGCCTTTAGGTACCTAAATGGGGTTTAAGTACAAAGTTTGAAAATTATTTAGCTATCATAATAATATGTTGTAACTCTAAATGTGGAGAAGCCAGCTTTGAATTGTATAAAGGCATAATTTCTTATGGCAGTAAAGCATCAAAGTATACTGTATCTGCTATAAGATTAATTAAAGAAGCAGAAATTGTAGGATTAAAGTTGACACCTGTTTTCTGCTGGCAAGGGAATTCACTCAGGCTTGACTAGAAAGGTGACTGTTGATCCTCAGCATATGAAACCAACTGATTATTTGAGATTTGGTCCCCTTCTGCTTTTCATAGAAATGAAACTCACGAAGGAGTTTAGAGCTGCCCCGGAGAGACCACAGCAACAGGCACCCTACAGGCAAACACCAGCTTTACTTCCACAGCTAACATTCCTCTGGAAAGACAAAGCTCACTTGATGTTTTAGATCGCTAAAGCTAATATTAAAAAGGTTCCAAAGACAGTTTTTTCTCATCTGATTATTTTCCTTCCAGGAGACTGTTGGTGGTTTTTTGTTTTGTGTTGGTTTTTTTGTGTTTGGTTTTTTTTTTCTTTTTTCTTGTTTTAAACAGTATAATGCAAACCTGGTTATGCCAAAAATAAGATTACATACTACCTATGGAGTACTGATGAGCTATGTAGTGTAAAAAAAAAATTAATCCTGACATTATTCAACTGCAAAGTTGATTCAAAAAGATTCAAAGCAAGGAACTTCTTGCAATACCCTTTGGTGATGCATTTGAGACAAAAGCAATTTGGCAATGGAGGGGCAATAACTTCTCCAGAGCAGCAGAAGTTGCAAAGACACCATGCTCAAACAGGCTGGCAACAAAAATTGCATGTTCTGCATCTTGGTAGGACCTTTTTATAGTGTTTAGTGAAGGCACTGAAAGAAGGTTAGTTTAAATTTAGTGATGTTTTGTTTCTAATGTGCTTTTGTATCTTTTATTAGGAACTTCCTTATACTGCTGCCTGTGGGGTAGACATGTCAGGAGAAAAAATTCTATCATTTTTCACTTTCTAAAGCATGCCTGGAATAAATAAATGACTACACTTTGATTTGGTATTTTTTTTATACTCAAAGCTGATGTCAACAGAAATCTAAACTCAATATGTATTCACTGATTCCTCTTGAAAACTTTCATGAATTTATCCCTGATATTCCTCCTTGGTGTACTGGATAGAATTTTGTTGGAAAAGAATGAATTCTGCCCAGTTGGGGAGTAAAAAATAAAAACCAATTCACCTTTCCTATGCTCTGCCTGTCATCATGGTATCCGATTGTCTTTGCAGGCTAAAGGGAAGGAAGAAACTTAGTCTTGTCTTTGCTGCCTTTGCCATGAGGTACATCAGAAGGGAAGCATTTTGAAATACAATCCTTGTTCTTGAAATGGAGAGCTGATGGTCTGTAATTTGAGTAGAAGAACAGTATAGAGTGAGGGTAAAAAAGCAGGTATACCATACTCTCAGTAGATCTTGGAAGTTTCCCACTGAACAATAAAGAAGAGCACTGAAACTAGATGTGGAAAAAAAGAATGCTCAAGGGGATAGACCTACCTCACTGTGATTCATTGATTTAGACACAGCTATATATGTCAGGTAACGATGAAATGTTGAGACAGCTGAGATTGTTCACTTAGTGAAGTCAATCCCTTAGTAAGTGTTAGTGGTATTGAAATGAAGTGTTAAAGAATTAGTTAGCTGACTGTGAAAAAAAATGAATAGGTCTTTCAAATTACCTAATGGAAAGCTAAAGGCATTAGCTCCCAACCAGGGAGTATTAAAGGCCTTGTGCTGCATTCATTGACACGACTGGGAAGACTATGAATCAAGCTCTACTACAGAAGAAAACAGCCTTCTGATAAATACATTTGGAAAGAATCCACTGTCGTGCATTTCAGGCTTCCCTAAAGCAGAAAGAGTTCGTGTGCGCTTAGACTGCCAGGCGCATTTCTGCTTTTATTAATCACTGCACTATAATAATTAAAGATCATCAGTACTGTGTGTAGAATTTTAAGAGTAGAATGAGTTTGGTGCTCTTAAAAAGCTTAGAGCTTAATTGAATATTACATTTCTCCAACACATTGTTGCAATTAGACTTCTGATATGTTCATACTTCTGAAGGATTTACTTAACTAGAAGTGGGGGAGCTCTACCTAGAGTTCTTAACTTACAGAGATTTATATCACATAGAAAAAATTTTTTTTCTCTTCCTCTTTCTGTGAAAGAGGTTGTCAGCTGGGGACTGAAAGGCAAGTGTTGTTCTTGAGTCACAGAACAAGTAGATTAGAGCCTTTTATTAATGAATGGTTTCAGTGCGTTCAATTGATAAAATTAGGAACTTGGCTCTGCCAGCTGAAAACTCAGGGAGAATAAAATATTGTCTGGAGTCATGGAAACTAATAAATCATCCCATGACAATATTTAACAGGTTGGCAGAGGGGATAAAATTACCTTTCATAAAAATGTCGTGCAGATGGTAAAGCTATGGGAATTAAGACTGGATCAAAATTCTCTAAAAACATCAAGCCATGGAAATCATAGTGGGGATTGATTAAGTTGGTGTGGAAATTGCTTCTGCCTTAAGATTCTCTAAGGACTTGTTCAGATATTTTGGTTAGTTGATAAATCATCGAATGATTTTCAACATGTGCTGTTTTGATGCTTTGACTTA
Organism: Burhinus oedicnemus; assembly: GCA_008921705.1. Taxonomy (NCBI): domain Eukaryota; kingdom Metazoa; phylum Chordata; class Aves; order Charadriiformes; family Burhinidae; genus Burhinus; species Burhinus oedicnemus. The sequence goes on from VFFE01007836.1 coordinate 1,704,692, forward strand.
AAAACACACATTTTAAGAGTTAGCTCTTTATAACCTACATTGGCTGATTTTGTAGGTATCATGTATGTAGTGCGTAAAGGGAACTCAGCAACTGGGTGATTTCTTGGATTGTACCCTTTTAAGTAATTAGACACATTCTGACATCTGTATTGGTATCAGGTCCACTTACATGGAAGTATTCTTGAACCAGAGGCCTTGGTCTTTACCAGTAGTTGCTTAGGAGATGGCATGCAGCATCTTCCTAGTTTCTGTACCAAGAGGGTAAGGGACATGGACAAAGGCTTTGGCTTCTCCAAGGATATGTGTGCCACCAGACAGTAACTCCTTGACAAACTTCAATCCTAAATTACACTATTTTCATGCATAGTCAGCTTAAATGTAGTTGCATGGGTAGAATTCTTATTTGAACATAAATAAGATCCCTGGATTATTAGCACATTTAGAGACTGTGACACTCCATGTGACAGTGGTGCAAAGGAAAATGGTTTAAGGAAATAAGGGGCCTTACCTTAAAATTGTATCAGAGGGGACATCGCTGATACTGTGATAGGTGCCCTAAAATTTTATCAGCTACTTCCTCAGTGGCACCTTCACAGCTTATACTCGTTCAATTTTGTGTTGAGTTGCAAACAAATGGGAACAGCTGAGGGAATTCAGTGTCTGACTTTACAAGACAAATTAGGTACAACTGTAGACCAAATGCATGTTCTCTTGATTCTGTACTCTTATTCTTCTCTTTCTTCAATGCTTCTCCGAACATACTTCAAAAAGAATGTTGTGCTTTTTTAAAAGACTGAATATATATTGACATTTGATTTGGGATGGAGTCAGTTCGAAATATAAACAATTTGGAACTGTTAAGATGCTTGGAGGCATTTTCATTACATTGCTCTAAAATTTGGGCCACATAAAGGTCAACAGAGAAAAATAATAGTTGGAAAACAAAAGAGAAAAAGTTTATTTCAAGGGAAGTGAAAGAAAATGAATAATTTTCTGTAAGATATAGATTTGCAGAGAGACTTATTAAAAAATGTATTTAAAAAACCCCCAACATTGCCTATTCTACCAAAATGTTGTATATTATTATCATGGAATACTTGTACAAAGCAAAGTTTTCATGATTTATGGTGTTTACTTTTTGCATATCTCGGCTCAACAACGAAAGAGGACTATGCAGTTGCTCTTGGGCTTAAAGTCAGCTCTTATTTAGTATCAACAGTCTATCAGCTAATAAAAGCTACAATGTTTGATGTACAAACCCTCCAGGAGAAAGAATTTGTTTGTTAAAAAGGACCTTTTCTAGTGACGTTAAAAGAATCACAGAAATATTTGCTGTTTGTTTTAGGTTTATACATCTGGCCTCAGTTTCCTATCAAATATTTGCACTTTCGAGATAAAAATTGCTGGTTTCTGTCAGCAGTGCACGTATCAACAAAGGAAAACAAGAACAGTAGTGGGAGTGGAAGACTTTGATCTTTCACATTTTTCTCTCCAACTGCTGGTGGTGATTTTTGACCTGCATGTGTTAAAAAGGTCAAGGAATTCACTGCTAAGTTCATTCCAGGTGTCCTCAGATTGACAACAGATTTGTTTTATGGGGCACCGAAAATGGAGAGACAAAAGATGTTTGGTCTGAGGTAGCACAGGAGAGGAAGAGTGAAGAAAAAATGCTTGTGTGGGCAGCGTGCTTAAAACAGCAGTAAAGCGCTAGAGGAATCTAGTAATAGCAGCAATGATGGCCAGTGGTAGAGTCCTTGTCAACTAGGAAATCATTTTTGTGAATACCAAATATTGTTCTTAATGATATTGCAGTTTGTTTACAAACTAAATGAATTGTAAGAAAAGAAGAGTAAAAATAAAGTAATGCATATTCTGGGTCAGGAATTACCCGAAGGCTAGAGACATGCCATGCATTCATTTTTCGTTACTCTGAAAAAATGTCCTTCATCTAAATGGCTTTTCTGATGCTGCTGGGCTGAGTGATTGCTACAATGTATTATTTTTAACACATTAAATTAGTCATATCAATAAAATGAAGTAACAGTATTTCATGAATAGTAACTACTTAAAATATTACATTATAGGAACAGGGTTTTTTCTCTATAAAAAGGTGATTTCACACAGTGTTGAGAGTACACCAAATGTAAACCTTTTAGGTTTTGCTTTGCAAGGTGCAGTTGTTGGTGCAAGACATTTTAGACCTGTTGTGAATTAATGATTCTTTGGTCACTTTCTAAGATATTTAGTACTTAACACCTATTAGAGCCTTGCTCCTGAAGACTTAGAGCCCATGTAACTTTGCTACAGTATGTGAAACCACTGAAACTAAGCTTAAGAGTACTTTTAAAATATCACAGTTCTCATTTGTGATTCTAGATTACTTCTTTTTATGATACAGGAATATCGCTGGCATAAATATGTTAGTAAGTTCTTTATAAAAATCAGTATGTGATAACCATGAAGGGTATTGAAAGCAGGTATTATTTATAGATATCACAGTATTTTTGAAGCTTTATTGTGGTAGGTGCTTTTCCCAGTGCAGCAGGTTGCCTTAAATGTGTGCAACAGTAAGTACATGGGTAATTCTGTTGAAGTGTGTGCGCTTTAGCAGGACTGAAGTCAAAGTGAAAAACATGCCTTGCTGGAGAATACCCAAAGGCAAGGCAGACAAAAAATAAAGGAAAAAAATGTTATTATACTCATTTTAGTCATAGCAAGTAGATACACAGAGGTTAAACTACTTGCCTCAGGCCATAATGAAAGACTCTGAAATAGTCAGGAACTCAACCCTATTTCTTTTATCAATCCAGTCTTAAGCATGAGATATCCTTCCTTTCCAAGCAAAATTGTCTTATGTAGTTTTTGAGAATGTCAGAGTAGGATAGTTCCCTGCTGTAAAGACTCATGAGTTACATTCTGTTCTGGTGGAATTTGTAGGAAATCACTGCTACTCAGAAATTGTGGAAAAGTTGATGGTTTAGTGTGTAACTCAAATAATTAGGCTAGAGCAATTACTAAGAAATAATGACTCAAAGCTGTCAAGAAACTGTAAGTGTGTAGAAGTATGCATACAAGAGGGAGGCAGCTTTCCAGTTGTACTTTGTATGTTTTTCCTTATTTCTTTAGGTTTATTTATTTGAAGCACTTAAATGTAAATCTGGCTTGTGTGATGTGATTGTGTAAGAATGCAAATCATACCGCTCACTGTCTTATTTACATATTTGTTTACCTAGTTTTTGTTGATAAGACTTAAATTTATCTAATACTTAGTAGAAAGAAGAAAAAGGCAAAATACCCTAAACTCAGAAATCCCTTCAGATGTAAGATAAATGAGACAAGTAGGAAGAGAAAGAGGAATTTTTCTGCTTGTTGGTAAAAGTCCTATACCAACTTGTACCCATTTTGGAGCTTGGTGCTCATGTGCCATCTCTCTTTTCCTGCTTGTTCCCAGAGAAATGCTTGGTTTCTCTTAGGCAGGTTCAGTCTGTGTCACTGCTGTGATAGTCCTTGTTCACTCTGCGGTGGTGTTTTCAAGGATAAAGTGGCTTTCTCGTGCTCATGACTGTCTACTCATATAATTAGTTGGGCACTCCTTTTCTTTCTGGAGGAACCAGAGGAACTCTCCTTTTTCTGGTGTGCCAGGCAGTTAATTACATCTCCTTCAAATTCTGCCTGTGTACTTAATGTTATGAATGTTTTATTAGCAGTGTACAGAGAAAGAAAATGGAAGATAGCGATGTGTCCTGAAAAGTAATGTTAAATTGTCATTAAAGTCTTTACAAGTTTGAATTCCTTAAATATAATTACCCTGTCTTCTTAATATGGTCCAAAATTGTTTCTCTTTTTTAATCTCTGTGCTCAGCCCTGTGTCTTGGCATAATACATATATGCTCTCCGCCTACCTAATTTTGAAAACTAAAGATCAAATCAGCTTCATTAAAAGATATGCACCAATCTAGTTATTTAAGACAAAGGACTTGCTTTGTCACTAACTACTCCACTCTAATTACACCTAAAATTAAGTCTATCATTGAAAAATCTGGCTTAGAATGTAAAGAAAAAAACTCCATCTATACCTTGACATTTGGTCAATAGACACATTCCATGGATTTGCCCTTAAAGAAAACAGATCCAACACGTTAGACAAAGCTTCTCCTTCAATATAAGTAAGCCTTTGAAGTCAATGACACTGTGTGTAGTTTCTGCTCAGCTATTAAAAACTTTTGCTAAGTATTCTCAGTCATGTGAGCAAAGGCATTTTGCCTCTTGACAAATCTCTGACATAAATTTCATTGCCCAGCTGGCTCAAGCTGCAATATTTAATTGTGCCTTTTGTCCTGAAATGAACATAAACTAGTTGTATTTGTGAGACTTAACACTTCCTATTGAATGTCTTAATGAAGTGGTCTTTGGCAGTGTCCCCAGGCTTTTGACAGTCAAAGGTTGTTTAGATATAAGGGAGTACTGGTAAGAAAAAAATCAATATGAATTTAATATGGAATTATTAATTAAGCCTGTTAAACTTGCCTGTCATGTTAACTTTTCACTTTTAAAGTGCTTCAGATCTTTTCTCTTTTTCTCCATTAAAAAACAGTAGTCTACCTTAATAGCTTTATTAAACTGCACGCATGGTTTGTTTTCTTTTTTTAACTTTCCATTGTCTTCCAGATATTAGCACTTGATAGAGCTTTTAGGGCACAGAAGACCCTAAAATACATCACTCTCTCTCTCAGAAAACAAAGTACTTGAGAGAAATAATGAGATCAATTTTAACTGCCTGTAAATAACGGAACATGGAGCTTCGATCTTTGGGTTTTCCCTTAATTTCTTGTCCCCAAATGGTGTTTGTTTAGAGTACAGTTTCCTGCATGATACCCCACACTAAATAGGAAGGGTTTTGACTCCTACTGAGAAAATAAAGCCAAACAACTTGCTGTCTCAGCTGAGGTTTGTATTCAGGTCATGTTTCAAATCATTTCCAGAAATACTCTTATTTGGTTAAAATTGAAGCTTTGGCTGTAGGAACTGGGGTCCTCTTGTGCCTATTGTGTCTTTGCCTTAACCTGGAGTGGAAATACTCCAGTTGACTTTAATGGAAGTGACTTTAATTAGATCAGACCATAGTAAATGTGCAGATGCATTCAGAAAGGAGAATGTTTTCCCGTAATTGCTCTATACTCGGCAGTTACAAATATGTTCATAAAGTAGCTTAGACTGATGGGAGCTGATGAGATTCTGAGTGATGTAATTATATACTTTTGCCATCTAGTACAACCAAAAAAATGTTTATCTGAGTTTTTTCTTGTCTATATTAATATGCTGTAGAAGTAAATAAAAATCCCTGCAGCAGTGGAAAGCATAATCATCCTGATTGTTTATTCCGAAAATCTCATTCACTTAAAGGGCAGGCAGTCTTGTCTTGAGTAGCAACACTGAACAGATGCTTTAGTTGTAATAGCCAGAGAGGAATTTGGACTGTAAAAATTGTATTTTTAATAGCAATGCAGCAATTTTGGCATAACAAAATTCATAGTGCTTTCCATGCCTGTGTATTCTTGGACAGCTCATGGTGCAATCATTAAAGGTACTATTTTACAATGATCTAGGTGATAACTGGACATAATAACACTTCTGAGCCTTATGTGCAACCATATGCCCCTGCCCCCATTTTAGAATCACTAGTGTAATTGCTGCCACTGGTCCCATCAAGTGTAACACATACTGATATTAATCATTCTTTTGCCTGTCTCCCTCTGGGGTTACCCCTCTGCATCTCAGCCTGCTTACTCCTTAATTGTATCTGGGGGTCCCAGATTTTGCTTGCATTTCTCAGTTTTAGTCATTAGATCATTACCACTCTGCAGATGGACTCAGCCTGCATTACCTTTGTTGGCTTTTTGCCAGACATCTACTATTATTGTTTAGATAATGTTCAGGTAACCCATACTAAACACTGTATTGCCAGAGCTTGGTCTAAAAGCAATTTTACAAACTCACTCAAGATCTCTGGCAAGCTAAATGGAAAAAAATTCAGTAAACCATCTCCTTCTATAAATAATTATAACTGTCTTTTGAAATTCATGGACAAATGTGGCAACAGATAGAAATACTATAAAACCAGAAAAACTCCCTAAATGACAGTCAGGTGTTCTATAATGCAGTGATCTGAATAAGCTTACTAACCTGGAAGTTTCTAATGTAACTCCATCCACAAGACTACTCACCAATATGTGTTTGGCAAGATGGGAAGAAGAGGGAAAAAGGATGACTTAAAGAAACATTTTTCCCCTAAACTTTGTGTATGAGCCAAAAGACTGTTTGCATTCTGGCTGCTGAGAAGTGTCTTTCCTTTCTTATGGTCCATAGGGAAAAAGAGCTGTGTTCCTCATGACAGATTATAAACAGTCTTTGAAAAAGAAGTTTGCCCAGGCAGCCCTGTTGATGTGCCCACAGGGATAGGGGGCAGTCCCTGCTTGACAGAGATGGCTAGAAGCACTCATCACAATCTTCTACCATCGCAGGCTACTGCTTTCCCAAAGAATGACAAAAATAGACTTCCCTTCATCCCAGCATCTATGGATCATGTCAGATAATAGAAATGGTTTATGCGTGGATTACTTATTGACCACTTGCCAAATTGTTACTGATGCACTTGATTTTCTCACTCTAACTTAATTTATAGTGAACAGCTGTAACATAAGAAGGCTTTTATGAAGCCAAACTAATAACCAACCAGTTTGCGAGTATATAAATTGTACCTCAGGTAAACCGCACAGAGCCGGTCACAGGGAGGCCGCTGAGGGTGTACAAGCAGCTTATAAGGCAACAGAGGTTTTTAGAAGATAGGGATAAACTTCCTCTTGTGTAATTCACACCTGCACACAACCTGCCTTTGATGGAGTGTACTGGGATTTGGCACGTAATAGTGTTCTTGTGCCTGTTGTTCATGCCTGAGCTTTGAATTGCCCCCTTCCACGATGACTCTCCCATCACTTCTGCTCTGTCTTCCGGGCTACTGCTCGCTCACCACTGCCAGGCAGGGATTCTCTGTAGATTACTAAGGCCCCGAGGAGCATTGGCTGAAAACAACAATAATAACAAGAGGTGATTTTAAAACTAGACCACTTCCCCCTGATTTTAAAAAGGTAAATGAAGAGACTTTTCATTGTAATCTGTTCAAGCCTCCTCCTTATCCCTTGGCTTTTATCTCCTGAAAGAGCCAAGCCCCAAATAATCAGATCTAGCTTCCTGTAGCTCAGCTCCTGAATTCATATGTGACTAAAAGTGAGCTGACTTTCAGTTCAGTATTGAGCACCTGTGGCTCCCACTAGCTTCACTGGGAGGCCTTTGTACACATTATTTGGGATAACTGTGCCCTCGGAGCTGCTGGCATTGCATCAGGGCATCTTTTCTTCCGAATGGAAGGCACACTAAAATGGTATTTACGGGCATGGCCAGGAGGTGTCCCCATCTGTGGCACAGTGGTCTGAGCCTGTGATTTCAAGGGTTCTTACTGAGCCCAGCAAACTCCAATGATGACTCAAGGGAGAAAAATTGTACCTCCAAAGATTTGGCTTGGTTTTTTGTTTTTTTTTTTTTTTTTTTTTTTTTTTGTCTTGTCTTTTTTTTCTTTCATTTTCCCGTCAGGCATACATTTTTATGCAGCTCTTTTCTCAAAGCATCTTCCTGCCTACAGAAGCTGATCTTGTAGATGAGGTTCCAAACTTTCCATGTTGGAGGAAGGAAAACCTGCAATCCTGCAGATTCACAGCAGTTTCAGGCTGCTTCATTCTATCACGACCAAATCACATTGCCTGCTTATCTCACTCTCCTCTGACTTAATGCAGAATTTTTAGGCATTTTCCTGATGCAAGCCCTTAGCTAACCTGTTCATATTATTATGTTCATATCTGTGATTCGCTTTTAATTTGCGGATACTATTCTTTCCATTTTGTGGACTCTTCTCTCTGAATTTGGGAAATTAAACAGGCTTTCAAATGCAGCTTGATTGATTAGCAGTAAACTTGGACATAAAACTTCAGAGAAAATTATTAAATTAACAATAACTAATAGTTATTGTCACACCTGGGAGAGATTTTAAGTCTTTTAGAGGGACTCTTTAGTAGCATGGTGTTGTCTGTTCTCAGCTGTCAAGATATTTAACAGAAGATTTACCAGTATGACTTTAAATTATTGTAATGTTAGTGAAACAAGATTACCACACAGGGAGGGAGTAGCAGAGAAGTCTATTTCACATGCAGGAGGCCATGAAAAATATACTGCTGTATTTAAGAGATGAACAAAAAGCTGCAAGCAGAGAGAAAAGAGGATATTTAATGTCACAGCTAAACAGCCATTGAAAGACAATAGGTACATGGACCCTCCTGTGTGCCAAAAAGCAGAAAATGCGTACACTTTGAAAAGTGTCATCCTGAGCTCTTGGAATTAGGCTTCACTTCAAATACCTGTTAAATATGATTCTGAACAACAGGGACATTGAGTTTAACTTATTTTGTCAGGAGAAGGTTAAGAGTGGGAATTCTCACAGTCTATGTATTCTCCTATTTTGTGTTACCATGACAGAGGATTTTGAGGACTGAGCTGCATTACTCAATTTATTTTTTTTTTCTCATGTGGATGTCTCAGACTTAAAATCAGGATACTGCCTGTGAATTAATTTGATATGATTTTAGGGGAGGACAAGGAACGATTTTTGTTGGATAAGGGAAGAAGCAAACACAAATATGTTACAAACACTGATCAATGAAATTCCTGCGTTGAATGGGATTGCAGTCAAAGGCTGCAGCTCCATGAGCTGCACCAGTCCTGTGAACCACTGTGTCTTGATAAGGCTCCACTGAGGTCCGTGGAGAGACCAACCTGATCGGACTCTCTAGACAAAATTTCAGAAGAGGGAGAATGTGTCTAATCCTTCTCTTTCCTTACAGAGAGTTAGATTTTTATTGCTGTACATTTTGGAAAAAGTATGTTTTAAGACAGGCTGGCGTGGTAGCTTTGTACTGCATAGGATCAATTGTTAGAAATGGTGTGTTGTTTTTTTGGAGAATCCAGAGCACTGGCTGACATGAAAGGATCAATATCAGATGGTTGGATGATGAGGTTTTGACAATTGTTTTTATATCAACACTTTCCCTAAAGCAACGGAGGGAAATTCTTTCTTCCTTGCCAAGGTCTGCATAAGCCACCAGACACTTGTGGCAGATTGCATATTGATCCATGCTTTAACATTATCCATTGTTGATTCTCTGAGGTGAGGGAAGGCCCATCTACATATTTCCATCTCTTCCTCTTCTGCTACAGTGCAAACACCTCTCAGCATGTCAGCACAGCACCGCAGTTTCTTTTCTACTTTGCAACAAAACGTATGGGCTTTAAGTAGCGGGATAGAAATTGCAAGGCAGGGAAGCTGGTACAGGGGGCTTGAATATCACAGCCACTTCCTGGAAGGAGCCACGGGCCAAATTCTGGCTCTCATGCAAGCTACCATGGGAGGGGTGCAAGGGGGCACAGACCCACATCAGGGGGCTGCATCTGACTCCTGGTAACACCCGGTAATTTCAGAACAATTCACATTGCTGTGGGCCTTGTGAAATGGAGTCACGGGCTCACTCTTCCAACATTACAGACAATTATATACAAAATGAATATACAATAGTAAGCAATGACTGACTGTCACTACTACTGTTCTTCAGGTTCTGGACGAGTAATTACGTTTACTGTTTTTTTTAATAGGGAAAAGACTGGTAGTGGCTTCATCTAGGCCGTAGGAAATGGCAGCAGACTGACCGTTGACCAAAGGCAGGGTGAGGATGGTCAAGATGGAAGTGATGCTGGGATGGTGATAGGCCTTACTTTCACAAAAGAAGCAGAAAGCAGTCTAATACCTAGGAGAATTTAGGCAGATTGTGCAGGATCCTTAACAGTGCTAAGTTGAGGTAGGAAGCTTAAGAGACTGAATAGCAAATAGCTTGAATAAAAATGAGCTACTGCAGCCAAGTAGGAAGATGGTGCCCACTCCCCAGGAAATCTCAGGTAAGACATAAAACTATGAAAATGAATTTTGGAAAATGTAAGACACATAGAAATAGCTGGAAAATGTAATTGCTCTAACATTTCCATGTCATCATGTCATCTTCTTAGCCAGAAGAAGAGTTAGATCAGGAATGAACTGTTGATTTGAAAGCTAGTGACGTAAATAGTTTTTGGGGGATTTCAGTCTAAAATTATATTGTACCTATAATTTCAACAGTTTATTTAGGATTAAGAAACACATAAATGAAAGAGAAAAGAATGTGAAATATTATTGTGATCAGTGATGTTCAAGTTTAGAACTTCAATTAAGTTGGAGAACGGTTATATTAAATTAAGTTAAAGTTTTGAAGGGAAGGGGGCAAGAAAGGCAATTTCTGATCACTAGGAGGCAGCCTAAAGAATGAAAGAACAAACCAACAACCACAGAAAAATATACCTTTATTTTTTTAAAAAATAAAAGCTTTGTGTTAGAGACCTTCTGAAAGGGCAAAAGAAAAATGCAGAAGACCCAGACAGCTGCAACAACCGGTGAAGATCAACATATCTTACATCTTCTACAGGTAAATTTTTTCTAGTAACTTCTGTCAAGAAAGCTGTGTCATGGCTGAAAACAAGACTTCCATGGATCAAAAAACAAAGAGTGAGCATTGTGACATTGAAACCAGAATTGGACTTTAAAAATTAGAAAGTCTTTCTGTCTAACAGCATGATAGGAATCTAAAAAGTGTTTCCATATGATTTTTTTTCACTTAAGATAAAAGTGTCCTAAAAGTTGAAGGGAAAGTGAAAATGTTTGGAATAGTTTATTGACGTTTATCCAGTTGTTAACTACTTGACTAAATACTGCATAAATTTAGGTGTAAAGTATAAAGTCTAGAGACTTCTCTTTATTTTTTCAGTAAGTAAAATCTAATGAAATAAAGCTTAGAAGTTTGACGTGATATTAAGAAATTTGTGAGACTTTTCCAATGCACAAAATACATTATATGTGTAACCTGTTGTATAGTATAAGGACTTTGCATCTAAATCCTTTTATCTGAGTCAAAATATGTACTGAAAAAGAGATTTTAAGTTTTTAGCAAAAAAAATAGCTATCTAAGCTTTACTTTAAATGGCACTGTGACTGAAATGATGATGATGGTTAGAAAAATAAATCTGACTGATTTCCAGAATTTTTCCAAGATGCAATGTCCTTTTAATAAGGGGAGAATTTGACAGGGACAAAAAAAACATTTGTAATACAGAGCTAGTTTCAGCTGAAGCTATGAAGAAACTACCAACACCCCATTATTAACTACCATTAGTCATATAACTTTTGAAAAAATGCAGCTACTTGTAAGTAGGTGGCTAATTACGTGAGAATCCATAACCTGCAGTTTACAGATCTGTGCGTGCAGCATATTTTTCAGTTTAGCAGCCAAACAAAAAAAACCCAGAAATAGATTATTGAGGTGATGAACTTTTCTACTGATATTTCAGTAACACCACGGGACGATGTGAGAGGCATAGACTTACTCTCTCTTTCCCTTCCCCTGGGAGCAGAAGAGGGAATTGAATTTCCTTTGTCCTAGAGAAGGAGGCTAAGCCTGGATAATGGCTGAGAAAGGATGATGCAGCACTCTGGATTTCCCGGAGAAAATTGTGTCAAACCCATCATCTTCAATGCAACCGAAATCTCATTTTTAGTTAAATAATTTGGGGGGACAGTTACCATCTCCACATAAGCAGGACGCATGGCTGTCCATCCTTCTTTAAAAAGGACAAGGACAAATATGAAACCAGCCCCAGTTCTAGCATTTTCTAGAACTCCAAGCTATTTTTAGGCATATGGTAGCCAGTTGGTGTCAGGGTTGCCGTGACAGGCCAGGATTTGTAATGTTGTGCACAGCGTCAGTTTGTCATAGATTATTTTTAAAACAAATCTGGGAGAAGTGGGATAGAAAGGGGAAACCACTATTTTTAAGAGCTCCTCTTTATCATGTTTTTGCCAGGCTGAACGTTCTCAGAGTTGACATGATCCTGAGCTCTCACACCATTTGATTTCACATTGTTCATTTTTTATGCTCTCCAATATGACTGTGGAAGTACATTGATCGTCCTACTGAAACATCTGCACCAGTCAGCAAGAGAAAACTTCTGAATTGATATCTCTGCTGTCTCAGTGACGTGGTTCATGCAACCACGTATATTTGCAAGGAGCAGATTGTATCTCACAGAAAATATTCCTAAAAAATGCACTGCTTCCACAGTTATTCCCCAGTTTATATTTGTACATTTGCGATTTTTCCTTTCTAAATGAAGTGCTTTGTACTTGGTCGATACTGTTAATATACAAACATCTAGACTTACTAGAATTATGTCTTGCTCATGCAAGCTTCCCATAAAACAGAACCCGATTCTTAGGTTTAAAGATCATTAATGTTTATTTACCAATACCTTGTTATTTTATTTATTAAATTTGTCACTGTGCTCTGCTTTGCATATGCTTATGCTTGCTCATGCATACTTTATGAATATAGAAATTAGTATCTCATTAACTCGGTAATTAGGCCAATGATAAACAGCTGTTTGTTTACCATGCAGGGCAAGGTTTCTTCTGAAGTTCTTTACCTTTCGCGCACAGTTGTTGTTTGGAATCTCTATCGTGATAAAAAAGTATATTGATCTGCAATATCTACTCTTACTTGTTATTGCCAGCTCAGTGAAATCTCAGTTTTTAAGACAGACAGAAAGAACAGAATTGCAGCATGCTTTAGATATCCAAGAAGCCGTATTATGATGTGTATTGGTAAAACACTACTTAGATGTTCGTGCCATAGACTAG